>JAYKKM010000385.1:1867500-1972500 GCA_035772405.1 Chrysogorgia sp. JL179-B06 | reverse complement strand
AATTTATGCTGTTATCAATAGGAGCCCTGACAAACAATGAATACAATGATGTTCTAACAATAAAACTAATGACAATTTACAAAGTTGATATAAAAATATTAAGAACTTATTATAAACTACACAACCGTTATAATAAAACGATATCTTAGCGGCTTCTATTCTTACTGAAGGCAGATGTAAAAAATCACTTCTACGAGTGATTCTAGATATAGCATTACGATTGAGATGGAAGTAATCAATTATAAACTGAGGTACTTTCTTAGCCAGGCACTTTTTTACCAATCTTAAGACATGACTGTTTATACAGTCTTCAAGACATTCCAAGTTCAGTTGCTGGATAGCAAGTTCACTAGAGTCTAATTTGCAAATAATTTTTGCAGCACGTTTCTGCATATACGCTCTAGTCTGGCAACATCACTCATATTGCAACAGGTCCACACACTGTCACAATAATAAAAAATTGGACGGATTAGTGATTTATACAGCTCATTTGCGGCATGAGTCGTAAGATTCTTTCTCAACCGACCAAGCATACCTATTCTCTGGCCACATTTAGAGATAATATGTTTTACATGTTCTTTCCATGTAAGACTGTCATCTAAGACTACCCCTAAATATTTAAATTCATAAACTCGTTTTAATTTAAACGTATCAACGAATAAAGTTATTTCATGAACTTTAGAAAGTCTAGCATCAGTTCCAAAAATTACAAACTCTGTCTTACTTTTATTAATAAAAAGAAAGTTACGAAGTGTCCAGCTATCGACTTCATATAGGTCATCATTTAAGGTTTTCTCAATTACTTCAATATCCTTGTGTGCAACAAAGATGACAGCATCATCAGCGTATAACAAAATGTTACACTTATTAATTGCACCAGGCAAGTCATCAATAAATAAAACAAACAATAATGGCCCAAGGATCGAGCCTTGAGGCACGCCAGAGGATAAGCCAACGACTTCAGATAGTATACTTTGAAATGCTACTACTTGACTTCGATCATTCAAGTAGTCTTTAAACCAAGCAAGCTCTGTGCCCTCAATTCCATAAAGAACAGACAATTTTTCCAGATGCAGTTCATGGTCCACCGTGTCGAACGCCTTACTTAGGTCTACGAAAACCGCACCTGTAAGCAAGCTTTGATCCATATTTCGGCGTATTGAGTCAGTAAATGACAACACAGCAAGTTCCGTCGAATGACCTTTGCGGAAACCAGAATATATATATCAAATCAGTAATATATATATATATATATATATATATATATATATATATATAGAGTAAGACAAAAGGACAAACTTGGGTTACTTTATTTGAACTTTAATCACGACAAATTTGTTTCGTATGGTAAGCGGAACTGACCACATGCACTCATCAGGTGATTATCGCGTCTGATGTTGATGCCTTGGTAACTTGAAATGGTTTAGGTCTTAGTTTGAACCATTATACGGGTGACGTCATAACAATTGTGGTTTAGGTTTACAGGGTTGTGAATAATTACTAGCTGATTGGATATTTGGCCGGTTATTGGTTGCATAGGAAGTGTTTTTTTCTATGTCTACATGTTGAAATAAGTTCGTTCCTTGTGTTCAGTGAGCTTAATCTATACCTGTATGAAAAATTTATTTTAATTTGCCATCCAGAACTAAGCTCACAGCTGAACACTAGGAACGAACTTATTACAACATGTAGACATAGAAAAAAACACTTCATTCTATGCAACCAATAACCGGCCAAATATCCAATCAGTAATTATTCATAACCCTGTAAACCTAAACCACATATTATTGTTATGACGTCACCCGTATAATGCTTCAAACTAAGACCTATACAATTTCAAGTTACCAAGGCATCAACATCAGACGTGATAATCACCTGATGAGTGTGGTAAGTTCCGCTTACCATACGAAACAAATTTGTCGTGATTAAAGTTCAAATGAAGTAACCCAAGTTTGTCCTATTGTCTTACTATACCGCTGTACCTCGGTATTGAGCACTCTACTTATATGTTTTCGAACTTATCTATATATAGTACAATATCTACAGACACGTGTTTCGCTGTTCCACAGCTCATCAGTGTAGCTTGGTACAATCTAGATATGGGCATGAGAACTAATTATACACAAGCGATTGCCGATGATAACCGCTTGTGGTACAAACAGCGGTCATGCGCACACCCAGAGAGCGTGAAGCGGTATAGGGCCAGAGTGCTCAAACTACCACAAGGGTATAGTGGGCGTTGCATTATCGCTAAAGGACACCTACACCAACTTCACAGAGTGCTCATATATATATATATATATATATATATATATATATATATATATATATATATATACCAAGTTTTCGAATCGCTAATTCTTCTTGGCCTGGATAACATCATGCCAGAAAAACAAGTTAAAGTTTGCAGCGATGACCCCCCATGGGTCAATGAACACTTCAAATCCTTAATTAAGAAACGTCAACGAGCCTTTTCTCGAGGCGATGTTATGGGCTTTAAGTATTTTCGCAACAAGGTCAACCGTGAAAGGAAGTTGTGTCGAGCAAATTTTTTATAATCGAAAAGTGAGAAATCTGAAAAAATCAAAACCCAAAGATTGGTGGAGGGAAGTAAAGCGCCTCAGTGGGATGACACCTGTATTTAGCTCATCCAATCTTTCTCTACAACTACCG
Source organism: Chrysogorgia sp. JL179-B06 (assembly GCA_035772405.1). Classification (NCBI taxonomy): domain Eukaryota; kingdom Metazoa; phylum Cnidaria; class Anthozoa; order Scleralcyonacea; family Chrysogorgiidae; genus Chrysogorgia; species Chrysogorgia sp. JL179-B06. The sequence continues at coordinate 1,969,827 of JAYKKM010000385.1, read as the reverse complement.
GACACTGATCACCTCAATCCAACGGAACTTGCCAATCTGATCAATAGAAGCTTCCTTGAGCCACTTAACCAATTTAACCCACTGAGTGACGCAGACCTACATCCACCCACGATCTCACCTAACTCGGATTCTCTTCCACAACAAACAACATCCGAATCAGTTTGTCGCAAACTCAAGTCCCTTAATCCCGCCAAAGGCCCTGGTCGTGATGGCATCCCAAACTGGCTTTTAAAGGAATATGCAGATATCCTTGCTAATCCCGTTTCCACTTTGCTCAACGCATCGTTCCAAGAACAAAAACTTCCAACAACATGGAAACGTGCCAATGTCACCCCTATCCCAAAAGAGAAGCCAGTTAGAGATATAAATAAACACCTCAGGCCTATTTCGTTAACCCCAGCAGTCTCTAAGATAGCTGAGGAGTTTGTAGTGGAGAATTACTTAGCACCTGCCGTTCTTGAAGAAATTGACCCGATACAATTTGGCGGTATCCCGAAATTATCAGCCACACAAGCTCTAATCAGCATGATTCACAAATGGTCAGAAGCAACAGACGGTACTGGGGCAGCTGTACGTGTACTTGTACTCGACTATCGTAAAGCCTTTGACTTTATCGACCACCAAATCCTCGCAAATAAAATACGGCAATTAAACCTACCACCTTCCATCATCAACTGGATCCTAGATTTCCTAATGTTCAGATTTCAACGCGTCAAATTATCCAGAAAGCATTTCTCCGACTGGGGTACAGTTCCTTCCGGCGTACCTCAAGGAACGAAGCTCGGTCCATGGCTTTTCATTTTAATGATCAACGATCTGAGGCTACCCGGTTTTGATTTGTGGAAATATATTGACGACACGACAATATCAGAAGTTGTGCCAAAAAGCTGTTCGAGTACCATTCAAAGAGCTGCCACGAAAGTTGAAAAATGGTCTGCCGACAACAAATTCCAACTGAATATTTCCAAGTGTAAATAATTGACATTTCAGTTTACCAAACACCAACAAGGTTTTCCTGCCACTACCATCAACAACAACCCGTTAGATCTTGTTAACCACGTCAAGATTCTCGGTCTTACCATCAGTATTGACTTAAAATGGAACGAACACGTCTCTAACATTATTAAAAAGGCAAATAAACGCATTTATTTTATAATCCAGCTTAAACGTGCCAAAGTTCCTTCCACTGAAATTATCAAATTTTATTCCACCTGTGTTAGACCCGTCTTGGAATACAGTAGCGAAGTGTTTCACTTTTCATTACCTATAAGTACCTCAGCAACGCCATCGAGAGGGTGCAAAAGAGAGTTATATCTATTGTATTCCCTGGGATACATTACGAAGAAGGATTGACCTCTGCAGGTCTCTACTCTCTAAGTGAACGAAGAGAAAAAGCATGTTTTGTGCTTTTCGGTGACATTGCAAGTAACCCTGAGCACAAATTATCAAATCTCCTACCTCCGCAAGCCAAAATCAAGTACAATCTGAGGAAGTCAAGAATTTTTAAACAATTTAAGGTTAAAACAAATAGATTCAAACACTGCATTCTTCCCAGCCTGTCTTCAAGCAAAATAATTTCAACACTAACTTTTGATACATAGAACATTTTTAATTAACGATTTTAAGTTCTTGATAGATAACAAATTGTATATACTCCTTTTTAAAATTTTAGATTATGTAATTATCCTTGTAAATTTAGAGCATGTAATTCAGCTTTTTAGCTGCAAAGTGTTTTTTTAGTAATAAACATATCTATCTATCATATCTATCTAACATATCTATCTTAGATATAATATATATATATATATATATATATATATATATATATATATATATATATATATATATATATATATATATATATATATATATATATATATATATATATACCTATAAGAAAGGCATGACATCACAATTTTTGCACCTGGTTCCGGTAGATACTTAAAAGGGAAACATTGTCACACTTGAAAAGTTTCCTTTCCTTATCTATACATTCATAATACCATCCTTATTGACTTACAATGTTTTGCTTCCACGTTAGGTTTCGTCGTTGTGCTATCTACCGAGAAATAAAAAGAAAATTACACCGGCGAATTATTTTCAATTATATATTAGCCAGAACTGTCAGTTACTGGAGTGAGCGTTTGAACGCCATTTTACGTTAAGCAAAGAAAATAATAATATTCGATTTACTCAAGTTTTCTTTAAAGAAACTTTCGTCTGCTTCTCCCAAACTCCCTCTCGTGTCTGCAACTGGCTGTGCAAACACGGGCGGCCATTTTCTATATTTCTTAAATGGTTGCGAACTTTGGAAAACGTACTCAATATATTTTGTTAAACTGTTCCATCGTTGCTCCATTGCTCATTCACTTATTCGGCAGCGAATTTAGTTTATGGGCTGCTTATTAAATAGATTATACTTTATCAGAGTATCAGCAGTAAAAGCCGTGGAGGAGTGACTTTTGTCATTTATTAAGATTAACCAAATGTATAGTTAGGTTACTAAAAGTGTTGTCCTGCTATTGGTAGTATTGAAATGCCTATATATTAATCCCATCGCCCGAGGGTGCTAACATCGACCGGCGTTTAGTCCCTTATCACACGGATGCTTGGCAGGGTGGGCTAAATAGAATCGAGTTTATTTGTTATATATATTCAAATGAATGAATGAATGCAATATTTAATCAGAGATGCCCAATTCAGCCGTAGCTGGTTTAAACGGGGCTCTGGTAAAGTCAAATTACAATACAGACTATAGACAAAACAATGAACAATACATAGATGACATACATATACCAAATAGTTCATACTAATTATTCAAGAAATGTATCTTTAGTTTCCGTTTGAATAATTTCAAACTGGAGACATTCCTAATAACTGATGGTAGAGTGTTCCATGTCTTCACACCATTTAGCCTAAATGAACCTTGATATTTTGTAGTTTTTGCACGTGGCGGTCGAAGTAGGTCTTTATTTCTAGTGTTATACTGATGGTATTTGTGTGTGTGGATAAACTCATTAAGAAGATAAGAAGGTGCCATGTCATTTAGACATTTATAGACCAATAAACATTTCTGGTAATCTCGTCTTGCCTGTAGATTTGGCCATGTGATCGTGTTATGGAGTTCACTTTGCGATACTTTCCTACCCTCTATTATACTTACAGCGCGTTTTTGCAGCCTATCAAGATAATCCTTATTTCCTTGCCCACAAACATCCCATACACTTGAACAGTAGTCAAGTAATGGTAGTATCATCGAGTTATATAACATAACACACGCCTCACGCGTAATGACTTTGCGCGCCTTCCCAGCATGCCAAGTTCAGGATTAACGTCGTCGATCATGCGCGGCATCGAAACATTTGGCCCTGGAACTACAATCATGGCCAAAAGTCGTGGGACAGTGTTGTTGAGTTCATGGAAAATCCAGTCCGCCCCCCCCCCCCTCTCCCCCCATCAATGTTGTATTTTTTGGTGTTCGGACACATAATTCTCATATAGTTACATTGCATACATTTTATTCAACATTGTAAGGGGGAAGGGGGGGAGGGTTCATATGTGTGATAATAGAATTTAGTAAAACTTGAGTAGGTAATAAATGTGACTGTGTTCCAGCTACTTTTGGCCAGGATTGTAGATATGGTAAATATCTGCATTTGAATTAATATTTCAATTGAAACCGTCACATGATTGCAAATGCAAAAATTGAATCGGTTTTCAGTGATTTTTTTCAAAAACGATGTAGTGTTTTGAAAAAAGTGAGTTATACAATACCAGATGATGTAGTGTTGACGGACAAGCAAGTTTTATTTGGAAATATTCATCTATGCCAATGGATACTTTGCTCTGCTCAGACACTAATACAGGTAAATAAATTAGTATTCTCAAATATCAGTTAATAATAGTACACTATGAGTCTGTGTTGAGCGAAGGCCCTTATTTTAACTTTTAAGTGTCTATATATTTGTATAAAGACAGGAGATATAAACAAGGCGTTCGTTCCCAACACGCGATTTCCCATCGAGTTCGATAAACATTAATATGCCTTTTCAGCATAGTTTTTTGGTTAGGGTTAGTAATTTGGTTACGTTTAGTATTTAATTGGTGATATTAGGATTAGCATTTCGTTGAATTATAAACGACTACCGCCTTACTGCTACAGTACGAATAGCCATTGCCTTCACTACTTTATCGTTTATTGCAGTAACCATTTTATGAAGGGTGGATTGGGACAAAAATGTCATTGGGCAAAGTTCCATGTCATTGAGCAATGTAATTACATGTCATTGGGCAATGTTACATGTCATTGGGCAATGTCTCATGTATTGATCGGGCGTATGTTTTCTGGCAATGTCACATGTTTTCGGGCAATGTCTCATGTTTTCGGGCAATGTCTCATGTTTTCGGGTAATGTCTCATGATGTATCATGTTTTCGTGCAATGTCTCATGTTTTCGTGCAATGTCTCATGTTTTCGGGCAATGTCTCATGTTTTCGGGCAATGTCTTGTATTGATCGGGCGTGTGTTTTCAGCTGTTTTCCTCTACCGCATCCAGGAAGAGAGTCACAATATGGTATAATCATATTTTGGCTCATGGAAACTATGATGATTGATGGAAACTGATCGCCGTGCAAGTATACGTATACACCGATTGTTTAAATTCACGTGAAGTACATTTGTTATAATTATGAATAATTCAGAACTTTTGTGCATGAAGAATTTTGTAATTTAAATTTTAGGCCGATCCCCGTTGTAGTTTGTTAACATAATATATGCTAAAAGAACTGTGCTGAATTCAGCTGAAACTTTAAGTAGTGCATTGAAGGACTGATGGCGATGCAGCTGACTCTATACTGTTTCGAGTTGAGTGGGTGCTTGGTTCGCTGAGCAGGATATATCTATACTGTATACAATTTATAGAAACATTGCGAGAGGCTGGGGGTTTGCTGAAAGAGGTTAATGAAAATTTCTATTTTCTACATCGTCCTCTAACATGAGACATTGCCCGAATACATGAGACAATTGCCCGAAAACATGAGACATTGCCCGAAAACATGAGACATTGCCCGAAAATATGAGACATTGCCCCGAAAACATGAGACATTGCCCGAAAACATGAGACAATTGCTCGAAAATATGAGACATTGCCCGAAAACATGAGACATTGCCCGAAAACATGAGACATTGCCCGAAAACATGTGACATTGCCCGAAAATATGAGACATTGCCCGAAAATATGAGACATTGCCCGAAAACATGTGACATTGCCCGAAAACATGAGACATTGCCCAAAAATATGAGACATTGCCCGAAAACATGAGACATTGCCCGAAAACATGAGACATTGCCCGAAAACATGAGACATTGCCCGAAAACATGTGACATTGCTCGAAAACATGAGACATTGCCCAAAAAGAAGAGACATTGCCCGAAAACATGAGACATTGCCCGAAAATATGAGACATTGCCCGAAAACATGTGACATTGCCCGAAAATATGAGACATTGCCCGAAAACATGAGACATTGCCCGAAAACATGTGACATTGCTCGAAAACATGAGACATTGCCCAAAAACATGAGACATTGCCCGAAAACATAAGACATTGCCCGAAAATATGAGACATTGCCCGAAAACATGAGACATTGCCCGAAAACATGAGACATATTGCCCGAAAACATGTGACATTGCCCGAAAACATGAGACATTGCCCGAAAACATGAGACATTGCCCAAAAACATGAGACATTGCCCGAAAACATGAGACATTGCCCAAAAATATGAGACATTGCCCGAAAACATGAGACATTGCCCGAAAACATGAGACATTGCCCGAAAACATGTGACATTGCTCGAAAACATGAGACATTGCCCAAAAACATGAGACATTGCCCGAAAACATAAGACATTGCCCGAAAATATGAGACATTGCCCGAAAACATGAGACATTGCCCGAAAACATGAGACATATTGCCCGAAAACATGTGACATTGCCCGAAAACATGAGACATTGCCCGAAAACATGTGACTTTGCCCAATGACATTTTTGTCCCAATCCACCCTTCATACTATTTGATTGTCTTCAGACTTGAGTGACGAAGGGCTTTCCCTCGAAACGTTGAATGTCTGAGACCTGTTACACACTATTTTGGCAGTGTACCAACCTTTAAGTGATCTGTATTTCTACACTGCCTATATAGTGCCTACAATATACAGTACGCTGAACAACATTATTTTTATAGTACTCTTCAATAAAACAACAACCATGTCATGTTATTGTTAGTTGTACAGTTGTACTGAATTGTGATTGTTCAGAAATCTTTAAACAAATTTTGAAATTCTTAACAGAGAGATTTATGCTATATGCCATTAGAAAGCCCTTGAAAATTCAGAATTATGGTGCAAGTTTCAAGTTTTACCCGGAAAATTTTGAAAGTGCATATATAATGTTTAGAATTTTCAAAAATATATTTTGGTATTTGCTCAAAAATATTTTGACAAATTTCAAAATACTTAACAGAGAGAGATGTTAGTTAAGTTAGGTAGTTGCAGCTTGATGTTTGTAAAGTTGTAAAGGTTTTACTGTGCAAGCTGTGTTAAGTTGTCAATACTCAGAAAAACTCTGAGCACCAGACAGGACTCGAACCCGTATCCTTCTGAACGCTAGACAGACGCTCTAACCACTGAGCCACTGGAACTCAGATGACAGAGCGTCTGTCTAGCGTTCAGAAGGTTACGGGTTCGAGTCCTTTCTGGTGCTCAGAGTTTTTCTGAGTATTGACAACTTAACACAGCTTGCACAGTAAAATCTTTACAACTTTACAAACATCAAGCTGCAACTACCTAACTTAACTAACAACATTTGACAGGAAATTAACTGTTACAACACGACTTGTAGTCCAACAAGTATTTGTTATAACGGCAAGACTCGTCCCAGGTTTAAATACCGTAATTAACCTTGCTCTGTCATCTGAGTTCCAGTGGCTCAATGGTTAGAGCGTCTGTCTAGCGTTCAGAAGGTTACGGGTTCGAGTCCTGTCTGGTGCTCAGAGTTTTTCCGAGTATTGACAACTTAACACAGCTTGCACAGTAAAACCTTTACAACTTTAGAGAGAGATGTACTATATACCATTGGAAAGCCCTTGAAAAACCACAATTGTAGTGAATAAGGGAGATCTCGGAGTATACAGATGATACATGGATAGTCATGCAGGCTCATATCCTCAGAAAAATTATTCTGTGGGACTGGGACAGGAATTGAACCTGTATAGTAACTTACTGATTCTGGTGAGACACTCTACCATTGAGCTAGTGAAGGTTACAATGATGTACTGATACTATTCATTGCCTGTATGCGGCTCTCATTCGCGTACAGCAGTGTATATACAGTGGAGCCTCGCTATAGCGTGCATTGTTATAACGCACGACTCGGTATAACACGGTTTACCCTTGGGCCCCAACAATTTCACTCACATATAGTCAGATACATGTATTCACTAGGATGAATAACATAACATAACATGTGTGTTGATTTTATTACAGACGTAAAAAGTATCCAACAGAATATGCACTATCCAAGCTTGTTCCCAGTACTCTTTCCACAATATTGCACAAGGACCGAGTGGCAAGAGTACTGGGAACTATATTTGCCCACTATGGACCCCAACTACCGCGCTATAGTGAGGCTCCACTGTATGAACACATCCAAGCATTACTGATATGTAGTAACTGCTGCATAGGCAGTACATATATCTGCACTCAAACCAGTACATCATTGTAACCGTCACTGGCATAAGAAGGTTATACTTTTTTCAACCTGATTGTGTGTATTGTATGTACTGTATACTAGCATGTATACCATTAATAATCTGTGTTTACTCCATCCATTATGGAACTTGTTAGGCCTAAAGTAGATGGCCTAGTGGGGCACGAGTTATTGTGCCTGTTAATTAGGCTTGGGCAATTTTGCTTGTCCTAGCCTTAAGCAATGTAAAATAAAGCTTATATAAGATTATGCTGACATTGGTATATGTGGACGCTCACCATGTGAACTAAAAGAAGAGCAACTACGCTATAAATGGTTCAAACAGCAAGCAAGCGAGCAAGTGGTTGTTGCGTATACGTATTACTAGTAGTAATATACTAATTGAAATTAAATGCCTATATACTATTAGTAATATTAATATCAACCAACTAGTGGTCTATTAAAAATTAGGCATTCTGATTGGCTGAGCTACAGTACTAGTGGTCTATTGGTGATAGACTATATTATATAACTGACTGGTGGAGGTTATATAACAATTGCTATTGAAATGCCTATATACTATTAGTATAATTTCTGGGCTTAAACGAGTTCTGATTGGTTGACTGGCCAGTAAATCTGACACGATAGTCACCGCGTAGCGCGGTGACTATCACATCACTAGAAATCATACTTGAAAAAGTGTTTTTTGTAACCAAACTATATTTATTCGTTCCAGTCCCCTCTTGGAATCATCGTTTTGATGTATCGTTTCTAAAACATGACGATTTGAAAATGGCGTCTCTATAATATTATATATAACTAAAAAATCGTCAATTAGCCAATCAGAACATGCGTAGCATACTTGTTATTTTATGATAGATTGTACTGCGTAATTAGTGTTAAAATAGAAATCGGAAACTCTATAAGATTAGTCTACTGCTGAAATATTAGTGACATTTAGAATCACGATAATCTCGGGAAACGGCAAACTGCAGTGAGTTAGCGGTTTACCGTAACAACCATAATCGACTTAAGCATGACGGTTCACTTTGCCGGCAAACAGATGGAATTTTGGTAAAGGCCGCCATATTTATTTTTCCTTCTCTCACAATACTTTATGTAAATGTTCAAATCTCATATATAATTCAATGTTAAACGCTAAAAAAGCATAAAAATACAAAAACCTAAATTTTAGCTATATACGCGAGTGTATATTTAGTTTAAAGGTCGTATAACGTCTTAAAGAAACTAGTCGGCAGCAACTGGCCGGGCGCAAATTTCACCACCCTTCGAACATCAGCGCTCGCCCTTGTCTACTCCACAGCAGAATACACTGCACCTGTGTTCGCGCACAGCGGCCACACGAAGCTTGTCGACGTTGTCATCAACGATGCCCTCCGACTAATTACCGGATGTATGGTGCCCACGCCAGTCGAAATGCTCCCCGTCCTCACTGGAATACCTCCCAGTCGAATCAGGAGAGAACATGCGGAACTAAAACTCGCGGCAAAAGCCTACCAACCATATTCACTAGTACCGATACCGGTCCCAGACGATGCCCCTCCTCAACGAATCCGCCGAAACAGTTTCACCACTCTCGCCAGTTGTACGACCTTTAGTTGCTAAAAACCCTTACCGTAAGTCACCGCTAGAATGGTTCCAAAACGAAGAAACGTGAAACGCGAACGGCAAACCTGACGACGGCAAGACCATAGTTACGTAACATCTTGAGGTTAGCCTGGAAAAACGCCATGCTAAATGTCCCTAATGTGGGGGATTTAACGTTTCGAGGGTCTTCATGGAAGGTCTTCATGGAAGAAGTGTCTTCATGGAAGAGTGACTTTATACGTTTTATTCTGTGACGAAGACCCTTCGTTCGAAACGTTAGACCTATATACTAGTTTGATAGTACACCAATTACCTTGTATAGTTTTAGTTAGGTTATTCATTGTTATATCTTATATTATTTTGTTCAATCCATCTCTTATGGCAGGCAAATAAAGGTAGTTTTGCACATAATCTTTAAAAAATGGCGTCACATTTTAAACGCAGTGAGTTACATAAAGCGAAAATTCGAGTGGCTCGCCTATACGTTTGCCAACCTCGTAATATATGCAACAACGATTTTCAAATTGTTCAGTTACCGCGATCTGATTAGATCAGTCATGGAATCTATATGATCTACCAAATGACAATTTCCAGCGATAAATTTCCTATATGCGGCCTGTACCTCTATTTATAATGGAAACGCTCTGTAGTGTTCTGTTGTCATTACCTATACAAGTTCGGTGTTTATTAAAATGTTGGTGTACACTTTATCCGTTGAATTAGTCAATACTTAAATTTTAACGGGTAGATATAGGTTAGTAGAGAAACGTGTCAAGGAACAGGTAAGGTAAACGGAAGTATCTGAAGATTAAAACAGCGTTACATATTTGTAAAAATATGTAACGAAATGAGTCAAAAGCCACGTATTGGGTTCCATAATGAAAACCTCAGGAGTAATACTTTCCTACGAACACGAAGACTCTTTAATCACGTGTATGCTAACCTTAGACTTGCTAGAAGCCGTGCACTTGCGTTTTCCTCAAAGCGCAAGCATAAAAAGAAAAGGGTTAAGGACTTTTAAAAAGTCTATATGCTAACCTGTATTGTTCCAAATAATTGTACTGATGTTGAATTTTCTGCAGTTTCCCACACGACTGCAGTTGCAACTTGTATTTTCTTTATTCGGTTTGCCTTTACCCTCAGTCATCAAATACATAATCACAAACACCGTTGATAAAATGGCCAAAATGACGACTGCTATAACCAGTACCACTTGTTTTCTTGATGCGGAGTTTCGACTACATCGTTTGCAGCTGTTCGGGATAACAGTTAGCGTTTCAGAAGGAGGTATTCTTATGGAAGGATTAACCTCGATAAATGACGCTGGAATATTATCTGTCTTTGGAAGTGGTGGCGGTAAGGGTTGAACTTCTTTTTTCGTGAACATTACAGTACTATAAATAACTTCAGGTTTCTCCATCATTAGTCGTAGTCGCCAGTCAGATATGTTGCTAGTTCCTTTGACTAGCAAGATTCAGCTCTCTTTGTTTTTATTCATTCGTGTTCTAGTGCTTTCCAGAGTCGACTGTATATTATTATGCCTTGGAAATAAACAGATGGTAACAATTACCTGACATTAGCATGTCTTTATAGAGTCTTTCCTTCTTTAATATTACCATAAAAAATAATATCACTGTAGGGAAAAACACAAAACATAATCATAAATATACACAATTATGTCCCTCCTTAGAGGTGCCGGTTTTATAGTTTGGACGGTGCTAAAGCCCCGCTGTAATGGGCTTAATGGTTGGAAATACATCTAAAACTGCCAATAGTAAAAAAACTAATTTATTATCAATAAGGGTATTACAGGCCAAATTGTCCGTCGAAGTCTCGGCAATAAACAGGTGGCTACAATTACCTGGCTCCATAATGTCTTATGGAGTCTCCCTGACCCCTGTTGATAGTTACTATAGCAATATGCCTGTTACTTCAACTATAGAAAACATAATAATCGACTAGAAATAAATTTCCGTAATCATGCTTTAGTAAGATATACATTTATATCTACCCATATTTTATTATTTTAAAAATGGCAACTATATATACTATTATCACCAATAAATCGTCGAAAAGGCAGTCAAAAACTCAGCATCAAGACACTGTGTACATCAGATTTCTCTCAAGTTAGAACTGTCTAAGGGTGGGGATGTTGTTTATCGTATAACTAGTTGTATTTTTACGTCCGTTTTGATTGTTAGTCTGTTTTTGAAAGCTGTCAAGCGTGAAGAAAACATCGAGCATTGGATTTACAAATTATATCTGACACAGTTCAAACTGTCTGTTTTAAACTTCTCAATTGGATATTCAGTTCAAGCCTGAAATTATACTATTCATCAATAATCACCTCTACTTCAGTGACTAATTGTTAAATAGAAAATGTTTTCCCAGTGCTATAGTTGAACAAATGTTGTAGTCGGTTTGCGAATGCCATATCGCTCAATTTTTCATTTATATATATTATAAAAATTAAGGAAAGATTAGCTGACCAGAAAAATTTCAACGAAATTAGACCAATGCAGAGAATATTAAAATAAAATGACTTACTAGATGTTAACAGTGAGCTCTATGTATAATTATAACACAATTTTACTCTACGCACGCTGTGATTGGTCCGCTTGCCGACGAACTGACCGGAATGACGTAAGTAACCAATTTGAATTTGCGTTATATATCGTAATATATTCAAAGTATAAGCAATTGTTTCTGAATTATTTTATACAAATAATAGAATATTGCGTTTTCCTGGGTCTCTATAACGTGATCGAAATCCGTGAGAAGTAATAAAAACACTCGAGAAGTTGGGAAAGCACACACCTCGGCGGCTCGTGTTTCTCCCCAAACTTCTCTGGCGTTTTTATTACGTCACTGTGGTTTCGATCACGTTATAGAGACCCGTTACAGAGACCCTTATTAAACCGGAGGACTATGTTCCGTGCCAGAAGTGAAGACAACTAACATGTCGGACATTGAGGTGATCTTGTATAGATCAGTTCCATACACCCTAAACTACGCCCTGCGCAAATTGCTATCAAGATTGATGCCAACTAAAATTCCATAGTTTCTTTTTACAATATATGGAGGTGGTGTTGTACCGAAAACATAATAGTCACTTTATTTATGCCTGGTTCACACGTGAGCATAAGCATATAAAGGACAAAACGAAAGGCAAAACAAAGGAATGAAGTCGAGCCTGAGACATAAGTATCATCATAAGCATGAAGCATATACGATCTAAGCATAAGTTAAGCCTGGTTCACATAAAATCGGTAAGCAATCGCAGACAGTCGGCGACAGTCGCAGACAAAGCCGCCGATCCGTCTTCCACGGCATGTTCACATAAAATCGCGAAGATTGGCGAAGAAGGTAGATCCAATATGGCCGCTGTAACTCATGGGCAATTTTTGTTGTGGAAACTACAATTCATGTTATTGGTGCGTTAAGAAGAAGTAAGGAACGAGAATACAAAAGTAGGAAAAGGAAACGAAGGTTCTGGGTGAGGCCTATGTTACAAGAAAGACTGAATTATGGACAATATCACACGTTGTTTCCTACGTTGAGAACAGGAGACCGAGAGCATTTCTTTTGGTGAATATAAACACCTGAATTCACACAAGGGTATAAACATTCGCACACACACGACATGAGTAATTCGACGCTATCCCTTCCATCGTTCCCCATTTTGCTTTGCTATCTCGCCGAGTTCCTCATGTGGTGTATTATGGGCTATTATTTTCTAGCGGACAGTCGCCGATCATCGCCGATTATGTTCGCATAAAATCGTAGCCATTTCAGACTGTGGCTGACTATCTGCGATAGTCTGCGTCCGATCTGGAAAGTTGAGCCCAGTTCAAGTCCATCTGCGTTCGTGTTCACATAAACAATTGTGGCTTGTCTGCGACTGTCGCCGACTGTCTGTGACTGCTTACCGATTTTATGTGAATCAGGCTTTAAGAACAGAACAAAAGACGAAGCAAAGAAAAATTCTCGTTGTTTTGTATTCGCAAATCCAAGAGGAAAAGTCTTGCTTTGTTTTCGTATTGATCTTGTGCTTACACTGTATGTCACTCGTGTGAACGAGGCTTTAGTGATAGATAGAATGTCGCGCAACCTCATATCGATATTTTACGGTTAATTTGTCAACTTTATGATGGGTTTCTAGACCCGTAAAGAATCTGTTTCTATTCCTGGCGATGGCAAAAGTTAGGAAATTTACTTACCTGTACACTTGCGGAGTTTGAATGTGATCGGACGTGATTTTATCAACGAGATTTGGGACAATCGAGTGTGAGCCGGCTGGATATTGTGATTGAAGCTTCCATCCTTGCCATTACTTATGCCTATGTAGTGCCGTAGGACCGATATAATAACAATATGATACTATAATACTATAATATAATAATATATAATATAATAATCCCCTCGCAAGCGGCGACCTCGCTTGCGAGGGTGATAATCTCGATTTGGCAGGGATCGATTTCTCACGAAAAGTTCGTATATATATATATTATATATATATATATATATATATATATATATATATATATATATATATATATATATATATATATATATATATATATATATATATATATATATATATATATATATATATATATATATATATATATATATATAATATTTGGCATTTCACTCGATCAAACTACATGTTGAAAGGATTTATGGTGAAGGAAAATTTCGAGTGTAGGAATACATACATTTTAAGACCAAACCGGGACCAGTTGCGAAAAATGCAACTTAGCGGCCTTCCGGTAGGAATTGAACCCGCGACCCTGCGATTGCTAGTGCAGCGCTCTGACCACTGAGCTACGGAAGCCGTTGCCGAGAGCCTAGTCACGAGTTCTGTATATATGGTGGTAATGCCGGGATAAGATTCTGGGTATATTATAGGTAATATTTGGCATTTCACTCGATCAAACTACATGTTGAAAGGATTTATGGTGAAGGAAAATTTCGAGTGTAGGAATACATACATTTTAAGACCAAACCGGGACCAGTTGCGAAAAATGCAACTTAGCGGCCTTCCGGTAGGAATTGAACCCGCGACCCTGCGATTGCTAGTGCAGCGCTCTGACCACTGAGCTACGGAAGTCGTTGCCGAGAGCCTAGTCACGAGTTCTGTATATATGGTGGTAATGCCGGGATAAGATTCTGGGTATATTATCGGTAATATTTGGCATTTCACTCGATCAAACTACATGTTGAAAGGATTTATGGTGAAGGAAAATTTCGAGTGTAGGAATACATACATTTTAAGACCAAACCGGGACCAGTTGCGAAAAATGCAACTTAGCGGCCTTCCGGTAGGAATTGAACCCCGCGACCCTGCGATTGTTAGTGCAGCGCTCTGACCACTGAGCTACGGAAGCCGTTGCCGAGAGCCTAGTCACGAGTTCTGCATATATGGTGGTAATGCCGGGATAAGATTCTGGGTATATTATAGGTAATATTTGGCATTTCACTCGATCAAACTACATGTTGAAAGGATTTATGGTGAAGGAAAATTTCGAGTGTAGGAATACATACATTTTAAGACCAAAGGTCGAGCGCTGCACTAGCAATCGCAGGGTCGCGGGTTCAATTCCTACCGGAAGGCCGCTAAGTTGCATTTTTCGCAACTGGTCCCGGTTTGGTCTTAAAATGTATGTATTCCTACACTCGAAATTTTCCTTCACCATAAATCCTTTCAACATGTAGTTTGATCGAGTGAAATGCCAAATATTACCTATAATATACCCAGAATCTTATCCCGGCATTACCACCATATATACAGAACTCGTGACTAGGCTCTCGGCAACGGCTTCCGTAGCTCAGTGGTCAGAGCGCTGCACTAGCAATCGCAGGGTCGCGGGTTCAATTCCTACCGGAAGGCCGCTAAGTTGCATTTTTCGCAACTGGTCCCGGTTTGGTCTTAAAATGTATGTATTCCTACACTCGAAATTTTCCTTCACCATAAATCCTTTCAATATATATATATATATATATATATATATATATATAAGCCGCACATGATAGGGTAACTCCTTATAAGGTAGTGAAATGTCGTTTTGGGTGATCCGTTTGAATCGGACAAAATTTGAAGACAACCAAATGGCGGCCATTCGCGAGTGGTAATTTGACGAACTACATAAAGAGGTTTTTACGAAGAGTATACACCTTTGCGTATATAACAGGTACAGTACGTGTGTTATGTATTTAGACTCGCTAATTCCAAATCTGTTTTCAGTATTGAAAACGGTTAAATATTTATCGAGATAACGTTCAAAATAATATACGACAATAATATATAAAAATAATATAAGTAGATAAACCGTTTTTACGAAGGGTATATGCACCTTCTCGTAATATAATACACACGTATTATATGTATTAAGACTCGGTAATTCCGAATCTGATTTCAGGATTGAAATCGAGTACATATTTTTGCCGAGATAACGTTCAAAATCTACGTGCGATATCTGTTAATGGAAGACGAAGTGTTATGATCGGCAGCCGGTTATTTAATCAGCAAACGACTGTAAATACGTATTATTATTTTGCCTTCTGTCGAGCGTGCTGTTAAACCGGAAGTTTGCGCCCCCCGGAATATGACGTGACATGTATAAGAACACGTGAACAATGCATGATTATTATTACTCATAAAAAAGAGACAGCGTGAGAATAAACATTGTGATTCGTGAGTTTGTGAGTAGTGAGAAGTTTTTATGTATTTGTTCGAAGATAGTAAGTTTATTATTTTATTAAAGTAAAGTATACCATTTGGTGGAAAGGAGTTCGGTATACTTGTGGTGCCGTGACCAGGATACGACGATAGGAGTGAGAGCGACAACATCAGAAGCGAAACAGGGAAAATTTGCGAGCCGTTATGAGCGACGAAGAGACGAACGAGAGTACTGTATAAATGCAGACGAACAAAGACTCGAAGGAGATATTATTATATTAACAAGGAAATTTCGAAGTTAAAATATTTTCTGGAAGAAACTGACCAGTTAATTCAAGCGAAAGACTACGCTGAAATGGAGGTTATGAACGACCGCGCTGGGAAAATAATCATCAAACTATCGGATATTATTTCACAAATGGAAGAAATGAAAATCGACAACGGTACAACGCCACGCTCGGTCAGACAGTGGAAGAAGGATGTTAAATCCAGATATTTGGCGCTCGTCGAAGATAACGAGAAGTTAGCAAGGGAACTCAAAGTAAAGCAAGAAAGATTACAACATTTGGAACTGAAGGAGAGACAATGCCAACAAGAAGAACGACGACGAATTGAGCTTCGTGAAAGACAGGAAGAATACGAGCGACAGTTATGGCAGGAGAAACTCGAGGCAGAATTATTAATGACTCAGAAGAATCTACAGATGGAGAAAGCCGCACGTTCAACTGCAGCGAAATTACCAAAGTTGAAAATAACGCCTTTTAAGGGAACCTCTACAGATTGGGTGAGGTTTGAAAACATGTTCTTGACACTAGTTCATGAGAAACCGACTAGCGCAGAAGAGAAGTTTGGGTATTTATTGGAGATGGTGAGCCATCGAAAAGATTGCTAATTTGAAACCGGGTGAAATTGGATTCAAGATTGCATGGGACAGGCTGAAGAAGGAATATGGTCACCCTAAACTTGTAATAAATGCTCATATATGGATGCAATTATCAACCTAACACCAGCGAAAGGATCAAATTACGACAAAGTTCAGGAGTTCTACGAGAAATTAAGCAAGAATTTCGATGCACTTCAAACTCTGGGAGAAGGTGATAAACTTTCTGGATTTGTTATGACTACAATCAACAAGCTGCCACAAGTTAAACCAGATTTAGTGCGATCGGATGATGACTGGGAGGAATGGTCCATGGATGTTTTAATTGATAATCTACAAAAGTGGCTTCGAAGAAACAAAGTAGATGACGTCTCCAAGAATTACAAGAAATCTGAAGGAAATTGGTTTCAAAAAGGCTCAGGAGCCCAGAAATCACATTGTGTTTTCTGCGGAAACAGTGAACACTGGAGTGACAAATGCAAGATGGTGAAAAGATTGGAAGATAGAAAGAAATTATTTGCTGAAAAGAATCTGTGTTTTAACTGTGGACGCACAGGTCACAGGGGAAATAATGCCGCAGTCGTGGGTGCCTGAAATGTAATGCAAGCATCATACAAGCCTGTGTGATAAGAATGAAGTTGACGACAGCAATCAAAACCCAACATCGCTAACTGGATTCACCACATTCACAGATGAGAAGTCTCTTCCAGCCATTATACCTATCAGCATTAGAGGACAAACCCTGTGGGCGTACCTCGACACTGGTTCAGGGCGAAACTTTATTTCACATGAAGCTGCAAAGCGACTAAAGTTAAATCCAACACACCATGAATCTCGAGAGATTGTAACCGTGAATGGCACCAGCACTCAATCCATGCCTATTTTTCAGACCACCATGAACTCTCTCGATGGGAAAGCTCATGAAGAAATCGAACTGACCGGTTCCAGGCTACAAGATTTTACCACAGTGCAAAGACCAGACATGAATGAGCTTAAGAAAAAGTACACCCACACACAAGACAAGAGATTTTACATGATTGCCAAAGGAGAATATCCAATACATCTCATCCTCGGAGATAGTACGTACAGCAGGATCATGATGGAGAAGATTTACAAAGGGAATCTGGGAGATCCCATAGTGGAGGAGACAACATTTGGATGGGTCATCCATGGTGGTGATGATTATTCAAGTGAAAATGCCTGCATGTTTTTGAGAGAGGTCAACGACTATGAACGGTTGTATAGCCTAGATGTTCTGGGGGTGGAAGATCGTGGTGAGAACGACCAGCTGGAGGTGCTTACTGATTTTCGAGAAAGTATAACAAAACAGGACGATGGGAGATATGAAGTAAGCATACCGTGGATTCCAGGGAGCAAGTTAACAACTACAAATGAACAGCCAAGCAGAAGACGTCTTTCCAATGTTAACAAGAAGCTGGTCGAAGACGAAAACCTGAAGCAAGAGTACGAGAAGATAATTGAGGATCAACTAGCAAGTGGTGTCATTGAAAGAGTCCCAGAAGAGTCAACCGGAGAAGGTGTGTATTACATGCCCCATAAGCCAGTAGTAAGACAGGAAGCAGCCACAACGAAGGTGAGGATGGAGTTTGATGCCAGTTCTAAACCACATCCACTGGCCTACAGTATCAACGAGTGTATGTTTACCGGCCCTCCACTCCAACCGTTACTATGGGACATAATGGTGAGAGCGCGCATGTCACCAAATCTTCTTCTGGCTGACATTCAGAAAGCTCTGTCTGGGTCTCTTTATGCTTGACAATTGTCAAGGTATAGTCTGAACTGATTCACATAGTTTGCCACATGCATTTTAATCCCATTAAAAAAATAAATCTATAATTAATCACAACCGCTATGCAATCCTATGAATAATACCAAATCATTTGAATAATACCAAATGTTTGGAAGTTAAATGTATACATAAAATTTATGATAACAACACTTATAAAACGAAATATCACATATGCCATTACTCTCTGAACTTCTGCTTTTCATAGGAAGGTCAAGGATTTAAATTTTAGAAATTAAATTTTAGAAATTATTTTTACTGATTATTATTCATACTTAATCATCATTATTATAAACAAGTGAAAGGCTATGTAAACTGTTATTTTCAACAAATTTCCGTATAACATAACACTGCTTTGTTTCTAGGGACAAGATAAAGGATTGCCTTTCTTTATCGTTCAAATTGTTTTGATTATCCACGTTAATTCTCACTCGATTATCCACATTCCCATTGGAAATTGACTCTTCCCATACAATATGGAATCCTCTAAAAGAAAGTTTTGATAAGATAAGTTCACATCAACTATATTTGATTTCGTATTTATTGCTGCTTCAAACGTTCAGATACGTTAGTTATAAAAGATCAGAAATACCTTCAAACTTTGCTAAGACGGACGAATAATTGATGATTTATTTTGAAATAGTAACAACAAGCAGTTTACCAAACAAATTATCAAAGACACAAAGCAATATAGCTCCAAACAAGTGCTTTAGCGACCACGAGAGTCAAGATAATTCAAAATTTCAAATATGGCGCAACCGCCGCAACTGCTTAACATTAACTCGCTAGGACCTATGGGAAATATGTCCATATAAGGAATCATTTCCCTTTTCCGGATATAATTTTGCGGGCTTCTGCTAACCTGCGTGCAGACTACAGCCAAGCAATAAATTCGTGGATGTAGGTTTATATAGACATTCAATCCAAAAGACTATAGATGTTTATAGTTCTGTGTTTGAACTACACATGATTTACTGAGTTGAGATAAAATATTTCCTATTTTATTCACTCAAATGAGGCACGAAAGACCAATTAAAGTACCGAAGGAATCTAATAGCTAGGCGACAGTAAATTTTTTTAGTTTTGCACCTGTTTTATACATAAACAGTTTAAAATAATTTTGTCAAGATTGTGACAGGACATATCTTGTCAATATTGTGACAGGATCTTGCATGTAGCAGGATTTCGCCAAGATTTTGGCAGGATCTTGCCAAGATTCATGAAAAGAATTTTGTCGAGATTGTGACAGGATCTTACCAAGATTGCGGCAGGATCTTGCCAAGAATGTGGCAGGATCTTGCCAAGATTGTAGCAGGATCTTGCCAAGATTGTGACAGGATATTGCCAGGATTGGAGCAGGATATTGCCATGATCGTGGAAGAATCTTACCAAGATTGTAGCAGGATCTTGCCAAGATTGTGACAGGATCTTGCCAGGATTGGAGCAGGATCTTGCCATGATTGTGGAAGAATCTTGCCAAGACTGTGGCAGGATCTTGCCAAGATTGTAGCAGGATTTTCCCTAGATTGTAGTATAATATTATTATTATTATTATTATTTTTAATCTTATTTACATACGGTAGTCCTTCAATCTTAAATAGTCTGTTTTCCAAGGAGCCGTACTACTAAAAAAAATACACGAAAATATACTAATACTATTTACACACATAAAAAAAGTACTATTAACAAGTATAAAATAAATAAAAAATAAAAAATGTTACGTGTTTCCGTCTCTGATTTGAGCCCTGAACTTGTTTAAAGAGATATTATCTTTAAGGCGATTTGGTAACTCATTCCACAGTTTTGCACCGCTATAGCTTATGCTTTTTTTAAGAAAATTTGTTCTAGGTTTTTCCAATGCATAATCTAAATTATTACTGCGAAGACTGTATTGTTGGTTGTTCGTTACATTGAATACATTGGAAATGCTTTCTGGGCATTCTCCTTTTCTTATTTTGTACATGAAAACAGCTTTATTTTCATTTCGTCTTTCTACCAATGATTTCCAATTTAGTTCACTTAATATTTCAACAGATCTGACATCATATGTTTTACCAGTAATGACTCTTGCAGCTCTGTTTTGCATTTTTTGTAGCTTTTCTTGCAAATAATTTTCGCAAGTATCCCAAACAAGGCTACAATAGTCAAAGTGTGGCAAAACTATTGCATTGTAAACCGAAATCAGTGTATTTTTTGGTACAAAGTCCTTCATACGTCTAATCATTCCTATTCCTTTAGAAACTTTCGTCACAACAGTCCCTATATGTGATTTCCATTTTAATTGTTCATCAACAATGATACCAAGTGTTTTAGTTTTCACTAACACGTTTTATGTTGGTTTCGCCAAGTTCAATATTTGGGTCATTGTTGATGTTGTTTAGTCTTTGTCTGGATCCTACAATCATATATTCTGTTTTTTTCTTATTTAAAGTAAGCTTATTTGCTAGCAACCATTGATGTACGTGTTCTAGATCTTCATTCAAATTTGCTTGCACATCGGATATAGAAGAGCCATCAGTCGTCAAATTTGTATCGTCTGCAAACATACTAGCGCTTGATCGTCTCAGGCAGTTCGGTAAATCATTTATATAAATAAGAAATAAAAGTGGCCCTAAATT
Source organism: Chrysogorgia sp. JL179-B06 (assembly GCA_035772405.1). Lineage (NCBI taxonomy): Eukaryota > Metazoa > Cnidaria > Anthozoa > Scleralcyonacea > Chrysogorgiidae > Chrysogorgia > Chrysogorgia sp. JL179-B06. The sequence continues at coordinate 1,948,490 of JAYKKM010000385.1, read as the reverse complement.
TGAGCCTTGTGGTACACCACAACGAATACCTTTCTTTTGCGAGATTGTTCCATCTACTTTGCACATCTGGATTCTATTACTTAAATATGAGCGAAACAAATTTAACGTGATTCCTTCTATTCCGTACAGTGCTAACTTCCTTATCAAAATGTCATGATCTACACAGTCAAAGGCTTTTTTTAAGTCAAGGAATATAATACCATTCAGATGACCTTTGTCCATATTAAAATACCATTTATTAGTGGCATTCAACAATGCCGTTTGTGTAGAGCTTTTTTTCCTGAATCCCGCCTGACATTCTGATAGCAATTTATTTGACTCAAGGTAGTGAGTCAATTGTATCGATATCAATTTTTCGAAGGTTTTAGCAATTACAGAAAGAACGGATATTGGACGATAATTCGAACTCTCAGTTTTGCTACCTTCCTTATGTATAGGAGATACACATGCCACTATAAGGTCGTCAGGAAAGATACCAGCTTCGCATGATCTATTAAAAATATTTGTAAGAGACTCAGCCACAATATCAGCAGAATCTTTCACTAATTTCGGTGGTATAAGGTCGTATCCGGTTGCTTTGGATGTCTTACTTTTTAATAATATCATATACATTTCATGTGATGAAATCCGGCTAAGTTCGAATTTAGTAGCACATGGGGCAATATAACTATCTGGAGTCACATTGCCCTCATGTAGCTGATTTGCCAAAAGAGGTCCAATATCACTGAAATATGTATTTAGTGCATCTGATATTGCAGCTGGATCTGTAATTGATGCCTCATTAACAATTAATTCAGTGATTTTTGTGGTTTTTGATTTCTTATTAGTTAACTTACTGATAGTTTTCCACATATCACGAGGATTTTTGTTACATTGATTTAGGGCACATTTGAAATAATTTGCTTTTGTGTTTTTGACTAACTTGTTTACTTCATTTCTAGTTTTTTTATATTCTTCATGAGTCCTACTAGATCTTGTCTTAACAGCTCTTTTCTTTAAGGAATCCCTGAGATAGATTTTATTCTTAATCTCATTAGTAAGCCATGGCGCATATTCACTTCTAACTTTCCTTGTTACCAGTGGAGCATGCGCATCTGCTATAGCTAGAAATTTTGTTTTCCAATCATTCCAAAGTATATTTGGATCAGACATATCTAATTGCTCCTGTAAAATTACACCTAAGTCATGCCTAAAATTTTCAGCATTATAATGTTTGTATTGTCTTGTAAGAATTACCTTTGGTTTATTATGAGGAATTGATATCTTCCTGTGAACATAGATGAGACTATGGTCACTAATTCCAACATGGTCGACACCGGATTTTATTATGTTATTAGGTCGATTTGAAAATAACAAGTCGATAAGTGTCGACGAGTTTTCCGTTATGCGGGTTGATTCCTTAATAATTTGTTCAAATTGTAATGTTTCAGTAAGCTCTGCTAATTTTCTGGTCTGTATATTTTCATGTTTACACAACCAGTCACAATTAAAGTCTCCTGTACTAATAATTTCTAAGTTTTCTAAGTCCATAATTTGCAAACATTTTTCATAATCTTCCAAAACTCCCAAGAGTGTATCTGGTGGTCTATACCATGTATTAATCAGAAATGACTTGGATTTTGGTTTTGAAATTTCAATTACCAACATCTCAAGATTGTCCGCCATTAAATCTGATCGTAATTTGTAGTTAATGGAGTTTCGAACATATATCGCAACTCCACCACCCCTACGATCATTTCTATCTTTACGCAATATTTCATAGCCATCTATGTTCACTTCGCAATCATCTATAGTACTATTTAACCAAGTTTCGTTGATACTTATTACATCAAATTGTTGCCTATGCATATATATCCTAAATTGATCGATATTTTTACTCAGGCTTCGTATATTAAGATGCGCAATTTTAAAGCCTCTTTCCTTTTTAGTGCAAAGTTTTCTTTGCAACTATTGTGATTGGGGTAAAATTTGCGTCAGTCAGTCAGTCAGTCAGTCAGTCAGTCAGTAGTCAGTGACCGAGTTTAGTGTTAACATTTGGCAATTTCCGGGGGGTCTCTGTCAATGTAACGATTTCGTAGTTCTTCAATACTTAAGAGGCTAGTATCATTGGAAAGGATCGTATCAGGTTCCAGGCAGTTAGTGGCACACGGTTTAGTGGATTTGTGATGCGTATTTTATTACGTGTCGAATCCTAGTGCATTTTAATCTCTATATCGTGAAAGTTTTATTTATCTCAAATAAAAGGAATTCCCCCCGGATTTATATGATCCCCCACTACTGAGCATGCGCGGGAAGACACGGGGAAGAGAAATATATTGGCAACAATATGGCGTTCAATAATACAAGTACGATGAGCCTTAAAACTATGGGTAAATCGTCTGAAACGATGACTTCATGGACACGGTGTTGGCGATATGATTCGTCGGGTGTTATTATACGATGTGGAAAATAAGCGCTGAATTTCAGGACATTTTCTGGCCGGATATATTTGAATCAAGCCGTGAAGGTAAGCGTACAATAACAATACCCGTACGTTGATTTATTATTAAAATTTATGAATACAATATAATGGGTCTTTTACAGCTGTCTAAAACGTGAAGGCTTATTAAACTAAAATATAAATTATAGCGTACGTTGATTTATTATATTTATTATATTAAATGAGTCTTTGCTATTGATGAAACTACTTATGAAACTATCAATGAAACCCAAATGAAATCAAACTAGATCTTACTAGAAGTGCACAAATTAGAGGTCAACCGAAATGGATTTTGCTTGCCGATCCGATGGCCGATGTTTCTTTTACAACATCGGCCGATGTCCGATCCGATGTTTTTAGAGATTACTGCATGGGGCCGTTTGTCCCAGATTAATCGCTATATCCTGTTATGGTTATGTAAACAAACTAAATAAAAAATACGCTGTTTTGGTCGTTTGTAATTTTGCGTGTTTTTTGTTGACTTGTTATTTGGCAACTGATAAAAGGAGAATGCCTAGTTTTATCAGTCCATGTTTTACAACATGCCGTATTTGCCCAACTATTCGCGTACTATTCGCCGACTATTCGCACTATTCGTCGACTATTCGCACTATTCTCCTTTTATCAATTGCCGCCAAAAATATTTTCACAAGTCGCTCTCTGAAATTTCCGGTCTGACTTTCGTCAATCGCACCTTATCTTTCTAAATAAACAGGTTCACACAATTCCCAGCAGGAGATGGAAATTAAGTCATGCAGTCTTTTAGCTTTTGTCTTTTTATAAATGACAAAATTTAGAAACTTAACATCGGCAAAAACATCGGCCACGGAGTGATATTTTACCGATCCGATGATTTGCCGATGTTGCAAAATATCGGCAAAATCCGATGTCCGATCCGATGATCGGTTGACCTCTAGCACAAATATTAACAATACTTCTACTGATATCATCAGCAAACAAATTTGTAATGTTAGCTACAGACGAGACCAATTAAAAGCAAACCTATCACATATCAGAAGACGTGAAAGAGAACCATCAAGAATACCAATGAAAAAAATAGTTAATATGATGATGAAGAATAAACAACACAGACATAAAATAAAATCATTAATAAAACATTTTATCCCCAAATCTTCAACCTTACATAACTTGCTCATTACAACATACAGAAAAGATATTTATCACCGTTTAAATAATGCATTTCCATTGTGGAAGATAGCCAAGCACCATTTAAAAAATATATAGTACATGTAACTGCAAAACAAGGACGATTACATGACATGTGGAAAAGTATATAAGAGCAAGAAAACACAAATTACTCAACCGAGACAGAACCATAATAAGTTTTTCTAGTAAATGTGATTGTCAAAGAATCAAAACATCCAGCAGGTTTTTTCTTATAATGTGCGGTGACATTGAATTAAATCCAGGCCCTATTTACCCAACACCAAAGGTATCGAATACATTAAGTTCCAACTCTTTGTTAAGAACTAGACTATCCCAAATAGGTTTAAGACCAGTTGATGTGATTGGTGATGGTAACTGCTTTTTCCGTAGTGTAAGCCACCAACTTTATGGTATGGAAGCCAGGCATTCGCAAATACGAGCCCATGCAATCCAGCATTTAATAATGCATCCAGAACATTTTATTGAAAGCAATACTGAACAGTCATGGTTACATTATTTACAAAGTATGTCTCGGGGAGGAACATGGGCTGATCATATGATTATACAAGCACTTGCAAATTGTCAAAATTTAGCAATTCATATAACCAAGACTGCCCTAAATTTTTCAGAGTCTACAATTCTACATCCTATATGTTCTTCATTGAATACAAGACATATTAATGTTGGGCATTTAGATGAAATGCATTATGTTTCTACAATCCCTATAAACCAGTGTTTACCTGCATTACAACCACAACAACAAAATGTTACTGAAATTGAGAAATTTTACCTTCCGTGTCGACATTTCGTGCGTATGAAACTCAGTGTCTATTCCCTGGTGTGAAAGGGACGCCAGATGTTACAGAATAAAGCTACTGACAACTGTGTTTACTAAAGAAATCTTTCGAGTACTTGTGATACTTCACGTGCTATCCTCGTAGTATACTTGTGGTACCCCATATTTGCAGTTGTTTACGCCACAAACTTTAGCCACTGTGAAATCGTATTCATACTAGCCTGTGTCGCAACCCGAATTTTCTAAAAATGATCACTTTTATCTACCTTGACCTTGTGATTAAAATTATAAAGATCAAGCAGTGTATTGTCATTATTGACCATCAATTATTATACGAGGGCCACAGAAGGTGTGATTCTCAATTGACTCAAGACTGATTTTTACCCAGTGTAGACCTGTGTAGAATGTGTACTGCGCAATTAATATAAAATCCTGCATGTCATTGGCCTTGTCACTTGGGCACTATACTGTTAATGTTTTATCATTCCATTTAAATAATTCTATTATAACACTATACAACTTTGCACTGTCCTTGGGACCTAGTTATTATTTATGTGGTTGCAATTTAGTTCCGGGCCTCTTGCACCCGGGGTACAATTACGTGTTTGCTCATGATTAGTTACTAGGCTATTACAACCTATTATATCTATACTAGAAGTGGGCTGTTGATCAGAGACGGAAACTTGACTTCAATCGTCTTTAGAATTAGAGTTAATGTATTCTATATAATTTTTAGCTAACAAAGAGGTACCAGATTTGTTCAAATGTATTCCATAGGGATTTAATTGTGCCGCTGTTATATTTTCATGCTTTATGTGGTCCCATCGGTGCTTTAGACATAACTTAGCAATTTGTTTGTTTACCTTGATAACTTTATCCGCGTTTTCCTGTTTGTCATTTCGGCAGATTAGTTGTGATATGGCCACTTTTGTTGTTGGACTTTCGCTGTTTATAATCTGACAAGTGCTTTCAATGCTCTTAACGGTTTGTGTAACGTCTTTGTCTTTCAAGTCATTCGTTCCCACGTGCACAATAATTTTATCCGGTTTCCGTGCTAAGCTCGGTCTCATATGGTGTTTTATCGCATCCGTATTTGCACCACTATACGTTTCAATATATAGTTTTTGATTTCCTTTCTTAATAGAACGTTTTAGTCTTCTTGCATCGAGGTGTTTAGTTAACGAGTCACCTATGATCACGGTAGTTTTTCCCGTTGCTTTACCTTTGGTTTTGATTGTTTCAGGGCCTTTCACTGTATTCTTAGATCTATTTGAGGGCTTTCCGCGTCCCCCTTCTCGATCGTTATTGCTTACTTTGCTTGTTGCTGTTTTTATGACCATGGTTTGGTCTTGTTCTTGATCCATGTTTGGGGTGGTGTCGTCGCTATTGACGCTCATAACATCAAACCTATTTCTAGTTTCGAAGTTTTGGCTTGACTGTACAGCCATATTTGCATGTCCTTTGTCTTTAACATTGATCCAACCTTCCCCATCGTGTTGGTTTATGTTATTTCCTCGGCTGTCTTCAGATTGTAAAATCTTTATCACCGTAACTAAACTGAGCTTCTCGTTCTCAAGGTCTTTCACTTTAGTGTTCAAGTCACTCATGATATAGGACAGATTTTCAGTTCGTTCTCGCAAGTCTCTGTTGTCGGCGTTGAGTTTGTCGTTCTCGTTTTGAATACGATCAACATATTCTCGGGATAACGTTGTATGAAATTCATCCCTGTACTTTAGCTTACTAATTTCTCTTCTCAGTTCATCAAACTCTTCGCCGAATCGTTTCTCAATAAGACTTAGCTTCTTCGTAACATTTCTGGTGGCGTTTGATAACTCAATCGTTTCAGACGGTGCTGAATTCTGTTGAAATGGTTCTTCGTCAATCGCCTTTCCCAACCGCTCGATAAGCTCGCCCTTTAGGCCACCCGTATCTAATCCTCTATCCTCGAGTTGGGAACGAAGATCTGCTACGCGTAACTCACTAATACTCTTCGTATCAACAGACTTCTCCATGTTGTTAAAGCCCTTACTGGTATATGAAACAAAGAATCAGAAAAGGATCTTGCCAAGATTATAGAAGGATCTTGCCAAGATTGTGGCAGGATCTTGCCAAGATTGTGGCAGGATCTTGCCAATATTGTTCCAGATTTTGCTAAATATATTGTAATGGGGGTTTAATTGGAAGTTTGACCTACCTGGGAAGTGTTGTAAATATATTTTTATTCTTACATTTATAATAATAAATACCTGTTAGACACAACAAAATCTTGGCAATATCTTGCCAAAATCTTGCCAAGATCTTGCCAAGTTCTTGTTAAATAAGTGCAAACACGAACAGGTTTTCATAATTTATATTTTCTGTTTGACCTGAGAAGAAAGATTTTTGGATCTCGATAACGGACCTATGTAACTTGAATTGAAGCCGACTCGAGAAATTGCTATTCCTCTTTATGACATTAGATTTTCGTTTATCAAGATTCTACCTCAGTTGGCAAAAATTTGAATTCAAAATTTGATTAAATATCCAATTACAGAGTATGTTTTGGGATACAAATTAATTAAATATATATTTATTGTATTAAGGTTAATTTGTTCAATTTAATGTTTTATATATCTGTAATTTTTTACAAATTGTAGTTCTATTCTCTTTTTCAATAATTATCATTCCAGTAGTCTGCAATGATGGTTGTTACATATTGTGAATCACTTTCTGGTTGATCAGCACTGTATATTTTCTCGGTTAATAGTAATTCTAATATTCATTTCCAATTGCAATATTACAATTACTATTTATGCAATGTACAGAAATTGTGGTCCATAATAGTACATCTGTTGAAACGTAAAGCATCAAATTTTTTATGAGAATGTGCATACCTGTAATGAGATTATAAAGCCTTAACATCATAGACAATAATCACACATTAATGTGTAAACTACATTTTTTAGTGATTTGTACTACAAAATAACCATGGCTAGGGATAAAATAACATGGACTTGACTGCTCTATAACCCTGCAAAATAACACCCATAAAACTTTAGTCCTAAATCCAAGATATTGCAGTGAAGTATGATTTCATTTTTGTCATATTTCATTTACCCATTCATCTGTGTACAAATGATAAATGCGTGACAAGGGTTTGTCAAATTGCCCATCTAAGGGTATTAAAGAAATTGGTTAATAATATTTATAAAATACAACACATAATTAACCTAGAAATCTTGGAAATCTTTCAGGAATTCTCCATTGTTCATCAGGCAACTGTTCCTCATTAAAGGTTGTTACAAGCCAATCAATATACCTTACAACAAAAAAGGAACAAAATATCTGTTATTTTGTAATGCCATATAAGACTTGTTTCTTGTATTATCCCAGCCAGTTCTTACCTTAAAACCTGTCTCTCTGATTATTTGCCATCATCTATAACAGGCTGGAAAATAAATTCAAAATCTTCCATGTCAGACTCAGTTTCAAGTAAACTCCATGCCTAATTAGCAGCTTTTCCTTTCAATGTTGGAATATCTGGGTCATTATTTAACTTTGTACAACCGTGCGCATGAATACTTCCCCTGGCTTGATAATTTAAATCGAAACCAATGCCAGTCTGCATCCAACACGTCAGCCTCAAAGGCCAGAAAATCGTCATCACGCATTAACAGGCATGTTTTCAATGCAAATAGCATCAAAAGTGTTTTAAAACAAAACGTTTTCCAAGAATTTGTGTATGGTGAACGTTTAGACATTGTTACTGTTTGTGAAACGTGGTTAAACCCGGATTTAGCGGAAATATCTTAACAACTGGCTATGAAATTTACAGAAGAGACAGAGTTGGAAAAGCTGGAAGTGGTGTTCTCATCGCAATTAAACAGAATCTATATACTGTAACTATAAGCTTGCCAAACTAGATGGACTAAGAGAATCGCTCGCGCATGTGCCGATACAGTGATTACCGAAAAGGAGTTAATCGATGATGACTGGATTTCATGGAGAGACTTGTTTTGGGGAATAGCCTAAGAGCATAGACCCCGGGTCAAAGTTCGAACCTCCAACATACCTCCCTGGATTGACGGTGAAGTTATCCATCTTACCCGTAAAAAGGAAAACTCGAAAAAAAGCCCTAAAATCCAATAGCTCACAATCCTGGAACAAATACAAAGATCTGCGAAAGAAAGCCAAGAAACTAAACCGCAAAAAACGGTCAGACTACTTGTCATCTATCACGTGTTCCATAAAATACAACCCCAAAAGGTTTTGGTCTTTATACCGAGCTAAAACTAAGTCTTCTTGTATACCATCAACAGTAAACTATGACAACAAATATGATTCTAAGTCTGCAGAGACATGTTAGATGTACAGCTCCTTCTTCCATTCAACTTTTAATAGGCAAGACAAGTTTACTGATGACATAGATAACGTAACTCTACCGCAACCCATTAATCAACTCAACTCAATAACATTATCCACAAATTAAGTCATGCAATCACTTAAAAACCTAGATCCCTACCAAATCCTCAGGACCAGATGAAATTCCTGCTCGTCTACTAAAAGCATTCCATGACCAATTAGCACCTTCTTTGACCAAACTTTTTAACAAGTCTCTTTCAGAGGTAAATTACCAATCCAATGGAAACAAGCTAATATCGTGCCAGTTTTCAAAAAAGGTGATAAAGAAGTAATTACCAATTATATCGCCCAATCTCATTACTTTGCATTATCTCAAAAGTTCTTGAACTATGTATTTACCATCACATTGAACTACTTAATATACTGCACGTCCTCAAATCAACCCTAATAAGCATGGTTTATTAAGGAAACGTTCAACAGTCACCCAATTACTTGGAATTCAACATGAAGTTGGTGCTGTCTAGCTTAGACAAAGCTGGTCATACTTGGACTCCTCCAAAGTCTCCCACTATACGGCTTTATTACAAAAATGAAAAGATATGGCCTGTCTGGTTCTATACTATTTTGGCTTTCTGATTACTTAACCAACCGTGAACAAAGAGTAGTTATAGGTAACACCTTCTCTATATTTCGCTCTGTGTTGTCTGGTGTACCTCAAGGTTCCATTATTGGTCCGTTGTTATTTCTCATCTTCATAAACGATCTGCCCAACAGCATTCAACATGACTAAAATGTCGCTCTTTTCGCTGATGATTCAAAATGCTTCAGATCCCTCACCTCCAACTCCGACGTAAACCTTCTACAGAATGACTTAAACTCTCTCGAAAACTGGAGCGTTCAAAACGATCTACTCTTCAACTCAACGAAATGCGAAATACTAACGATCACACGGAAACGTCAACCAATCAAATTTAACTACAACGTTTCTAACAAGCCCAGAAACAGAGTCTCTACTGCTAAAGATCTGGGAGTCATTGTTAACAAAGAACTTCAGTGGGGAGACCATATCCAAACTGCAGTAGGTAAGGCTATAGTAAAACGCTAGGCCTTATCAAGAGAGTAAGCGAAAAATCTCTAAATGTCCCCTACAAATGTTCTCTGTACCTATAGCTCTTGTACGTTCACACATCGGCTACGCAAGTGTAATATGGTCACTATACTTCCACAAGGACATGAAATATCTTGAAATGTTTCACGTAGAGCATCCAAATATATCCTGAATGACTACGATTCATGCTACAAGGATAGACTAGAAATCTTGAAACTCCTACCTGTAAGCTGCTGGCACGAATTGAAAGATCTTTGCACACTGGCTAAATTACTCGATGGTTACTACGATCTGCCGGTGCCAAACTACATCACAACGAAACGAGTAGCTACACGTACATTAATTGGTGTGTGCCTGCAACCTCGTCTTACCAGAACTTTACATTTTAAAAAACAGTTTCAACCGAATTGTAAATCTCTGGAACTCACTTCCTCTCTTAGTTAAATCCAGTTTTTCATGCAGCTCTTTTAAGTCAAACACTAATAATTATTTGATTGATACTTTTATTAATTACTTTAATGCAGACGATCTTTATACTTGGAAATCAATTTGTACAAAATGTCACAAACATGTCTCCTTACCTGTCAAATCTTTAGTTCACAGATGTGTTTACTGACTGTAAAACTAATTTTAAATTTAATGATTTATAATGGTAATTGAACTGAGTGGAGTGCAATTTGGTCTGAAATCAAACGCGTGATTACAAAATCGCAAGTTTGATTTCAGACCAAAATTGCACGACACGAAGTTCAATTGCCACTTTATTAGATCCATTTTTAAATCATAACACACTATGCGACAGCGGAACCGGAAACGGTATTTAATTTAAACAAAGATCATGTGACAAAAATGTCATGTGACAAAATTCTCTAGAGCGTGTAACCAAAAAGCATCGTAATTATAAAAACAAAAACAGAGATTAGTCAACTACAAAGTTCAATCCTCGTTGTCCGATTCAATAATGTAAGCCCTTCGTTTCTTGAAGTAATTGATGGTGCGACCCGTGTAATTTTGCATTGGGGTTTTGCATAGGCTGAAATCCAGGATTGAAACTCGTGAGCTGATGGCTTTGTTGTTGGAGGTGAGAAGAACTTGAAGTTGAAGAGGTATGATGCTCGTTGCACGATCGATTGTTTGGAGATTTCTGTATTATTTTGGTTGGAGACTTCTTTGTATCCACTGATGATGTGAAACAAATCTTTTCTTTGGTTCTCGTCTATTTCGTGGCCTGTTATTTAACAGATAACATTTCGCGGTTGGCCAGAGGATTTCTTGTGAATTATGAAACTCCCTCGCTCGTACGATGCTTACTGGATAATCGTTTTCCTTCAAATGACGCTCAATGGAACTTTGCATTATTCTGAGAGACTGGCTCGTAATCTTCGCCGTCCTTTTTTCACCTCTGCGTAGAACTTACAAAGGATTTTGTTAAGTTGTGTTTTCAAGACGACGGGATGTGCACCAGCTTTTGAACACTGTTCATCCATTGTTTTGTCGAGCGCGAGGTGTTTTTATTGACAGAAAAAGACTTCAGTTCTTCTATGTCTTTGTTGGCAATTACTAGAAATCTGGAGACATCTATTTCTGCATGGTTTTGGCCTTCGTTTGTTTGTTCATTTGTTTTGGTAGTTTGCTGGACTCGGGAGGACGTGAAACTTCAGCAAATATTTGAGAAAAAATCAGTGATATTTTGGTTAAAGGTGACACCAAAGGATGACAAACTCTCTAACAGAAGTTCTTCACTTTCAAGCAGGTCATTGTCATCATCAATAAACTGTAAGTAGTTGAATTTGTCCATTTTTATGAAGAAAAGTGGAAATTTTAAAAAAGTTCACAAAAAATAAAATGTTGTGTCTTTTTTTACTGTAATTTGATTGATACGTTTAATTCAGTGATTAAAGCTGATTGGTTGTGTTGTTTCAGTGTTTAGATCTGATTGGTTGAAAAAAGATGCGATTTAAAGCCCAAAATAGTGCGATTCATGATTAAATCGCACTGCTAAGAGCCAATCAAATTGCAAGTATCACCAGTGATTTCAAAATGGATATAATAAAACTTATAATTTTGGCAGTTTATCTTGTTGGGTCTAGAGCCTGTTATAAACTTGCCTTATTGTACTAAATTTTTGTTTTAACGCTTGCTATTATTTGATATGTACAATGGAAGCAGAATAAATCAAATCAACACATCATGCAACCAATGCCTGATAAAGTCATCGAGACGCTGCTTAAAAAACCAATCAGTCAAATGTGGATTGTCAATGACTGCTTTCCCTCGTTCTGACCGCGTAGCATCTTCCTCATTCTGCAAAAGTCTTTGCAACTCTGCCCAGTAACTATCCGCTGCACTAAAAGTAAAGAAAAAGGTAGGACAGCCTTTCTGCTCTATCAACGTTCACAATTCCTGTAAAACCAGTAGTGTTAGTGCCTTGTACTTTTGACACATACCGTTGAAGCCGGTTCATCATTTGCTTACCACTCATTGAATTGACCATTCCTCTTAGCTCTTCTATGGTCATGTTGGCATCTGCTGGATGCTGGTTCAAATACACATTTGATTGAGACAAAAGCTGATGCCTTTGCTTCATATCTAATGCCCAATAGGGGAACCTTGGGTGAGAAGCAAACCGCCATCTCTACTTACCATTTGGTAACCTTTCAGAAAACTTAACCAAATGCTTAAATGCTTCTGCCAGAGTCACATCATAGTAATAGTAATAGTAATAGTAATAATTTATTTACCGTCGAAAGCGTAAGGAGTGGTCACCCAATCTCCCGAGCTAATAGCTCATGTTAAAAACGCTCGACAAAACAGAACAACACTAATCTAACTATAATACAAGTATACTAGTAATAAAAATTATTTTCCAATATACAACAATTTGAAATTACGAGCAGCTGCTACATAAACAATATTTTGTAGTTTCTTTTTAAAAATCGCTAAGGAATCAGTCTCTTTGATGTCAACTGGTAAATTGTTCCATAAGTGTGATACAATATAGCTAAATGAGTTATGAAGATACATAGTATTGTACGATGGTTGCCTAACTTTAAACTTACTATTTCGTAGGTTATAAGATGTTTCACGTAATGTGAAAAAGTCTGAAATATAAGTTGGTCCATTTAGCTTAAAACTTTTAAAGAACACTGACAAGGATTGAACATATCGCCTGTGTTCCAGTGTTCGCATATTGATAAGATCAAGAGCTGTTTCGTAGTCAGTTGAACGTGGAATATTTAATAAAATTTTCTCGCTCGTTTGTAAGTAGCGATCTCAACAGATTTTGCTGAAATCTTCCAGAGAACACATGTTATGTAGGTACAAACAAATATGATTATATATAGTTTGTAAGTAGAAATTGCTCAAAAAGTTGTGTATTTTATGTTTTTAATTTGCTATTGTCCTCGACAACCAAAGCTAAAAGGTCAAAGCTAAGCGCCAAAAGTAAGTACTGTAACTAGCTAGTAGACGCATATACGCATTGCGTACCTATTTTTTATCACTGACAAGTGCTCTAAAATAAAATATTTTCCCACTCTGAATTGAACTATCAACATTGTTTGTTGACTGTAACGCAGTAGTAAAATTTAAGATTTTTGTGGGTACCGAGGTCAGCGGTACCCATATAGTCATGGTGTTGAGGTAGGTAGGTAGGTAGGTAGGTAGATAGATAGGGGTTCAACATCGAAATTACAACTGCGCAACTCAGATGCTAATTCGGAATTCGTCGGAATGTCGTCTCCATCGAAGGATTCTTGTGTGACTACGGTAGAAAATCTCGAAAAACTTTAACTTGTCGACAAGTGCAACGTACAAAGGTCGTGTCGTGTAAGTCGGGAATGCTCATGATCTTCGTGGTATCGTTTTAGCAGGTGTCGTCTGATCGAGTGCGTTATGGTTTTTGGCTTAATAATTCCCGGCGTGTCTTCTGTCAGTTCGAGATGGAGACTGTGCGTGTTTGGCTTTTTGGAGAAGTTTTCGACAATCCTCAAAAAAACGTCTTGTCTTTCTTGAACTTGTGTAGTTTACATTAAAGGTAAGTTGTATCTTTCTCGTTTTCAGGTATTTCTTTGATCATAAATTGATGTGCTTCTAAGCTTCGCTCCTCTGAGTACCTATGTTTATACTGTCTGTGGCTGTTTTTGTTTTATATTTATTCGTCAAATTCAAATGTTACAGTATATCCATCTGTTTCAGGACAGGTGAAGAAGTCAGTCTAAGTTAGGCGACAATGCTGGTAAACAGTATATAGCAAAGTCATTGATCGTTAAATACATTACCGGTAAACATATTTATAATTTGAATTCGTCTGGCTTGAACAATATTTTGTTTCATGTGAATTGTTTGTATGGTTGCAATTAAAGGTTCAGTAAATAAAGATTTTTTGTTGTTAACTATATGCTGCTGGCCCTTATGTTTGTCTAAAAATGCATTTACAAACTTATTTTTTGGTTTAGAACTACCAACTATGAATGTTGCTTGTTAACAATTGATTGGTTCACAATGTCAGACAATTATTTCAAGATGAGATTATGAACATCATTAAGATGATTTCAGCATTATAGATATGGTTCTTCTCTGCAGTAATTGTATTCAAGTTTCTGTGAACATTTTTTGTTGTTGTTGACAGATGTTACTAACATATTATAAATGAGAAAACTTGTGTCTTAACCTACAGTGAATCATTAACCGATGAATTATCCATTACATGTAGTAATGGAACCTATGTTTGTATTAAAAATGGATTTTACAAATGTATTAATTCTCTGCTGATTTAGTTAAATCTGCTGTTAGCTTACCAACAATCATGAAAAATAGCTTTTACACAACTATCGTATCTTATGCCATTCTCGAGTTATTACATACATTTCATGTAACTTGAGCTGTGACGTAACAAGATGGACACAGCATTACATCAAAACTCAAAATCAGGCACATCTTCGGATTGGTTTGACTAAACCGGCTCAAACCAAATACCAAATAAAATAAAATAATACCAAACCAAATAAATCAAAATAAACCAAACCATGCAGACTTACTGAGTCAACAAGACTTTGCATTGAGATTGTTGTTATTAGGTTCCCATGGTAACAGATTTTGTTCCCAGGCCACTACTTTGTATAGAAACAAAGTTTTCTACTTTTTGTCGTTGCAGTTACTGTTTTATTGTTTTAAACAGTATTGTTACATTGGAATCATGAGAAAAGGATGTCAACTTCCTAAAACTAAATAAGTTGCTGTAAATGTGGTTGAAAACAAAGAATTGTTAAATAAAGGAAGAGAGTAATCAGGAAACTAATCCGTTACCATAGCAACCACATTAGAACCATGACAATGTTTAGTTTTCTTGCTTGAGTAAGTCAGCAAGGTTTGAATCTATTTAGTTGAACCAGTCTGAAGATATATGGCTGATTTTCAGTTTTGTTTTTATAAATATGCTGTGTCCATATTGTGACGTCACAGATCAAATTATATAAAGCGTAATAATTAAACGCTCACAGGGTATAATTAAACATAAAAAGCTATTTTTCATTATTTTAAGTGTTCTTTCAAATACAGTAAAAAAAAACTGGAGCGAATTTTCATTTCATAGACATTTTAAAGGCATCACATCAATATAATGATAAAGGCCTCCATGACAGTGATTTCATAATGGCGATAAATGCCCCAGTCTAAACGAATAATACTAATATTTCAGTTAGTATTACAGATTTGGATATTTCAGTTTTGGTCACACCCCAATCCCATGCTCATTACTCATTTACAAGGCTGGCCCAGGCATTAATGTTCCATGCGGCGCATTTTGAGTTTTCCTAAGTAACCAGGCCTTATTCAAAATGGCAGCCAATATTGGGTTAAGGTTGAAAACTCGTTAGGCGCGGGGTTAGGGTTAGGATCCTTATTGTTTTGTGGTTAGTGGTTATTTACATGGTTAAGTGACAAAATTCGGACGATTATATACCATATATAAACTGACTTGCAAAGTCTGCCATCTTTGGCTTCACTTTTTGCTTGCCAGATAGCCCTCCAGATATATATAGAGCCAGTGAACTATATAAGAGACTCACTGTATAGAGCTCACTGTTATATACTGGCGGCCATTTTGAATAAGGCCTGGTTACACAGGAAATTTCAAAAAACGAGCCCAAAATAATTTTGCATGCGGTACCCATATGTTCGCATTGCGGACCTATTTTTTATTCATGTGGAAAATCTGTATTAATTGATGTTAAAGGTATCCAGAAACATATTTAAATATTTGATGAAGATGGAAAACTATGCAGTTAATTGTGCAATAATGTATTTTACTTTAACACTTTTCTTAATAATAATCTACTAAGGCAATTTTGTAAAAGCTCTGTTGATAATATACTGTACATTTAAAAAGATTTTAACAGTTATTCTGGACAATATATGTCAAAAATTGCAATGTAAGATGTATGTAGGATTATTACTACATACTGTATGATTGCATGGGTGTAACTGCAATGATTAGCAGTAAGGAAATAGGTTATAGCGGACTCATAATGGGTCAGCGGAATTTCCAGACTATATTAGAATTTGACCGCATGTTTTTAGTTAGTTCGTATAGTTAGACCGTATAGAAGTTCATGTCCTTTACGATTGTTATCTATCTATCAAGTTAAAATAAAATGTATTGAATAACATCGCGAGAATAAGAGCAACTCCTTCATACAATGGGTATTGACACTCAAGGAAAAATAACATTGGATGCTAAAACTAATCCAAATATCAACCCTAATGCTAACTTTAATACTAACCGTAGATAATTTTAAACTTTAAAATTAAAATTGAGATTTTATAACACAAGAAGTTCATGTTTAGAAAATTTGGACTGGTATGAAAAATCTAATTGCTATACAGTATGGTTTAAAAAAAACTGGTTTGGAAAATTAAACCGGTTTAAAAAAAATTGTACCAGATCAAAAATATTGCCCCAGTTCAAATAAATTTTCCCCATAACATATACATGCATGAAGTTGTTATTGTTTTCTAGCATGGCATTGGCATATGTTAAAAAGTGCTCCACTTGGACAGAAATAATTTTGAGTCGATATTGTTGATGTTTTTGTGGTGCGTGAAAACTGGGGTATGAATAATTATTTAGGCAATCCATAGACCAGGGTCCCATGCTTTCTCAACTGCACTGGAATCGTTCAGTGTAGACACTATACAGCGTAAACACTAATATATACCTGTGCAACAGTAAGTTTTATTTATCACTATCCAGTACAAAATCCTTTCTTTTCTTGAGCTATTTAACTGTTAATAGGTATAATAACTGCACTCTACCATACAGCAAAATAATATTAAAGTTGATGATTGACATTGTTCAATAAAACATGTTCCTGTATTTCTTACCCAAAATGCAAGTAGTCTAATAACCCAAGACCAAGTGCTAAAAAACTACAATGCCCCATCTGTAGTGCAGCACCATGCCCATGTGTGCAGTCATTGCATCAGATAAACAATGGGCTATACCAGTAATGGGTGTATAGTTTTACCACAAGAAATATGTTTGTTCAGTTTTTAATTGTTAATATATTAATGGTTAATTTATTTTCCCCACAACATATAATGCATGATGTTTTCTAGCATGACATTGGCGTATGTTAAAAACTGCTCCACTTGGACATAAATAATTTTGAGTTGATATTGTTGATGTTTTTGTGGTACGTGAAAACTGGGGTATGAATAATAATAATAATAATGATGGTTTAATTCATATGTAAAATGGCACCTGTAGGTGAAATACTTTACATTTACATAAAAAAAGGATCAATACATCTAATGTCTATATATATAAATATGTTTACAACTAACTATAACTAACTATAACTACTATAATATGTCTTTTAAGCTTATCTATTAGAGTTATAGTAACTAACATTAGTTGGAAAGAAGCTGTCTTAAAAACGTTTTGTTTTACATTTAAAATTATCAAGATTTCCACTGTTTCGAAGTTTCCGGCCATGTTTCTGTAATCTGGTTTCTGGTATAAGATACGACAGACGATCACCACTAGTTGATTTAATTTGTTTGAAAAGTTTTTGAGATAACTGTTGTCTATTTTCCGCTAATGACGGACAACCAGAATTTGAAAGAGCATCATTATACGATTGGAACGGATATATAATTCGAAGAGCTCTTCGTTGAATTTTCTCAATTTTTTGAATAATTATTTAGTCTATTTAGGCAATCCATAGACCACGATCCCATGTTTTATCAACTGCATTGGAATCCTTCAGTGTGGACACTATACAGTGTAGACACTAAATAAATATACCTGTGCAACAGTAAATACTAAATATCACTATCCAGTGCAAAATCCTTTCTTGTCTTGATTGTTTATTTTGTGCTATTTAGCACTAACGGATTAAAACTGTTTAATAGGTATAATAACTGCACTTTACCATACAGCAAAATAATATTAAAGTTTATGATTGACATTGTTCAATAAAACATGTTCCTGTATTTCTTACCCAAAATGCAAGTAGTCTAATAATAATAATATGCTTTATTTATCGACCTTAAATAATATTTAATAAAAATACGGTAGATTTACAATAATATATAAAAGTAGACTTAAAATGTAAAACTATTAATATGTACAATATATATAACTGAATTATATTAAAAGCCTGGTGGCCCGTGATAAAAAACTGTTCATATGTCTTTGTGTCCCTGATCTGGGTATCCTAACTGCCGACTTATTGCGCTGATTTGATACATTCTATCTACATGAGTATTTATAAATATCTGATTTGGGTGATTTGCGGTATTTATTGTTCTTTCAATCTCACGTTTAGTGCTATCTTCACGCCGTTCCTTCAACGCTGGTAAGGTGGTTCTCTCAACACCAATTATATCAAGACATCTGTTTTGAAGCTTTTGTAGATCATCTGAGAGGTATTTTGGTATCCCCCCCCCCCCCCCCAGACAGGCGATGCATACTCTAATAGTGGACGTATTTTAGTGCAGTAGATAGTCAAGCCAACTTTCGTTGGCAGTCCTGCTTTCCTTACTTCTCGTAGATAGTATAGCCTTTTGTTTGCCTTTTTAATAGTTTGTTCGATATGATAGTTCCAACATAAATTGTTCTGGTGCCATACTCCAAGGAGTTTGAATTTTGCCACTCTTTCCAAACACGAGTCGTTAATGATTAGAGGGTCAAGTTCGTTTGATGTTTTATGGAAAGAGATCCACATGTCTTTTGTTTTCTTTGAATTCAACAACATGTTATTTTCCATAGACCAATTTTGTAGATTGTCAAGTACTCTTTGAAGGTTGGATGGACTGCCTTTAGGAATACATTCAAACACGGTGCAGTCATCTGCATATTTACACATCGTAGCTTGATCACGAAGTTCCACAGGTATAGCATCATCAAAGTCATCGATAAAGATATTAAATAATAGCGGTGATATCAAAGAGCCCTGCGGGACTCCTGCCGGGCATGGCTTAGTTGATGATAGTGCATCCGGGATTTTCACTTGTTGAGATCTATTTTCGAGGAAACTTTGGATCCATAGCCATAGGTGCTTGTTAGTGTTCCGTGCTTTAAGTTTAGATAACAAGATGGAGTGGTCGACCATGTCGAACGCCTTGCTGAAGTCGATAAATAGGCAGTGGATTGCTTTCCTCCCCTCCGGTGTGTTGTCTGTGTTGTTGAACCATGTTTTCGTGACATTTATTAGAGCTGACACAGTTGATCGATTATTGGAGAAGGCGTGTTGATTTTCTTTGACTTTAAAAGCATCTTTGTTTAAGAATACTTGAACTTTCTCCAAAACCTTGCCAAGAACAGGTAAGACTGATATTTGTCGAAAGTCCGTCTCGATGTCTCTGGGAGGGTTGACCTTTGGTACTGGACTCACTAGAGCATGTTTGTATAGGTTCGGGTATTTACATTCAGTGATGCTTCCATAAATGATGTTATGGATAACGACTGCTAATTCTTCAGCATAGTTCTTTAAAGTCCAAGCACTGATATTGTCGGCTCCGGTTGCTTTCCTGGGGTTTAGAGATTTTAAAATCATCTTAACCTGTCCAATGCTTGGTAACACAGGAGCAACCTCTGGTAAGCTTTCAGAATCAACAGAAGAGATCAAAGGGATGTAATCGTTCCATGGTTTTGTGAAGACATCTTGAAGTTTTTCTACAATGGTGAATAGGTTTTCAGCTGATAGGTTAGATGGATTTTCACTCGATTCACTTGCTCCACACAGACTGTAGATGGACTTAAACCACTTTGCAGGGTTTCTTGTACGTGTTGTAGCTGTTTTCGATTGGTAGTAATTTAATTTAGCTTTAGATATTAAAAATGCAGCTGTTTCTTGAAGTTGTTTGTATTTCATCATATCTGCCTTGCAATAGGCACGTTGTTTTTGTGCTATTACGTCTTTAATATGCGGAGATAGCCAGGGCTTGTCACTTGGATGCATTCGTATTGTTTTCATCGGCATTGTTTGGTTAAGAATAGTTGTCAGTTCTTGTGTGAATTTTTCCACCTTTTGATCTACGCCTTGTGCACTTAACACCTCATCCCAGTTATGATTATTGAGGCGGATCGTTAGCATAGCGATGTTGTTTGGATGCATTGTTCTTACTTTGCGTAGAAAGGTTTTCATCTTAATTTGTATCTTAGGCTTTGCAAGAAGACATTGATGATCTGATTTTCCGAGAGGCGGTAGATGAATTGCCGGATTGTAGAGATTAGCCATATTCGTGATGATCTGATCGAGGATGTTTTTGCCACGAGTCGGTCCAAGTACTAGTTTACGTAGACTGAAATTTCTGCATAAATTCTTTAAATCTAGCTGATTGAAATCTCCGGCTAATAGAATACCTGCTGATGGATTTTCTCTGAGAAGAGTGTCCAAACATTGCGTAAGATAATCGATCATATCTCTACCCTCTGTGATAGTGTTACCTGGAGGAAAATAAATTCCCGCTACAGCCATACAACTAAAAGGTCGTGGAAGTCTCTTGGGCAATAATTTCAGCCAAATAACTTCTTTTTCGTCGTCTTCTAGATGTAATAATCGCTTTGAATGAAGGTCGTTTTGAATATAGGCAACAACTCCTCCACCTTGACGGTTTGTTCGGTCTTTTCGATGAGTGTTATGACTGTCTTTTAATTGTATCGCTGTAGTTGGTATGTCGCTGGAGAGCCAAGATTCGGTTATAATAACAATCGAGGGATTATTTACATCAGCAACGCAGCGTAATTCATCAACCTTGTTTGTTAGATGACATACATTTGATAATAGAATAGATGGGATTGTAGAAATCTTTAAAATTCTGTCTGTTGATATGTTTACACAATTTCCAGGTACATGAGAGCGTAAAGATTTATGTAATGTAGGTCGTCTTACGTTGTTGATTTGAACAGTTAATTTGTCGTGGTGTTATATTCCTTGTTCGTCGTTCTTGTACAATTCGTCCAGTTCGAACTCCCCGGCGACACTTCCTAGGCTCTTTACAGCTACAAAAACGTTCGGTTGAAGCTTTGGAGTTAAGTTGGTTTGCTGTAAAAATTGGTTGACCAGTTTCATGTAGCATGGAGTGTAGCGAGTCGGCCATTGTTGTATCGGAGCACGTCGAAGAGTAGAAATTAGCGGCAGCAGAATTGTATTCATGATCCCCAAATCCGTAAGCCCATGTAGATATAGTGTAAGCATATGTTGTTTCCAACAAGAGATAATTTAAGTCAGCAATAAGGAAATAAAACGTCGAAAAGTGAGAGCTGCCTTCGAAGACGTGCGGACGCATTCAGGCGCTGGTTTCACTCAATGGTTAATATATCTGCACCAGTCCACCAAGTCATGTGTAAAGTAATGATTTTCAATCATCTGAAATCACTATAGCAATCACTTCCAACAATTATGTAAATAATAATATTAATTGCTTTACTATTGTATATCTGTGCCACGAATCACGATGATAATTACGCCCCATTCAAAATATAGACACATGTCCGCATTGCGTACCTATTTTTCTTTTATGTCATTGTTCGAGAGTGTATCACGTGGAAGTGACGAAATTTAGATGTTTCCCCCGCAAAAGCTCTGAGCGGGCAATAATACGTTGTTGTAATTAATGAAACATAATGTCAATAATGAAAAAATCAAGTGAAATACCACGTGAAATGCGACCTTTCGACTTTTTATTGAACTTAACAATTTGAAATGTATGAACTCTCCTTTCGCCTGAATTGTATTTACTTTAAATTATTGAAGAATAAAATATTTCATGTATTTACGTTTTGTTTTTTCATTGACACTTGGTATGATAACAAAGCACTTATAGAGCGTTCATAATTTACCTAGGGGGGGGGGGGGGGGGCTATGGCAATTTTGAGGGGGGGATTTTTCAAAAATAAGTTTTAGGGGGGAGGGCTTTCGAAAATCACCCACAAAATAAAACAGAGTGCAAGGTGGGTCATCAAAAAGGTTTCAGACATTCTATCAACTACTATCATCAAGCCACCTGATGTAAAATATGGTTGTAGCTGGCCAAGTGTTTTGACTCCATTCAGGGGCGGATTCAGGGTACGTCGAACACGTCAAGTGACGTACTGTAAAATCCCAGGCTAATTAATATTCATGAATTAATTAGTGAAGGCAAAGTGAAAACAAATTAAATTGAAATTTTTAAATTTTAAAAATGTCCAATTTTTTAAACATTTAACATGAATTCTCTGTTTTGAATACTATTAGAGGCTTGGCGCGCTGTTTGCGATACAATTCTTTGTCATGTAATTTCATTCAAACTGTATTTAGCGGTTTTCGCAGTTTGCACTGCTTTACTTCATGTAATTTCACCGTAACTATTCTTGGCATGAGGACGGAGAGGACAGCATTTACAAATAGGGGTAATCACAGTACGTCAAAATGGCGGGGGGACGGCAAGATAACGAGCACTGATTGGACAAAACACCAGAAAACAATAGAGGGTACGTCGGAAGTGAAGCAGGGTACGTCGGAAGTGAAGCAGGGTACGTCGGAAGTGAAGCAGGGTAACGTCACTGACTCGACTTCAGACTGTTGTTTGAGACGGAGTTCGGTTTCGATATGGCGTCTAACGATGCTACGAAACTTATAGAGAACGCTCTACAGAGTGGAAATGTTAAATTGCTGGAGAAACTTTTTAGCGATTTGTCAAAGACACTGGAATTGCGAAGCTACCAAACTGGTGAAGAGATAGCGGCGCAGGTTGGGAAAACGTTGTACAGGGATGTCGATGCTGAGGCATATATCCCAACGCGTGGAAAAAAGCAATATTGTATTGCTTTAAGGTGAGTAAGACTAAGACAGTAACATAGAAAGAAAACTAGAGAAGTAAATTCTTAAACTAGCGTGAAATGCGTGAATTATTTAAAATATTAATAATTATGTCTTATTTACATGTATGAATAATATTAATATTAAATATGTGTTATATGTCAACAAAAGCAGTAGCCATTCTTTTCCCAATTTTCTATATTAACCTGATAAATAACGTTTAATTTTAACTTGAATGACTCTCAATACCTTTTATTGATAACAAATTGCCACCTTGGCAATTACTTATCGATCGATTGGTTTGGATTGAGTTTTTATTGAGTCTGATAACGTTGTTTTGCTATCACGTTTTATAGCTCTGAAGCATCTGGAAATTGCTTGTACAGCTCTATTTCCTTGGCTCTGGTAGGCGATAATTCTATTACTAGAGATCTTAGACTTCTAACATCAATTGAGTTATATCTTAAAGCTGATTTTTATTCTCAGCACCCGTATTTTGTATCTGCCTATGCTACACATGGAGTGAATATTTCTCACAGTTTCAAAAATTTATTACCCATGTCTGTGTCAGCTGCAGCATTTGATTCTGGCTCTTCTGGAAGTGAGCTTGTTCAGAAACAAGCTATTTTGAATTGTGTTGATAAGACATGGTCCAGTTTTTTATGTATTCTTGCTTTGGCTTCTGTCACAAACACTAACATTTTTTCTTATTATCCAGACTTTGGGAACAAAAAATGTAAATTACTTTTTAATTGTAAAATAGAACCTTGCCCACCTACAAAACCTATAGCAGATGTGCATGTCTTGTTTTGCTATCATGGTGTTGTGGAACCAGGTGATGTATTTCAAATTAACCATTTTGTCCCTATTATATTTGACAACAAACAAGGTGCTAAAGGTGGTGCTTTAAAAAGAAAACTCTCACAAAAAGTTCTCTCCAGTCTGCATCCAAAGCCTAAAAAACCCCATGGTAATTTATCTCAGTCAAAGATTGCTTTTCCCTCTCTCCCCAAAATAATACCTATTGTTCCTGATCCACCAACAAATGTACCGGTAGGTCAGGTAACTCAGCCTAAGGTAAGTGGTGAAACAATTCCCCAGGCCCATTTTTTGCAGGAGTATGATGTTGCTCATTATAGAGAAAAAGTCAAGAATATGACTGATTTGGAAATTGGTACTCTTATCAAGAATGTTTTTGTACCCGATAAAACCTACTCTTTCCCCATAACAAATGGTCGAAGTTTTCGTTCCGAATGGTTGAAATTGTATACTTGGTTATGCTATTCACCCAGTCAGGATGGTGCTTATTGCCTTCCCTGTGTACTGTTTGGTGATGGATTTCCCAATATAGTGTTGAAAAAGAATCCACCAAAAAAAATTTTTTCCCAACCATTTAAACAGTGGAATGATGCTACCCGTTATTTCAAAAAGCATTCGGGCAAACATGGTTCTTCATCAATATGTTTGCACAGCAGTACATCACTAACTCTTTTAACTCGCCAGTCAGGTAATATTCTGCCAATTGACATATTGATAAGTGAGAATCGAAGAAATCAGGTATCAGAGAATAGGAAAAAGCTTATTCCTATTGTAGACACCATTATTACTTGTGCACGTCTAGGTTTATCTTTCAGGGGCCACCGTGATGATTCCCAATATCATCCAGAAGTTGGAAGTTATTCTCAGGGTGGTGTTGGTAATTTTATTGAGTTACTGAATATGAGGGTTCGTGCAGGGGATGTAGCTCTTGAAGACCATCTCAAGAAGTGTGCAAAGAATGCTTCATACATATCAAAGACCAGCCAAAATGAAATAATCAATTGTTGTGGACAGGTAATAACTGGTGAAATTATTGGTGAGGTTAAGCGAAATAGGTTCTTTTCCATTATAGCAGACGAGGCTTCCGATTGTTCGAATAAGGAGCAGATGTCCCTGGTTTTGCGATTTGTGGATGACAACTTGAACGTTAGAGAAGACTTCATCAAATTTATCCATTGTCGGTGGGGGCTAACAGGTAAAGACCTTGCAACAACTATTTTGAAAGCGTTGGCTGACCTTTCTTTAAATATTGAAGATTGCCGTGGCCAAGGGTATGATGGGGCAGGTGCTGTTGCTGGCCATGTAAATGGCCTTTCCGCACATATTTTGAACCTCAACCACAAGGCTCTTTATACCCATTGTTTTAGCCATAGACTTAATTTAGTAATTTGTAATGCGTGTTCTGTCCCAATAGTTAAATATATCATGACACGGGTGAAAGAGTTATCATCCTTTTTTAACAATTCTCAAAATCGACAATTATTATTTGAGAAGAATATTTCACTTGTTCATGCTAATAAAGACAGCAAAAGGAAGAAGCTAATTGATGTCTGCAAAACAAGGTGGGTCGAACGTATAGATGGTTTGGATGTTTTTCAGGACTTATTTGTTGCAATATTTTCTACGTTAAAGGAAATGAGTTTGAATGAAGAAGGTAAATGTAACCCAAGCACATCTTCCCAAGCAACTTCATTTTTGGCTATGATTTCTTCTTTTCAGTTTATTGTTTCTTTGATTATTACTAGACATATTTTTGATCTGACTCTTCCTGTGACACAGTTACTGCAGGCAAAGAACAATGATATATTTGATGGTATTGAGCTCATCGAATCGTTGAAGAACACTGTTACCAGGCACCGTAACATGATTGATAATTACCATGATGTGTGGTATGGGGAGGCTATCAATTTAGCAAAAGAAATTGATGTTGAAGTATCTCTTCCCAGGATTTGTGCTAGAAACTTCCCTGCTTCTGATCCTTCCTCATATTATAAATGTTCACTAACAATTCCTGTTCTAGATCACCTGAGTTCAGATCTTAAATCCAGATTTGACGTAAGTAGTGTTAACGTAATCAATGGTTTAAGTATTATTCCTAGTAAAATGATATCACTAATCAATCAAGCTGGAATGACTGGCTGGAAATATTCATTCAAAAAGTTCTCAGATTTTTACGAGGAAGATTTGCCAAACCCCCTTGCACTAGATGGTGAATTGGAGTTGTGGGAGACATTTTGGGTAAGTCATAAAAGTTCATGTCCCAATAGTGTTGCATCCACACTTAAAGCTATCAGTTTTGATTCATTTGCAAATATCAAAGTTGCTCTCAGAATTCTAGGTACTCTACCTGTTACATCTTGTGAGTGTGAGCGTTCTTTTTCAGCCATGCGTAGGCTGAAAAATTATACCAGAAGTACCATGGTGGAAGAAAGGTTAAATGGGCTTGCATTGATGAATATTCATCAAGACATACAGCCTTCAGTTCAGCAAGTCATTGATAAGTTTGCTGCTGATAGTAGAAGAATTGAACTCATTTAATTCTTTAAAAGCAAACTAATGATGTGTTATTGTCCAATGTCCATAGCTAAAATAATATTTTTTCCATCACTATCAATTCAAACTATCTTTATTTATACTATGGTATAAATTGGTCTATAAGAATATATATGCTTGGTCACTGGTCAGTGGTCAGTATAGAACAACTCAACAACAATCTAGTATTCTATTCTAAAAAAATCTGCATTATTTTACAATACATTCTTACATTTCCTCATTTGTTGATTACAACAAAATGAACAAATGCAACTCAATGAATAATGGTAACATTATAATATTATTTGCCAATTGCCATTGGTGTGACTTGGAAAATGAGCTCTCAGTCTGTGCCTCTGTCGACCGGGATGGTATAGAGAGTGAGCTCTTCTATGTCCATGAAATGCCCTACATGGTCTATTTTTCTCTTCTCGAAACTCTCTCTTTAGGCGAGTAACTGGTGCCTGAAAACCAGACAGCTCAGGGTAGATAAGGGGTGAAATAAAGTAATAATTATATACATTTCAATAAGAGTGCTGCAGTCTTTTGTTGCTAATTGGTAACTACTAGTTTGTATGACCAGGATGGTGTAGAGGTGAGCTCTTCTCTGTGTCCATGAAATGTCCTATATGGTGTGTTTTTCTCTATTCGTAGTTCTTTTTCCTGGGCGAGTATCTGGCGCCTTAAAACCAGACAGCTCATTGTGCTGGATGTTAAGATGACCAGGATGATGTAGAGAGGTGAGCTCTTCTTTATGTCCATGAAATGTCCTATATGGTCTGTTTTTCTCTATTCATAATTCTTTTTCTTTTTCTTTGGCGAGTATCTGGCTGGATAAGGGGTAAACTATTACATTTTCTTTTCATATATACATATTAAAATTAGTAAAAAGCCACAAAAAATAAATAAACATTTCAATAAGAGTACTGTATATGCAATGCAGTCTTTTATTGGTAACTACTAGTTTGTATGACCAGGATGATGTAGGGTGGTGTGCTCTTAGTTTTCTGACTATGTCCATGTAATGTATTGTACATGGTCTGTTTTTCTCTATTCATAATTATTTTACTTTGCATGGGTGTGTATCTGGCACCTTACAACCAGACAGCTCATTGTGGAGAAGGGGTAAAGTTAAAAACAATCTAATAGATTGGTAAAATGACCAGGAAATTAACGTGACCTCGCCAGGATCATGTGATGTAGAGAGATAAGCTCCTCTATGTGTCTAAAAAATTGCTTGGCAGCTAAAGTTGGTGGGCTTTGGCTGTCCATGTCGGATTCACTGAGCAGTGAATCATAGGCATGCTGATGAGCTCTGATATGGAGCGAAACAGTCGTAAAAATTGTCCCAGTAACGATTATTTAAAAATTAAAGTGCAGAAGTATTTTTTTTTAAATCGTAAAATGTGGTATAAAAAACGCAAATTAGAACTGTAAGATTTTTCTAAAACATCTTGTCAGAATGCGGGAAATGCCATTTCAGGGAGTCAAATTTCAAAAAAAATCCGGGGGGGCATGCCCCCGTACCCCCCTAGAATGTGCACTTCACTGTTTCGACGTACCCTAAAAAAATCCTAGATCCGCCCCTACTTTAGTTCATTTCTGGCTACCTTGAAAAAAATGAGAGATGAATATATACATTATCTTGCAATGCCTTTAAACATGAATATATGCATATAAAATTACCTTTAATAAAAAAAAATAAAATTCAATGCAGTCATTTTTGTATGGAAACCATGCAATTATCATTAGTGGTACTTTTTAATTTGTTGTGAAGGATTTCTGTTTGTGAAAATAAAGTTTAGTTATAAATGATGGAAATACTGACGTGTAAAATACTCAGATGCTAAATGACTGTACACTTATCACTCATTTTAGAGGAAGTCAGATCAACTTTAGAATAGGGGTGGTCACAACAATTTACCTTTGCATGGTTGGTATCACATTAGGGGGGAGGGGCAGAATAAACTCCTTGGGATTATTAGGGGGACCTCCAAAAAATGTATGGAAAATTTAAATCACCATAGCCCGAGGGCGTAACTGTAGCCCCCCCCCCCCCCCCCCCCCCCCCCCCTACTATGTAAATTATGAACGCTCCCTTATTTACTAGGACTGTCTCGGGACCACGTACTGCACAAAACATACTGCTTCCATCAGTCCCAGTAAACAAGTGTTAAATAGGTACTTATTTTAGCGGGAAGTACTCACTGATCTCAAAAATAGGACTGCATGCATGGAGCATTGTATCTGATGAGCTGATTTTTAAGATTGCGTATTTGCATAATGTAAATTGACGAGAGATCATTCAAAGCTCCGACTAAGTTTGCAAGCAAATCAAACTGTGACGTTCGCGAAATAGGTTTAGTGTCTGGCCAATATAGTTTCATTGTTAATATTAGATGCATTAAATCTTGTACCTAATTTAACGTCTCATATTAGGCTTCTCTCACTGGATCATTAGAGCCAACGGCGGCCATTACTAAGGGACCAAAGTCGTAGTAAATCTGTAGGTAGGCCATGAATCGTTTTAGCCAGTAATTTGAAAAATGTCTTCTAGTCCTCTTTATAGCAACGATATTATTTTATTTTGTCGATGTTAAAGGCCGTTTTCCCCTTCAACCGTAGCGTAATGTACCGATCAATTCGAAACATCACCCCCCCCCCCCCCCCCCCCCCGGGCATAGGTAATTTGACGTTCGAGGCCTTTTGGTGGGGAATTTGAACCGGAAGTCTAGAATTCGCGCGTTTTCCGGTGGATTCCTGCTCGCTGTCAATCTCGTTCCCAGAGCTTTCGCCTGCTCGCGGTTTAACTAAAGCTTTGTCACAGAATAAGTATTGAGCAGAAGGTCCACTCGGGGTACGCGGTGTCCTCGTTTTTTAGTGCGCATGCGTTGCGCCGCCATGTTGAAAGCAAGTAAACTCCAGCGTCTCAACAAGGAACAACATGGCGGAAAACGAAGTTGGGTCACTAAAATGGCTCTAGCTGGAAAACTATTACGGCGATTTTCATTTTACTCTGATATATTATAAATGGAAGGTAAGAGATTAATTTACTTGTGGTTAGAAGGTACATACACAATTTTTTTGTGTGGAATTTAGCTAGTTCTGAGTGATGATTTCGGTCATGACACAATGAATCTAGTACGGTATGTCAAGTCGAGATAAACTTTTCTCAATAACAGTTTTATTCATTATATAGTATTTGTGCATGTCAGTTAAAATCCTAATGTCACGACTGTACTGCGTGTAGATTTCCCTTGTTTTTAAAAATTATACCTTCAAGATATGGTCGTTCAACACTTCAACGTTGCCTAAAATATACACCAAGTTTAATAATAGAATTGCCTCGCAGCGTTCCTTAAAATTCAGTTCAATTCAGTCATTAATAATACCAGATACATGCGATTTCATCCTTCTTCTCTGTTTTATGTTTGCCGAGTTCTTATAGCGTTTTTACTCTTATGCCTATAATGCCTGTAAATACATATTTGTGTATGGACAATTAGGCTTTTTACTGTCTTGTTTGCCTACCTTGCCATATTTTTTAAAGTTTTAGATTATTATAATTTCTGCGTTTTTTATTCTTCATTTTAGTTGATGTTATGTTTGAACTTCAGCTGGATTTGACAGTTCATTGAATTGAAAGCAAGCTTCCATTCTTCAAGAGACAAGTTGATGGGAATTTTGATGAAACACTCTCATGCTCCAAATTCAGACCATTACGTTTCACTAAGATTACACATAATGGACCATATTTGTCTGCTGTACGTATACTGACATATTTGACTGTATTGTTGTTCCTGGATTTCAACTCACAATAAGAAACTGACCAGACTGTTCAAGGCATTTATTGTGATTTAATGCATGTTTTGACAAATGATAAAGATAATATTTATATGTTGCTGCAGATTATTTTAAATATCAATGAAAGCATTATTTTTGTATGTCTTAATGTTTAATCAAAATGTTTAAAAGTACAATGTTGAGACACTGTAACAGCATATTAACTAAAGTTAGAAGATTGAAAATAAAAAGGGAGGTGTTTTAGAAGAGTTAATTAAAAGGGAGTCTGTCATTTGGGTTTAAAAAAGGCAGGATATAACAGAGATGGGAACTCAGGGGTTAAAAAGTAGGACTTCAAAGAAAGACTGCTTATTATAACTTGGTGTCAAAAGAGGGGAGTGATCAGCCACAAACGTTTTATACAACAGGGAGGGAACAATGATAACCCAACAGCAGTATAATTCACTTGGACACTTAAGAAATTGTTTTTCAGTTCTTTTCCCAGTTCTTCAGCTGGGAATTGTGCAGAAGACTTGGATGATCTTCTTGCCCAGTTTACACAAACACTATAAAACAGCATATTCCAAAAAATAATGACATCCTGAAAACCCAAGACCAGTTGAGTCAAGACAAGACTATTAATGTAAAATTGTAATATTTCAACTTTATTTCAAAGTCATCTTCAGGCAAAGTGATTACAAAAAATGTCTAGATCTCTATACAGTGGGATGTAGAAACATCAAATGCAACAACACTCGTTTCCATATCTCCTCTGACTCCTCAAACCTTGGATATTGGGTAAACTGATTATTTATAGGGAGACAAAATGTCAAACATCAAAGAAAATTCCATTGCATATGTTTCTGGTTACTTGTTCCATAAATGTATGAAGATCCACTGTTGCTCAACTTGTAAAGAAGCCCTGGTCTCAGACAATCTAGACCTCATCATTCAGCTGGAAGATATTTTTGTCAACACTTCTCCATTTTCACCAAGAGCTCCTGTGTTGGAGGCAATATCCTGGAGCTATTGAAGAATGTATAAATATTCCTGTGCTGTGAAGAATTCCTTCTCGAAGTTGTTTTTGAGAATGCGAATTTATTATTGTTTGAAATTTGCAAACTGTGACCTTTCCTCTACTAAAAGAAAGGAAAGAAAGATGTGAAGGTGGCACATCTTTAAAATAATTACTATAAATCAACAAAGGAAATGGGAACAGCACTGTAAAATACTGTAGAGAAGCCTGACAACCAGTGTTATTATAACCATGGATAGTAAATAGACTATAGTCTATTTAAATAGTCTATTTACTATCCATGTTATAACAAAGCTGATGATTTCAACTTTCAAGCGTGTGGTTAAATTTAAATGTATTAATGCCGAACAGAAAAACTTTGGTTTGATCAAATATCGAATATATCAAATGTGAATAACTCCACTAAGTAGTCTAAAAAACAAGTAACAATACAAGCAAATATGGGATTTGTAAAAATATAGGCTACAGACAATTTGAAAAACTCGAGGACAGACCGAGTTGTCAGATATAAAATCGCGAAAATTACCCGTTTAACATGTTAAATTGTACGGTGGCCCAGAAGGCTCAAACGCAAACAAAAAAGCAAAACGCAAGCAAAAAAGCAAAACGCAAACAAAAAAGCAAAACGCAAACAAAATAAAGCAAAACGCAAACAAAATAAAGTAAAATGCAAACAAAATAAAGCAAAACACAAACAAAAAAGCAAAACGCAAACAAAAAAGCAAAACGCAAACAAAAAAAAGCAAAACACAAACAAAAAAAAAGATAAAACGCAAACAATAAAGCAAAACACAAACAAAAAAAAAGCAAAACACAAACAAAAAAAAGCAAAAAAAAAGATGAAACGCAAACAAAAAAGCAAAACGCAAACAAAAAAAAGCAAAACGCAAACAAAAAAAAGCAAAACGCAAACAAAAAAGCAAAACACAAACAAAAAAAAACAAAAAAAAGATAAAACGCAAACAAAAAAGCAAAACGCAAATAAAAAAACAAAACGCAAACAAAAAAGCAAAACGCAAACAAAAAAATCAAAACGCAAATATTGTACCCAGGGCATTGCCTCCGCGCGTTATAGAAGAATTACCCGCCATTTTCTTTTTAGAAATGGATGAGAGTGAGTTAAAGCGATTGATAGAACACTACTTCTACCTCGGGTATGAAAATCAAGTCATTGTTGACTTTTT
This sequence comes from Chrysogorgia sp. JL179-B06, assembly GCA_035772405.1. NCBI lineage: Eukaryota > Metazoa > Cnidaria > Anthozoa > Scleralcyonacea > Chrysogorgiidae > Chrysogorgia > Chrysogorgia sp. JL179-B06. Next base: position 1,915,938 of record JAYKKM010000385.1, on the reverse strand, counting down.
AGTCAATCATCATGACATGAAACTGAGCTTAGCTACCTTGAAGCGACGGCTGCGTGATTATGGTATTCGAAGACGAGGAGTAGAGATCGATGATCAACAGCTAAAGGAAATTGTGCAAAGCGAAATTACTGGACCGGGAAAGCTTAGAGGATATAGGGCTGTATGGCATGCACTCAGATTAAATCATCATATCTTTGTTCCTCGACAAAGAGTTGCTGTAGTTCTTCGAGAACTGGATCCAGAAGCTACAGCGCAGAGAAGAAGTAGAAGGTTGGCAAGGCGAAGATATATTTCCTTTGGCCCTAACTTTTGTTGGCACGTAGATGGTATGAGATTTTACTGGGTGGTGTACATATTAATATCACATCTGATTTTAGCTACAAAATAAATTAATACTTTGACACTTTATTAAGACCCTATTATTACTATTAACATATCCAGTATTTTTTTGTATAGGGTATGATAAACTAAAGCCATTTGGCTTTCCCATCCATGGGGCTATTGATGGATATAGTAGAAAAATTCTTTGGCTAGAAGTTGCTAGATCTAATAACAAGCCTGAGGTTACTGCCAGGTTCTTTCTTGACTGCATAAAAGAACATTCTGGATGTCCACGCCTTCTCAGAACTGATTGTGGCACAGAAAATGGCATAATGGCTGCAATGCAATGCAGTTTAAGACAAGGAGAAAATGATGAATTTGCAGGAATAAAGGCTCACAAGTATGGTTCATCACCAAGCAACCAACGCATTGAGTGTTGGTGGTCATCCTTTAAGCATGGAAGAGCATCGTGGTGGATTGATCTTTTTAAGGATATGGCAAATACTGGATTGCTTGATTTGGGGAACATGTTGCATATGGAATGTCTATGGTTCTGTTTTCATGGAGTACTTCAGGAAGATCTTGATAATGTGAGGCTTCATTGGAATACTCATAGAATTCGACCTTCTAGACATGGCACTGTTCCTGGAATACCTGAGGTACTTTACCATTTACCTGAACGTTCAGGAGGGGTTGACTGCAAGGTAAATGTATCACGTGGAAAAATTCAAGATCTACAACTGCATATACAAGATGATGATGATCTTGAAGATGAACGTATAACTTACCAAGATTATTTTCATTATGTCATGGAAAGTGAAAACTTCAGAAAGTATCCAGACACATATGTTGAAGCATATGACCTATTTAGTGGCCTTATTAGAATCGGAAACAGATGAGATTTTTATTATGTAAATGCACACCATTAATGCAAGAACCTAAAGGTGGGTATATAAAGTTCAGACCTTGAAGCCTCACAAGGCCAATCAGAATTCTGTATTCATGTACATAATTTAAAATATTCTTACTAAAATATTACTGATAGCACCTAGTTTACCAACCTCAGCCCAGGGTCTTACCTCCGCTACCCCGAAAGTCTGGGTGGCGGAGGTAAGACCCTGGGCACGAGGTTGCTAGTTTACATGTAAATACATGTACATCAATATCATTGATTAACGTAATTTATTATACGATAATAAAAATATAACATAGAACTGGAAAAGTATGCTGTGTATATACCAGAATGATAGGTAAATGTTTTGAAACCTAAATGCATAAATTTCAGCAATGCCCATATATCCAAATACAATGTTGGGCTTGCAAGCTATTTTGACATAACTAGTGGATTTGTAATTGATCATACTGAAAGAGGTGGGAAATTGTATATTTAATAATTCTTTGGACACAGTAAACATTGTATCTTGTAGAATTGTAAGATACTGTAGGGCTTTAAAATCATTAAATTTGTTAGGGTTTCCATGTAATTAGTATATATGATAAACAATATTTAGCTGATATTTGATCTGATTTAATTTCCCACACCATTTTGCTAAATATACAGCTGCCATTTATTTTGGTACTGTCAACTACTCTTGGTGCTAGTGTAACCCAGACAGTGCCAGACACTAATGCACTGTTTATAACACAACTACTGTACAACTATTCTCTTGTATGAAGTCATGTACATAAGCTGTTACACTTACATATTAATAACTGTTGTAATGAGTAACACAGTTTCATATTACATGGAATGGCACTGTATTGGTCATATAATTATACACACACATATATGATCAGTCAAACCAAACCAAATCCATAGCAGTCTTTTATGGCTGATACCATCATTGTTCTCATTTCCTCTTCACTGCCAATGTGAACAGGAATCTTAATTTTGATGTCACATGTTGATGCTGTGGGCCGACACTGACATCTGTCACTACAACCATGAACGAATGCCAGTGTAAACTTTTTAGGAAATCCAAGAACAGGAGTGCTGTCAGTACCTGACATCCACTGCACAATATCACTTATGCTGATATCAACACCTAGAAAACAAAAATGCATGTGGAGTAAATAAATTATCTAAACATAATTTGCATAATTATTTCACTGAATTTGGAATTTATCAATAAATCATGAGGTTAGATAATAATGTACCTTCATCTTGGCCAAGTGTTTCAAGACAGTCACAGAAATATTTATACACATCAATCTCCTTAATTTTTAACAACTGAGATGAGCTAAATTCCACTTCTAGATCATTTAGAAATTTGTCTGATGTGATTCTCGTCTGATGTGAACCAGGGGTAAAAACCGGCTCAAAAAGAGCTGGATTTGATCTAATGGCAGTTAGAAGACCACAATTATCGAGACCATGTTCTATTTGCATAATCTGAGGCAAAATATCCGAGATAAGACATTTGATGCACAGAGATCTGTAAATACAATGAGTATAATCTTTTTAGAAAAAACTACAGTGATTATAGGTATACGACTTACAAAATTAAAAATGTCTGGTAAACTATTTATAATTATTAAATAATTTCTATGCTTTTCACTTACTGAACTATCTCCTTAGAAGTCACTTTGGTTTCTCTCTGTGGTATACCAGAATAACCAATATCTTGGAGAACATCTAGTACTTCATCAGACATTAGAATTTCTTGCACTGCCTTATCATCCTGTGCTTCTTGAATCTAGAATTAATTATGTATATATGACATGAAATTTTGTATTGCTTCATTTGAAAGAACATCAAAAAGTAGTACGAAATGCTGTTTACTGTTCCTTGATATCTATTCTAGTTCCAGAGTTATAAAGATTTAAGGATGTCAAAATCAAGGGAATATATGGCACAAACAAATTGCTGATTCAGCAAAAATTGCGACGTCATATGGTTTGCATGTTACTGTTAGTTTGGTGAATGTTTAAATTAACTATAGCTCAGTTACTGTGTCAGAATCAAATGAACCTTTGCACACATATAGTGCAAGATGAAAGACAGTTGACACTAATTTTGTTGTCAAGGTAACAACAAAATGTGCAAGGGGCCTGGGTACAACAGTGTTACCTTGATAACAAAATTAGTGACATTATCTGAACTGTGTTTCATCTTGCACTATCTGTGTGCAAAAGTTCATTTGATTCTGACACATAGTAACTGAGCTATAGTTAATTTAAACATTCACCAATGAAACTAACATGCAAACCATGATGTCATAATTTGTGTTGAATCAGCAATTTGTTTGTGCCATATTTTCCTTTGATTTGACATCCCTTGATTTGACTAGAAAAGATATCACGGAATTTTAAACAGCATTTCAAATGAGTAATAAAAAATTTCATGTCATATACACTTTAAATATATATACATGTATATATATATATATATATGTGTGTATGTGTGTGTTTATGTATACAGTGTAAGGGGGCAAACTGAGTGTAAGGGTGAATGTGTTGCATAACATAGTCTCGTTGATATCATTGGGTCGTTCCAGAAAAGATCCACACCACCCATGGAGGAAATGGAAAATGAACCCCCCCCCCCCCCCCCCCCCCCCCTCCTTTATGATGTCAAGAGCAATTTAAACTCCTACAGGTATTTAACCCTCCCTGAGGAAGGGAATGGTAGGTCTTTTCTGGACCTACACATAATAAGATGTGATCTAAATTGGTTTAGTAATTACTTTTAAAGCAGCTGTCTTGTATTGTGATGATTCACAATCTGCCAGAAGGAGTGGTAAATGGGCCAAGAACCTGAACACACTTGGATGAAAAAATGATGGAGCAGGCCCACCATGAAGTATTGAAAACACCATAATTTCACCTGCCAAAAGAAACTCATTCTGCTGTATACAAACTGTAGAACTGATAGGCTTTCCTGATATAAATAACTTTCGCTGAATGTACTGAAGCATTTCTACAAAAGAGCCAATATTTAATTGTCAGGCTACACTCATAGGCTCCACAAGCACACAGATCACTTACTTCAAGTAAAATACATGTAAGTAAACCAATTAAGTCACAGTTAAATTGAGAATGGATTAAATAATACTAGGTAACACAAGACAGCTTAAAGTGGTTTAATACAGTTTCTTGAAAAGAGTAAAAATGCAAATTTTAATTGCAAAATATACTCTACTTGCTCAACAGATGCCTCCCTATGGACTGAAATTAAAAAAACAATTTCCCACTGGGAGAGTGACATGAAGAATTGATCCATGCAATGAATGAGAAACATTTTGGGGAATTAATACATTTAAAAAATGGGGGAGTTGCATACCCAATAACAATAATGGTGCTATCACCATAATATTATACCTGAGAAAAATTCTCTTTTTGGGCCTCCATCGTCTATAGCGGGTTCTCCAAGGAAAATAATGCGTACTTGATCAGAAGGACTAAGTTTGCATTTTCTTTTTGCTATCTTGAAATCTTCCCACAAACTTTTTCTTCTTACACGAAGTGTTCTGGCTTCTTCGTTGGTATTGATATTTTCATTCACAAGTTTAAGCAGCACATCCTCCAAAGTCACATCATCAGTTGGAGACAGTTCTCTGCCTTCTGGAGCGGTAGAATGTTCAACATGTTCTGAAGGTGAGTCAACTTCCCCAACCCAGTCATCAACACACAAATCTGCATGGTCTGCAATACATTCGATTGAAAATAGCTGAAAACAAGTGGGACATTCCACCATCCTAGCAGTTGTGTGTTGAGGGTTCGCTTGGAAGTTTGTATTCTGGACGGGCGGTGTCATACTTGTACTGCGAGGAGAGCTTTCGTCGTCGATAATAACAGGATTACCAACTGAAGTGGAAACGTTTGATTGCTCTCGAACTACGTCAAGTTCTTCATCATCAAAATCGTTTTCACTATCTTCTAATAACGGAAGTTCTGCCAAGAGATAGTCAGTTTTCTTGGCAATAAACAATGTTATGCGTTGATAAGCTTTCCCCACATCTTCTCTGTATTTTTCCAATACAAATGGATCATTCGCTCCTGGTAAGTTAATCACTTCGCTACAATCCGGGTACAGCAGAACATACTCGAACTCTTCGCATACTTTCTTATCGTGATTTGAGTGCTTCTTGACTCCCTTCTCTAATATGGCTTGCACACCAGCTGTAGGAAGAACTTTGACTGGTAAGGTTTTACCCCGGCATCTTTTAAGGCTACCTTGGGGCTCGAGCTTCATAAAACCAATGTTAATGGGTACCTCACTCACTTGCTTTTTCGTCTTTGCTTTTGATTTCTTTGCTTTTGGCTCAAACCTCGAGGTTCTTTCTGTCTCTTTACGTTTCCTAAATTCATCGAAACCTATTGTTTGCCGAGATTCCTGTTGTCCAGTAGCTTGAGAACATGATGAACTTGGTAAATTTGGTAATAAACAACCACAATCGGAACAATATTTAGCATCTTCTGCAGCATTTCTACGCCCACAACGACTACAAAACATGGCGGCTATTCTTATATATATGAACAAGTATTAGCATTTAGCACGCTTCAGTTTCGCCATAGTATTAACTATGGTTTCGCACAGTGAAAATGAATAAAAATATTGGCGGGAAAACCACTAATAGTGCCAGTCTCCGGCCTTTTTGTTTGCGTTTTGCTTTTTTGTTTGTGTTTTGCTTTTTTGTTTGCGTTTTGCTTTTTAGTTTGCGTTTTTCTTTTTTGTTTGCGTTTTTATTTGTGTTCTGCTTTTTTGTTTGTTTGCGTTTTTCTTTTTTGTTTGCGTTTTCTTTTTTGTTTGCGTTTTTCTTTTTTGTTTGCGTTTTTCTTTTTTGTTTGCGTTTTTCTTTATTGTTGGTGTTTTTCTTTTTCTTGTTTGCGTTTTTCTTTTTTGTTTGCGTTTTTCTTTTTTGTTTGCGTTTTGCTTTTTTGTTTGCGTTTTGCTTTTTTGTTTGCGTTTTGCTTTTTTGTTTGCGTTTGAGCCTTCTGGGCCACCGTAAAATTGCCTTCTAACCACAATAAAATTGATCACCTACCTTTGCTTTAGACGTACTAGCCGTGGAAAGAAAATCGGCGTGCAAAATTTTGAGATATAGCCGTTCAAATGATCCAAACCCGTTTTTCGCCATATTAATTACTGTTCACCTGGCTGGAGTTTACTTGCTTTCAACATGGCGGCCGGTATGCGCGGAGCGACATGCGCGAGGACAAAAACTTCAAAGGTTCCGACGCGAGTGGACCTTCTGCTCAATACTTATTCTGTGGCTTTGTCACGACCACCATTTTTTTACAATGGCGGCGGAATCAGTTGAACGATTATTATTGTTAGATTTTAAAGGGAAAGATTCCGCTTTGCCCCTTTAATTTCTTGCTACAGTACGGCATTTTAACACATTTTTTCCCAAGGGGATGGGAATTTGAATGGCCAAATTTTCAAAAGTTCAAATTCACGGGGTCTGCCCGGCGGGGATGGTGAAGTTTCGAATTGATCGGTACATAATGTAACGTAGCGTTAGTCATTAGTTTTGCTCTAGTGCTCACGAAAAAAAGAAATACGCTACGTTTCGGTACGATTGAAGTGGAAAACGGGCTTTAGAGCACATAATCCAACAAAAAACCTCATAGGATCGTCAGTTGGTCCCTTAGCAATGGCGGACTTCCGGCTTCATTTTCTGAACAAGTTGCTCGATCCAGTCTTCTTTCGAGATCAGTGGAAGTACTCGATATATTTCGGAAACTATCGGAGCATGTTCGGTATAAAGTGTCATGGCGGATATGGAAGTTGATCGAAGGTCTTTCGTTTGTGTTGAATGTGGTTTGATTTCAAATGAAATATACAAAGAATTCAAAGGTGGAAGTTTCAAACTTTGTTTTTGTGTAAGTATTATCAAATTTCAGTTTAAATTTTCGAACATATCGGGATATTTTTCATGTTTCATCGTCATGTCTACTAGTACTAGTGTCAGTGTCACTGTCTCACAGACCGACAGATCACCACTGACTAGTAGCTGTGTCTAGTGTCCAGTGCCCTGTGTATTTTTTAAGAAAGCTTAGATATTTAAGCTCATTAAGGTATGGTACTGAGCATATCATGGTGTACACTGTGGAGGAATTAAGTATTTCTACTTGCACCTTTCTCCTTTGCAGTAACTATTGCCTATTGGCAACTTTATTAATGTGTTTATATGTCTTCTAGCGAGCCACAAGTGGCCTACTAAGTGGGGACACTGATCAACATGTAAATATAAATTACAGGAATAATGTTAAATTGTTTAAAAGTCATAAAATTAACTTACATCTACTACTTACAATCTATTTACTATTTACATTATGTCAATTTTCACAATAGTACAAATTAATTAACTAGAGTAGATTTTTACTTGATGATAGTCATTCGTTGATTTTTTAGAGTAGATTACTTTACACAATGTTGAAATGTGCTTGCTAAAAGACAAGTTCTCGTCTATCACCATGCACTCCCAGTAGCTCAAGTTCCTTCATTAAACTAATTGTTGAGGAGTCGATCTCTATGTTCACTTGATGATAGCTTCATGCTGAAGCAAGTCAATGACACTGAGCTTCCCAACTCATGCTGAATCAAGTCAATGACAGAAGCCTTTCCGACTGAAGCTAGCCTGCGAAGAAGAGAACCTGCTTGTACAGTACGTAGACTCGCTAAGCTTGGGCGGTTTTGATCAAAACACAAAACCGACAAACTGTCCAATTCTAAACCGGTTAAACCGTAAAACCTGTTTTTACAAAATTTCGGAAAAACACAATTTCAGTATACTATTCAAAGTAGTCAAGGAATGCAATTTCAAATGTTTAATAGTGCTGGAGGTCATAATTTGGCTGTACAATTATAAATGACTGCATAAATCACGACAAAATAATGAAAATATTGAACAAAAAACGAACTTTAATTTTATTTTGCTTTCCTCATCTTTAATAGTAATGATTTTAAGACCAAAACAATTTATACGTTGTATTAAACTTGTACCGGTTTTGCGGTTTTTCTAAATGCTAAATAATAAAAACCCGGGATAATATTAAAACCGAAAAACCGTCCAACCTTAACAATCGCTAATTCCAAATCTGTTTTCACAATTGAAAACGTTTAAATATTGATCGACAAAATAATATATAACAAGGAGGCTGGGCTGGGTGATTGCCGAATAATTTCTAAGTACATAAATCGCTTTTACAAAGGGTATGCACATTCTCGTAATATAATAGACACGTATTTTATGTATTTAAGACTCGGTAATTCCAAAACTGTTTTCAGAATCTGAAAACAGTTTTGGAATTACCGAGTTAATGTTCAAAATGGGAACTGGGGACCATGGATGGGAAAAGAAACTTGGGGTGGGGGTAGTGGTACAAAAGGTGAGCGAGGGGATTATTGCGGATTCGTATTTCTAGTATACACTTAGCTATAACCTACCTGTATTAACCTTTTAGTGTTTTTCATTCTTATTTTGTTATATATGCAGTATATTTATATACATTGTAAATATATTTATATAGAAATTTTGCCAGCAAAGAATTGACAAGTATGTAGAGTATGACTCAGTACTTGTTTTTCTTGATATCATTCTTCATAAAACTCAAGCCTATCGACATGTTGTGTTTAACAAACCATCAAAAGTAAGTTTTGTAATGTGTTGTATTTGATTTCATTGGTTTCTCATTTAATAATAGAATATATTTGCAGGGGTCGGAAATGGCTAAAAGGATGACTCAAAATGACCTTTCTGTTTTTCTCTGGTATTTATTTTTGGTTAGAGGTTAGGGTTTATTAGTGTTAGGATTAGGTTAGGGTCTGGGAACGAGTTTAACCGTGCGATGTTAGGATTGGAATTAGGAGTTGACTAGTTCTTGAAAATGAGAAGGTCTTTTTGAGTGATCCCTTTTAGCTTGACCACCTGGGTCTCTATTTAACAGGGACTGCGCAGGTGGAGGGGCTTGTTGCTTTAGCCTCCCCCCCCCCCCTTTTTGCCCAGTTAAAAAATATATAATTAATAATAGAGAGAGCTTAGCCTCATCCGCAGGCAACTCTGTGGCATCTGAGACGCGCGCCATATTGACCGAGTTCACATGTGATATGGCGCGTGTGTAGATAATCACCTTTCCGGGCACCACAGAGTTGCCTGCGGAGGAGGCTATAGAGAACTTAAAATTAAAAAGTTAAACAATCTGACTTTCATACGTAATACCACAGTGTGCTCTACGCTAAACTTGCGTAAATTTCATTTATTCATATATTATTATAATACATTTCATATTTTCATATACAATTCTGCACATACACCATTGTTCACCAGTACCGGAGTATCCTGAAACTACGGATATATCGTATTCCATATTTAGGCAGGTATTTTACGAGTTTTGAATGTATTTTTCTGAGTCCTAAAAGAGCGAGGAAAAATGGGAGAATCTAGTGAAATGCCTGGCCAGCCGAGAGGAGCGCGCGATGCGAGTCGGCTGTATGCGCAGGCTAGTATATGATTCTGGTGCTCTCGTCATGTTTCGCTCACCAATTGGCAAACCTTCATGTTATATTAAAAAAGACTAACCCTAATCCAACCCTTAATCCTTGCCCTAACCCCTGCCTTAAATGTTTTCCTAATCCTAACACCCCCCCCCCCCCCCCCCCCCCCCCCCCGCCCCACCTTCAATTGGTGCGCTTATTGTTGGGAACTCAAAGTCAGTTTGTCATTGTTTCGTTTATCATGTACTACAGGATTAATGCAAATTAACTAATGCAAATTAAGTTATTAACCAAACTACAGTATACACAAGAATACAAGTTTCAGATGGTTACTTCAACTGTATCACTTTGACTTGGACAATTCAGTTTTGCCCAAAAATGTCGTTTGTGTTTCCCTAAAAAAGCAGCCAAGTGATTTACTATCTAAATTGTCAGCATTAAAGAAATGGGGATGAAAAGGGTCGAGCGATAAACTGTCCTACAGCAAACCGCAGCGCCCATCTAAAATTAATGACTGCATTTCTAGGGGGTCGGGCGTATGCCCCCTGGACATTTTTGAAATATAGAACGTCGGAAACACCATTTCCAGGAATTTTAGTGAATGTTTCAGCTCATTTTGCTGCAGGAATAGTTTAAATTTTATATAAAAATGAAAAATCACATCGACATAATTTGCTAACCTGCTGGATTTAATGCCAATTTTTATCACTTTCCTTAGTTACATGTTGACTAAGAAATTTCATGTTGATGGCATCCTTTCTCTAGTTTTTATTGTTCTTTAGAACCAGAATTACATGCAGAGCCAAATTATCAGGTTCGAGAGCTCACGTATAATCGCAGTCTTGATAGATATATTTGTTTCATAAATAAATAGTAAGATTATCCAATAAATCAAGAATATTTAGAATGGAGTTAATTATAAGTTAGTTACCGAAACCGAGGTAGAGCATAACACAATGAACTAAGTAGGTGAGTAGTTACAGTAGGTGATTTAACAAAAATAAATAATTTCGTGATATTTAGGCTGCGTTTACACTAGAACAAAAGTAATCGGATTCGTATTGTTTTTTATTCCCATGAGGATGCAAAACAATGTGAATCCGGTTACTTTTGCTCTAGTGTAAACGCAGCTTTATGGTACATGTAGTTTAAGTGAAATTTAGTATACTGTATACAGTAATAACCTCGGTACATCAAAGAGAATCGTCTTCCAAATGAACTAAGCATACTTAAAATCAGGTTCAAATCCAGTGCAATTAATATCTTAGATATTAATTGCACTGCAATCATGGAAATAATATACGTAGACTTCTTATAAAAAGCATGTCCTTTTAGCATTGTTGGAGGCCAGTTGTTCATGATTTAAATATTCACTGCCAAAATAGTTCCCCCCAAACACAATGTTGATCAACACATAAACCTATGGATGTGATTTCATTCACACATCAACATTGTATAGGGGGGAGGGGGGAACATTCGGGAAATTATTAGATAGTCTACGAATTAATTTCCATGATTGTGGATTTGAACATGATTTTAAGTATGCTTAGTTCATCTAATCGATTTTTGCATCTTCAAAAGAATGTTACAAAAATGTTTAGAAAATTATTGGGGGGGGGGGGGGGGGGGGCTGACTCAAACGAGGCCATAAAGGCTAATTTAGATGCACATAAAGGAATATGTAAATAGGTACCAAAGATATTCATGTTTTCCGAATATGTAAATGTACCTTCTGACGTCATATGAGTATATGAGTATGAACTCAATAAAATTCTCAATTCTAAGGAAAATATTCAGCAATTTCTGTACATAATACCGTGTAGCAGTTGTATACAGTAGGCATACATCTGGTAAGTCCCTATACAATCTACCAATTATTTCCGGAGATATTCGTCTTTTTTGAATTTGTGACGTCATAATGCATGTTCATTTGCATGTTTCAAAGACATGAATATCTTTGGAATAAGATGAGATATTGACTAAGAGAAAACGATATTTGTCCTCATTTCAAAAGTACTTCTAAATAAACTCAAAATTTGGATAGGCGATTATTTCGTCGTAGTGTCACTTTAAAAGATTTGTGACTCCCGGAATATTGTAAAGTTTGATATAAATTAATGTACTTTTAATAATAATTAATATCAAATTTTCTAATTTTAGTTCTATTGGCAACTCGCCGTCATCTTCCTTCTTTGCGACTCTTGTATCCTTTTTAAAATAATTTATTTTTGACAGTTATTTCTGATTTCACTCTCGTTTTCTCGTAATAAGACATTTTTGCTGCCGACCCTCAGGTAGGCAAAACACTAATCTTGGCTTGGGTCTTTGTGTTTCGTGTCCAGACCTTTTCGCAACTATATAAAGCTAACAGACTCGGCGCAGTGGATGTCCTTCTGGATGGATGTCCAGTTTTATGACGATATGTCACGTAGGTTTCAGTTACAGATATTTCCGGACGTTTCCGAATATCCTGTTCGGATCTTGCGAATGCGACCAATGTCATTGCAAGCCATATTTTATGGCGCGTTTATAATGTCAAAATTGAATGTGACTTCTTCATCCTCGCGAAGTTATAAATTTTCCATTCAAGCGACACTTTCGCCAATCGAACTTTACGTTTGTAATATTTGCTGAATTGAACGAGTTATCTGGCGGTCGTGCGGTCATATTTCAAATCGAACAAACGAACGGGAATTCCGGATGTCACCGTTGTCAAAAACATTGAGGTTATAACGTCTCCTTGAATTAAGACGCTGTCGTTTGTCTCTGTTCCACTCGATAACAATCTAAACCACAACATTTACTCGAAACGAGCAAGCCTCGCGAAGTTAAACATTTTCCATTCAAGCGACACTTTTGCCAAATCGAACTTCATGTTTGTAATATTTCTGAATTGAACGACTTCCCTGCCGGTCGAGCGGTCATATTTCAAATAAAAAAAACGAACAGGAATACCCTACTAATATACCCACTGCTCCTGTGTATGTTCCGATGCAGCATTTGACTTCGATAAGAACTCCTAGTAGTAAGTTATCTATCGCCATTTCTACCATTTTGTTTTCAGGATATTTTCTTCTTTATATTTTGTGTTTGTACGAACAAAAGTGAAAAAAACCCAAATTGTTTGCATAGTTCGAACATTTCTAACAGTCACAGTTTGATGCTACCATGGCTTTAAAAAGTTTTTTGAACCTAACTTTAAAAGTTACTGCCAATAACCCAACGTTTCGACACTCCAATCTAGTATCTTCATCAGAGGTGATCGTTGTAAAGTTAGGGTCCCTCGTTATACCCTCATAGAACTGATGATTACGTTATCTATTAACAAGATGCAAATAAGCTTCTGGTAATAAACCACCGTCATCGCGATTCAATGGGGCGTGAGCGCTATTGATATGCCAAGCATCCAGACAACGTCTCTGATGGTACCGCGGATTAGTGGTAATAATTTTGGAATTTTCCCACGCAATTTCATGGTAGGAGTACATCGGTCAGACTAAACGTCAGTTTCGTACGCGTTTAAAAGAACATCAAACGGCTGTTTTCTTTAAAAAAGAAAATTCTGCTTTGTCGGAGCACGTGTGCGTAACCTACTGTACCATGAGATTGCGTGGGAAAAATTCTAAAAGTGAATTACGAAACTCAGCTAAAGTCTTTGTTCTACTTTTTGTTCGTACTTTTTGTTCGTCCTGCACCATAGTCAATCGAGATATGGTCTGGAAACTCAGCTAAAGTCTTTGTTCTATCTTTTTGTTCGTCTTTATGCAATTCTGTGCACGGTACACGGTCACTGAACCTATTGTATTTATTGAAGCAATTAGTATATTGAAGCAATCGTCCAATAGAATCGTTTGGGTTTAATCGTTTAACCGTGTTGTTTAAATATTAATAAACCTAAAACAAAGGATGTGCACGGTGTAAGGTATACGGTTCAACATCAAATCGTAGCTCATTATGGTCGCTTTGAAGTTTGCCGAGTTTCCAGACCATATGTCGATTGACTATGCCTGCACACTGTCAAGAAAATGCAACATGCGAATTCCGGGTCGTCTCCACCCTTATGTAGTAGCCGAACGGTGTACTTTTGCAAAGTACATAGCTCAAGAACTCAAGAACGAGATAAGATATGAAAGAACTGCAAAAAGCTATTCTTTATCGTTTTAGGAGATTTTTCAAATAAATCAATAAAAAGGTTATCTAAATTTTCGATTCATATACACTGTACCCTTTAAAGGGGAACTCTTCCCAAAAAATAAATTAAAAGGCCTTTAGGAATAATGTTTAGAAATGTTAATAGTTTTACGGAATCTGCTCTTGTACTCGAAAATAACGTTTTCATTCTCGTATTTTATACTTCTGGACACCGCCATTTTCGAGTTTGTTCCACGGCTCAAGATTGATGTACAGCGGTGGTTTTATTTTCAATTTTGACGTCATTGAGTGCTTTTCTTTTGTCCCTTGAACTCAAAAGAAACCCGCTGGACCTCGAGTCTGAGCCGTAGAGCAAACTCGAAAATGGCGGCGTCCAGAAGCATAAAATACGAGAATGAAAACGTTATTTCTCTAGTACAAGAGCACATACCGTAAAACTATCAACTTTTGTAAACATTATACATGAAGGCCTTTTATTTCAAAGTAATTTATTTTTTGGGTAGAGTTTTGGTAGAGCCAATCCTGGATTGTTCACCAAAAAAATGTACAGACAAACAGGGCGTATGAAGTAGGTGGCCTTCCCAATGAAGTACCCGTCGGTGTCAGACATAGGGCGTGCGGTAATACTACTGTACTCCTGAAAAATGCGAGTCTTAGGAATACAATTTGTTACGTTTAAAAGTATATAATTCACTACAGTTTCTAATATCCGCTGGCAAATTATTAAAGGCAGCCGTAGCGCTATCTTATAAGGTACCATTTACTAGGGGTACTTCCAGTTTGACCTCATTTGATGATCTAGGGTTAGTGTTAGGGTTATTAAGTATAGTACCGTTACTTTTAGGCATGGCCGCACTCAGAAAATGTTCCAGGGGGGTGTAAGCTCACTTTAACCGACTGATGCACGAGCTTGTACCGACTACATCCTATCGATGGAAGCTTGTCAAAATATTGTCTTTCCGTTGGGTGCCAACTAAAATGACACTGGTTAGATTGTGTAATGGTTAATGAGTCCTACGTTAATAACGCACTCTCAATACGAAATGAAAACATGATGACATTTTAATAAATTTATGTCTTTGGTGTTCTCTCGTTGATTACATTTACATATAAACAAAACATTTAACATCAACATTAGATTTGTGAGTCTTAAATTAGTTAATTTAAACTGATAAGTGGTAAAAGTTAATGATTCTACTTGTCTGTGTTAAATCGAACACGTCTAAAATATAACTTTTGCCTACTAAAATATAATTTCTGCCGACTGAAACTCGTAAAAATATTTTTTTGGTGGTGTCGCACCCCACACACCCCGTAGCGCCGGGCCTGCTTTAAGGAACATTTCGTTGTCGGGATGGCGGCCATCTTGAAATTAATCTCTCGTACTTGGTAGCCTTGGTAACTAGAACAATGTATTTGCTCGTCAGGGCAATGTATGTGTTCCACTGATCTCGAACGAAGACTGGATCGAGCAACCGTTGTTCAGAAAATGAAGCCGGAAGTCCGCCAAGGGACCAACTGAGGATCTTTTGTTGGATTATGTGCTCATATCAAATTACTGGGTAAACGATTCGTGGCCTACCTACAGATTTACTGCGACTTTGGTCCCTTAGTAATGGCCGCCGTTGGCTCTAATTATCCAATGAGACAAGCCTAATATGAGACGTCAAATTAGGTTCAAGACTTTATGCATTTAATGTTAACAAAGAAATTATATTGGCCAGACACTAAACCTATTTCGCGAGCATCACAGTTTGATTTGCTTGTAAACTCTTCTAATTATTCTAATTATTTCTCGTCAATTTACGTTATGGTAATATTCAAGCTTCAAAATCAGCTCATCAGATATAATAGAAAGCTCAATCCAGTCCTATTTTTGAGATCAGTGATGTGTTCTTCCTTATATGACCTTATATGGAATACGTACTACAGGTACCTATTTTGACTCTGCGAACACTTCAAACATCTCAATTTAACTATAAACAAGACGCCCGCTAGGCGTTAACTCGGGCTACTTGAGGTTGTGGCTTGTTGAAAGACATTGTAGGCAAATTCAATATACACAAATCTATAGTTGTAGGTACAATGGTACAGCTGTCAGTGCAGGGAAACCCCAGGTAAGTATGAGAGATTAGACTTATCAAGAAACAAATCTAAGAAAATGCCCCACCTACAGTATAGGGGAAAATAACATCCTAAACCCCACCTACAAGTCACCTTCGGGGTTTCCTTGGGTGCCGTATGGGTTTCCAGTGACAAGTACTGAGAACAATATAACTGATTTAATACTTGCTCAAACTGAACCTGTTTGCGGGACTGGCCAGATGAATTGTTGTTACATGAGTACAGGCCGGGCTTGCTTGCCAGGTTGACCCTGTTGACTAGAACTGGATTAGGTCAGCAGACAGGATGGCTCATTTGGTGGGGCAGACTTCTCAGTAAGCCAGCTTGGATACTGAGCCAACTCACCTTCATATAATCAAAGCCGTTGGCCAACAATACATTATGGTGACAAGTGCATTTAAATCAAACCATTTAGCTGGCAGTAGCAAGACATCATAAGCAAAACAGCTTAAAGAAATATAATTCAAAATATTTATTTCTTTGTGAAGTCAACATTTTGAGCCAGTAAACATATTCATAAATTTAGCACATTTATTATTGGGCCAGCTCGCTTCATGTAATATCAAAAATGTATCTGGCTGTACAGACCAAGTAACAGTTGGCAAATGGTGTGCTAGCCTGCCTCATGTACTGTAATATCAGGACTATTATTACTATCTCGATTAGAGAGCGAGCTTGCCTCCTGCATGTACAGCTTGCCTTCATATACAGCTATAGTAATCATGAAACTAGCCAAAAATCAGTATGAAAAGTTTGTATCTGTCTGTGCAGACCAAGTAACTGTTGTAACAATGGAAAGTACATGGCAACTGCCAACAGGCTGTCATTGGTAAACCAGCAAATAACAAACTCTTTACTCTTTGATCTTGATAGTTGGTATGGGTGTCAGAGAGTTGATCGATACAGACTTATTGATAACCAGCACATGTTGGAGGCCCATTTAAGCTTACACATATCAAGTGAAACAGGTTTATTCGAGAAGCAATTATAGAATTCAAAAGTGGACACTTTTGAAAGGTTGCTCTAAAATCTCTAAATAATTATAATGTCGAAGGTTTATATATTGTGTATGAAACAATAAACTGTTGATTAGCATCGACAGACATATAAACAATAAACAATGCAGGCAACAAAGCTTATAAAACATATTACAGTTACCTCAGAACAGTTAACATATTTTCAAAAACATATTACAGTTACCTCAGAACAGTTAACATATTTTCACACAGCATTCATACGTTGAGTTTTATAAACAAACAATGCAGGCAACAGAGCTTATAAAACATATTACAGTTACCTCAGAACAGTTAACATATTTTCAAAAACATATTACAGTTACCTCAGAACAGTTAACATATTTTCACACATCATTCATATGTTGAGTTTTATAAACAAACAATGCAGGGAACAAAGCTTATAAAACATATTACAGTTACCTCAGAACAGTTAACATATTTTCACACAGCATTCATACGTTGAGTTTCATATTAAATTGTTAAACATAGGTTTAATCGAGTACACATCAGCGTACAGGTACGGCATTTTCAGTGTACGGTTTATATCGAGATCGCAGACAGAGACCACCAAGGCACCAACGGCCAACCGTGTCGAAATCGCTCGTTATCTTTTAGTGTAGCCGTAGGTCTTCGGCGATCGGCGTGTGCGATTGTAAGCATCGTGAGATCAAGATACTGCCAGCCACATCAAATATTTTCAGTGAAGAACACTCGAGGAAAGGTAACCAGATGAATATTAAAAGTATGACAATGGCGCATAAATATATGCAGTGGTTCAGATCGATCTCGTACCCAGACCCAAGTGGGATGATGCAAGAATTGCCATTTCGCGACATTGCCAAATTTAAGACTCGTGCTCTCCCCCCACAGGGGGAGGCCCGAGTAATAAATAAAACTACATACATGTCATCTTAGGTTTCCAACTTATTTCCTTAACTTATCTTCAGACATCAAATGGTACAATGTTAAACATAGGAGCCCTAATAACTTTGACGCAATAACGGATTTTTCAGTTTTGGAACTGCAGTTTTATTATATGTTCCTGTTATCGGTTTTAGGTGAGATATAACTATGGCTACTTAAAATATACTTGACAAGAAACTAATGATCACATGGGACATTTCTAGCCCTCTGATTGGTTAAATGACATTGGCAACAAAAATCTAATTGACTTTCAGATTAACAAACGGGTTTATGAAGGCAATCAAAGTTGTACAAAACAACAGCACTGATTTTCGCCAAAGAAAATCCTGTTATCCGCCATCTTGTTGTAATACTTTGCCTAATAGCACTTTGTCGAGATGAAGTCAGTACCCATGTTTGTCCGCATTTACCCATAATTATTGCGGTCATAACAAAAGAAAATATCTCATTTGCAATGTGAGTCAATTTGGTTTGTTTGTCCACATTTTGAGCTATTAATAGCAACCGCTTGAAGGCCTATTGACTGGAAAGTTGGTGACGTCACAAGCAAGGTAAACCTGGTGAAACTACTCTGTGGGTGGCCGTATTTTCTAGAAACGATTTTTGAAATCTTGTGGTTCGATTAAAAAAGAAGACATTCATAAAAATGGAGTTTCCGACCTATAAATACACGAGGATGGCAAGATGAAAAGTTCGCATTTTCCTTCTTGTGACGTCACACACATATCGAAAATACATCGAAAATGGCGGATGACAGGACTGTCTTTGATCAAAATTAGTGCTGTTGTTTTGTACAAGAGTAATTTTGTTTACTTGGATTATCTTCTATATTATATATTACCTTTTTTAACTTAAAACTTCGTTTGTGGCGATTTTTTAGAGATGGCTGTTTTTGTATTTGGTATTTTTCTTGGATTAAAGTCTTATTTAATTTGGTCAAAGAAAAAATATAGCCATAATAATAATAATAATATACAGCTTATATAGCGCTTATACATAGTGCTCTAAGCGCTTTACAATTTCCTAGTAAAATAAAAATAAATACTTATAGGTTACTCAAAGGCTTGTTTGAAGAAATAAGTTTTCAATCTAGACTTAAAAATAACTAGTGATGGACTGTCTCGAATATCTTCTGGTAACCTGTTCCACATCATAGGGGCTGCAACTGAAAAAGCCCTGAAACCATAGGTCTTTAAATTGTATCTTGGGACCACTAAGCGCACTGACGATGACGATCGAAGCAGTCTGTTAGGTTTATAAATTGTAATAATGTCTCGCAGATAAGATGGAGCTAGACCATTAAGTGCTTTGTAAGCAAGCAGTAAGATCTTGAACTGAATTCGATGGTCTACTGGTAACCAATGGAGCTGAATAAGAATTGGAGTTATATGTTCGTATTTTCGCGTGTAGGTGATGAGGCGTGCAGCGGCATTCTGAACAGATTGTAATTTCTTTATCAAGTAGTTAGGGAGTCCATAAAGAAGAGAATTACAATGATCTAGTTTCGTCGTAATGAAAGCATGAACGAGGATTTCGGCAGCATTAATACTAAGGTAACGTCTAATTTTGCTGATAGATCTTAGATGATAGAAGGAGGACTTGCATATTGCTTTGACATGATCATGCATCGAGACAGTACTATCAAATATAACACCAATGTTTCTCGCCGACTCAGATGGGCAAATAACGTCAATACCAATAGTCAGCGAGTCTAAAGATGGTTGTGGTGTAAATTTTGAGCTCAAGAGTAGAAGTTCTGTCTTTTCACTGTTCAGCTTAAGATTGTTGTTAACCATCCATAGCTCGATATCACGAACGCAAGATTCTAATATACATTTTGCGTTAACCATATCTTCGTTTGCAGAGGATTTAACGGAGATGTACAACTGCGTGTCATCTGCATACATATGGTAAGACATGTTATGCCTTCTCATGATGTCACCCAGTGGAGATGTATAGAGTAGATACAGAATGGGCCCAAGTACCGATCCCTGAGGAACTCCACATTCAACATTCCTATCAATTGAGCACACACCATCTATGCAAACAGATTGTGTTCGGTTGCTAAGGTATGATTTGAACCAATCCAGAGCTTTTCCTCCAATGCCAAAACGTGTAGACAATCTTGACAATAAAATGCTGTGATCAACCGTATCAAAGGCAGCAGATAAGTCGAGAAGAAGGAGAATCACATCACAACGATCATCGATAGCACGAAGCACATCATTTTGTACCCTAACCAATGCAGTCTCAGTACTATGGAATGGTTTATATGCCGACTGATAGAGTTCATTTAGGTTGTTTTCAACCAGATGCGTTTGTAGTTGAGACGCAACAACTTTTTCAATTGTCTTTGAAATGAACTTTAGATTGGACACTGGTCTAAAGCTAGCAAACAATTCATAGTCCAAGCCAGTTTTTTTCAGTAGTGGATATAAAATTGCTTTTTTCATACTGTCAGGCATAACAGCCGTATCCAATGAGATGTTAACAATTATTGTAATTATTGGGAAAAGAATACCCAAGCAATTCTTGAGTAAACATGCAGGAATTGGGTCGAGCATACATGACTTGGATGATATCTTAGTAATAAGACGAGAAATTATTTCTTCAGTGATTGGTGTAAAGTTATTGAATTCAGATTGGCATTTACCACTGTCACCATGTTGCACCAGGACTTCAGAAGGCGTATGACGTAAACGCAGGTTTTGTCTGATAACAGTGATTTTATCCATAAAAAAGCAGCTAAACTTGTCAGCAAGATCCGCGCTTGAATCACATGATGGCAGGTGACTAACCAGGTTACGATGGAGTAGTTTGTTAACAATCCTGAAAAACGACTTTGGATCAGATTGGCTGTCTTCAATCAAGGTAGAATAGTAATTCATTTTGGATGTGAAAACAAGCTCATTGACTTTTCTACATTGATTAGCGTACAGTTGTCTATCAACAGTTAGCAAGGAATGACGCCAACGTCGCTCCAGTTTACGCCGAATTACCTTCTGTGCAGTAATTTCGTCCGTGTACCATGGCGAAGAAGGGCGTAGGGTGATAACACGCTTGCGCAGGGGTGCATGAGCATCTACCAGATTAGATAAGACGTCATTGTATTGATCTGTCACTTCAGACAAATTAGACACAGTAGATGTAAATAGAGTAGACTTCTTTAGGTCTTGACAAAATAAATCAATGTTAATATTACGAAGCTTGCGATAAGTTACCTCCTTCTTTATACTGCATGGACATCAAATAGCAAATTATAGTGAACCGCGAAGTGATCGGAGATAACTGGATCTCTAACAGAAAAACTGTCAACAATCAATTCTTCTTTCCTTGTTATCACAAGATCTAATGTATGATTACTATTGTGAGTAGGAACACTTATATGCTGAATGAGATTAAAATAATGCAGTAGATCCATGAACTTTGAGGCTTGTTTATCCGATTTAATCTCAACATGAAGGTTAAAGTCACCAGTAATGAGTAGATAACCAGGGCAGGTAACGAGTTGTTCAAGTAAGGTCGAAAATTCCGTAAAGAATAACCCCACACTTTGTCCATTGCTCGTGGATGGCGGGCGGTAGACAACGATGATACAGACATTATATGAAGATGCCTGAAGAACCACTTCCATGAATTCAAATGACTTAAAATGCATTGTTGACTGTTTTTTCATCTTGAAACATTTCTTGTAAAGTAAACCCACACCTCCTCCCTTTTTCACAGCTTTTGAGTTACCAGTATTTCTAGGAACATGATTGAAGGCATAGCCATTTGGACAGAGTTCTTCTATAATAGCAATAGATTCACTGGTAGAGGTTAACCAGGTTTCTGTTAAAGCTAAGATTCCAATGCGACGTTCCACAACGTAGTCTTTAATGATCAGTGCTTTATTATTGACTGATCTAGCATTTAACAGGCAGAAATCTATAGGCTTAGAAGTTTTTAGAAGAGGGCCAGGTTTGCAAATAGGCACATTAATGAGAGTTCTAGGTCTATAATGCCTTGCAAGATATGACACATTTCTTTGCGGTTGAACGCGTGTTCGAATTAGTGTCGAAATAAAGATGTTGTTATTATTACGATTTCTGTTGGCTCTTCCTGCACGTTTGCCACGATATTTCAGCAGGGAACATTCTTTCAGGTTGCTAAGAATCTTCGTACTTGTCCAATGATTATAGCATCGAATAGAAAACAGCTTACTTCTTTCATAAACAAGTCTCTGCGACCGATTTGCATAACTATAAGGTACACAATGGCTGTCAAATTGTAAAATCGGAGATGCAGGTTTCAAGGAGTTCGCCATATCATATTGATGAGATCTAAAGGTATTGTTCTGTTTTAACGGTATTGAAGGGCCAGGATTCTTGTGGATATCCATAGAGATAGTGAGATCTTTTATTCGGGGAAGCAAAATGCAAACACTGCCATGTTTGTACCACGCGAGAATGGGACGGCTCGATGACTTTGCCGCTAAGGATTTCTTGAAGTATATTTCTCGAGCAGCAAGACATACGCTTCCCGGCTCCAAGAACAGCAACTCATATTTCTTATGATGCCTATTTTCAATAGATAGCTTCAACAAAAACACTATTAATGGTATTAAAGGTAAAATTTTACGAGCAAAATTTGTGGCGGCCATCTTGGCGCTCTACATAACTAATATATATGTATAGTAGAGGGGGGGGGGGGGGGACTACATGTATAGTATCTAGTTTGGATGTAATTTCATATTCAACTTAATCGGATTCGAAATGCCTTTCGAGGAGTTATATGAGATGAAATGAACGCTTTTTTGTGGCGACGATGTCGTTCCGTCTATCAAAACGTAACTTATTAGCATTGGACCATTCCATTTAATATCCGCACCCCCTATTGAAGGGTTGCTTCTCAATCCCCTTTGGATAAAAAAATCTTTGTTCCATCTAGGATATATCTTAACCTAGTCTCCCCCTAGGATATCTTCACTTACATGTACCTCTTGGATTAATTCCTTCGGGAACCCCCTTAGCATAAATCAAGATTCAAGAGCCCCCCTCCCCATTGGATAACCAGACCCTTCAATGGGGGGTTAGCTTATAAAATGGAAAGGCCCATTCAATATAACAATTTGTTATTGTGGAGCCGATCTTCCTCCGTTTTTTTTGGTTTTTCACTTGAACCAACATCGATAAAATCGGTTTCGAACAAAACATCAGTTTTTTCGATTTATTGATTAAGCTCTGCTGTCACCCCGAACAAGCCTTCCTCGTTCTCTTCCACCTTTTCTCGTTCTCTTCCACCTTGCTCGTTCTCTTCCACCTTGCTCGTTCTCTTCCACCTTGCTCGTTCTCTTCCACCTTGCCCGTTCTCTTCCACATTTCTCGTTCTCTTCCACCTTGCTCGTTCTCTTGCACCTTGCTCGTTTTCTTGCACCTTCCTCGTTCTCTTCCACCTTGCTCGTTCTCTTGCTCGTTCTCTTCCACCTTGCTCGTTCTCTTCCACCTTGCTCGTTCTCTTGCACCTTGCTCGTTCTCTTCCACCTTGCTCGTTCTCTTCCACCTTCCTCGTTCTCTTGCTCGTTCTCTTCCACCTTGCTCGTTCTCTTGCTCGTTCTCTTCCACCTTGCTCGTTCTCTTGCTCGTTCTCTTGCACCTTCCTCGTTCTCTTCCACCTTGCTCGTTCTCTTGCTCGTTCTCTTCCACCTTGCTCGTTCTCTTGCACCTTGCTCGTTCTCTTGCACCTTGCTCGTTCTCTTGCACCTTGCTCGTTCTCTTCCACCTTGCTCGTTCTCGTCCACCTTGCTCGTTCTCTTCCACCTTGCTCGTTCTCTTCCACCTTGCTCGTTCTCTTCCACCTTGCTCGTTCTCTTGCTCGTTCTCTTCCACCTTGCTCGTTCTCTTGCTCGTTCTCTTCCACCTTGCTCGTTCTCTTGCACCTTGCTCATTCTCTTCCCCTTGCTCGTTCTCTTGCTCGTTCTCTTCCATCTTGCTCGTTCTCTTCCACCTTGCTCGTTCTCTTACACCTTGCTGTAAGAGAACGAGCAAGGTGTAAGAGAACGAGCAAGGTGCAAGAGAACGAGCAAGGTGAAAGAGAACGAGCAAGATGGAAGAGAACGAGGAAGGTGGAAGAGAACGAGCAAGGTGGAAGTGAACCAGCAAGGTGGAAGAGAACGAGCAAGGTGGAAGAGAACGAGCAAGGTGGAAGAGAACGAGCAAGGTGGAAGAGAACGAGCAAGTGAACGAGCAATGTGGAAGAGAACGAGCAAGGTGGAAGAGAACGAGCAAGAGAACGAGCAAGGTGGAAGAGAACGAGCAAGAGAACGAGGAAGGTGGAAGAGAACGAGCAAGGTGGAAGAGAACGAGCAAGGTGGAAGAGAACGAGCAAGGTGGAAGAGAACGAGCAAGGTGGAAGAGAACGAGCAAGGTGGAAGAGAACGAGCAAGGTGGAAGAGAACGAGCAAGGTGGAAGAGAACGAGGAAGAGAACGAGCAAGGTGGAAGAGAACGAGGAAGGTGGAAGAGAACGAGGAAGGTGACCTTGCTCGTTCTCTTCCACCTTGCTCGTTCTCTTCCACCTTGCTCGTTCTCTTCCACCTTGCTCGTTCTCTTGCACCTTCGTCGTTCTCTTACACCTTCCTCGTTCTCTTGCTCGTTCTCTTCCACCTTGCTCGTTCTCTTCCACCTTCCTTGTTCTCTTCCACCTTGCTCGTTCTCTTCCACCTTCCTCGTTCTCTTGCACCTTCCTCGTTCTCTTCCACATTGCTCGTTCTCTTGCTTGTTCTCTTCCACCTTGCTCGTTCTCTTCCACCTTGCTCGTTTTCTTCCACCTTGCTCGTTCTCTTCCACCTTGCTCGTTCTCTTGCTCGTTCTCTTCCACCTTGCTCGTTCTCTTCCACCTTGCTCGTTCTCTTGTTCGTTCTCTTCCACCTTGCTCGTTCTCTTCCACCGTCCTCGTTCTCTTCCACCTTCATCGTTCTCTTCCACCTTCCTCGCTCTCTTCCACCTTCCCCGTACATCCATAACTCTATGCAGCACGCGAAAAGAGGAACCTCTTTTCTTGTTTGTTGTTGTTTAGCTCGAAGGAAATTCTTCGAGTTCTCTTGCTGTCTAGTTTTGGTAAACTTCTTGCCTTCCCTGCCGTTATTTGGGGTCAAACGCACAGTGCTGTATATCTTGGCTTGGCAAAACTATTTATATATACTTCAAACACTGTCGCATTGAAAGGTAAGATTTGAGAAAATCTTTGATTTTTAATATTAGTATATCAGCTGTTAATGCAGAGGATCGCGGGCGCACCGAAATACACCCCGGCGGGAATCTGAGCGTATAGAGGCGATGGATAACGGAATTTGCAATAAAACAAATACATTGGACTGACGAGCAAATACATTGGACTGACGAACAAATACATTGGACTGATGAACAAATACATTGGACTAATGAACAAATACATTGGACTAATGAACAAATACATTGGACTGGTGAAAAAATACATTGGACTGACGAGCAAATACATTGGACTGATGAACAAATACATTGGACTGACGAACAAATACATTGGACTAATGAACAAATACAGTGGACTAATGAACAAATACATTGGACTGGTGAAAAAATACATTGGACTGACGAACAAATGCATTGGAACAAATACATTGGACTGACGAGCAAATACATTGGACTGACGAGCAAATACATCCCAGCGGGCACACGACGTTGTTTCGTCGTCGATTTTCGGTCGAAATCGGGTCGCGACGTCGATCAACCACATATCGACGTCGATACAACGTCGCTTTGTCGACGTGTTATCGACGTCAGAACAGACGTTGTTTCGACGTTGAACCGACGTCGATATCGAGTCGTTGAATTTCACGTCGCTTAACGACCAAACATCGACGTTGTTTCTACGTCTGATTTTCGACGTGTTATCGACGTCGGAAACAGACGTTGTTTCGACGTTGAATTGACGTCGATATGGAGTCGTTAAATCACGTCGCTTAACGACCAAACATCGACGTTGTTTCGACGTCTGCTTTTCGACGTGTTACCGACGTCGGAAACAAACGTTGTTTCGACGTTGAATTAACGTCGATATCAAGTCGTTGAATTTCACGTCACTTCACGACCAAACATCGACGTTGTTTCGACGTCTGCTTTTCGACGTGTTATCGACGTCGGAAACAGACGTTGTTTCGACGTTGAATTAAGGTCGATATCGAGTCGTTGAATTTCACGTCGCTTCACGACCAAACATCGACGTTGTTTCGACGTCTGCTTTTTGACGTGTTATCGACGTCGGGAAAGACGTTGTTTCGACGTTGAATTAACGTCGATATCAAGTCGTTGAATTTCACGTCACTTCACGACCAAACATCGACGTTGTTTCTGTTGGGAATTGTGTCAGCCAAAGCATTAGATAGCATAAATAGATAATAGCGTGAATGTAACCAACATATTGTAGTAATTTAGAACGTGATGACAGATATACTCAAGCCGTAAGTAGAAAGAATGTAATAAGATACGCGATTCCTTAGTGAACCGCGAGCGAGCGAACACTGTGATTTGTGAATAAAAACCTTTTTCTTATATTTGTGAAGTGTTGGAATGCGCAAGGTCTTCTTAAGACCCATTTCTAACATAGTGGCACCTCCGACGGGATGCGATAAGCGAAAATAACTGTGAAATGGATGATAAAATCAAACTGCTGAGCAAGAAACTTGAGCTGTTCAAACTAACGCAAAGCAAAACAACAACTATCTTGGAGAAACGAAACGTGCGAGCAATTTTGCGCCACAAGGACGCGCTTACGAACATCGTAAAAGAAACGGACTATCTGAAACGTGAGGTTGAACAAGCGAAACTGATAAACGAAGAAAGCGCGGATGATGTGGCAGAATGGGCCGTGAAAATCGAAGAACAAATCGAAGAAGCCGATTGCGAAATTGAGCGATTATCCAAACCTATCAGCGAAATCGAGGAAGACGAGCAACGAAGGAAGCGAGAACGAGACAGTGAACTAAGAGCCATGGAGAGAGAGGAACAGTTAAAATTTGAACGCACGAAACTAGAGCTTCAAAGGGAATTAACAACGCAGACATCGCCAGGAAACGCAGCGTCAAAACCGCAAGTGAGATTGCCAAAGCTTGAAATAACTAAATTTAATGGGACGGTTGAACAGTGGCTTCCCTTCTGGAACAAATTTAAAACGGAGATCGACGAGGCGAACATGCCGACAATTACCAAGTTCGCGCATCTACAAGAATTCCTCGAGCCTCACGTGAGAGTAGAAATCGACGGTCTACCATTCACTGAGACCGGGTACGAACGCGCGAAGAAGATTCTCGCCGACGAATACGGGAAAACAAGCGAGATAGTCCATGCGTACGTGCGAAATGTGATGGCACTTCCTATCATAACGGGGTCAAACCCAGCGAAGATCAACCAATTTTACAAAACGCTAATGTACAATGTCCAATCATTGGAGACGCTCGGGAAGTTACAAGATGTGAAAGGAAACGTTCGAACTGTTCTTGACAAGCTGAATGGCATTAAGGCCGACCTGGTACGAGGTGAAGTGAATTGGCAAGATTGGGATTTTTTGCAACTGCTGGAGTCCTTGAAGAAGTGGAAAGACATTCATCCGGTCGAAGAGAAGGAGACAGCAGACGACAAGAGCCCCCGGTATACTCCTGGACGCAATCGAAGTTTTTACGCGAAAGATCAAGATCAGCAACATCCAAAGGTATGCGTATATTGTGAAAGCGAAGGACATAAATCGATAAACTGTGACATTATCGCCTCGGTGGCAGACCGCAGAGGCAAACTAAGCGAGAAACGGTTATGCTTCAATTGCACGGGGAGTAAACATCGAGCGGCGGACTGTAAAAGTAGATCGGTATGCCAAGTATGTAAGCGAAAGCATCATACTTCAATTTGCGACAAAGTGCTAAAAGATCCGTTTAAAGGCGCCAGGCATGACGTGAGCGCAGTTTGTCACCCGCTGGTCGTCATTGAAGTGAACGGTGTCAAGTGTCGAGCGCTGCTGGACACCGGAGCCGGCAGTTCATACGCGTCAGCGGCGTTCCTAGACAAGCTACGATTGAAACAAGAGCGCGCAGAAGTGAGACGTATCGAGATGATGATCGGAGCCGTGACGAAACGAGTGGAGATCTATAATTTGCCAATATCAAGTGTGAAAGGAGACTTCCGGTTCGAAGCAGAAGTGACGAAAGTCGACCGGAAAGAGCTACTGACGGTGAACAATCCGAAGTATGGCGACCTGATTAAACGATTTTCCCACTAACGAGGCGTGGTCATGGATGACGTTGATAGTCGAGAGCAGTTACCCGTGCATGTAATTCTCGGCGCGAGCGAGTACGCGAGAATCAAGACCGGAAGTGGCCAGAGAGTGGGGCGAGTCGGTGATCCAGTGGCCGAGAAAACGAAGCTAGGGTGGAGCATTATGTCGCCAGGCGTCGAAGGAGCAGACGAATCGAACATGTTTCTTGCGCAGACGTCTGCCGTAGATTACGACGACCTGTGTCGTCTAGACGTGCTGGGTCTGGAAGACGTGCCGACTGGAGACCAACACATGGTGTATGACGAGTTTCGCGAGCAGCTGAAGCGTGACAACCAGGGTTGGTATGAGACGGGCCTTCCTTGGAAGGGCGACCACCCGCCGCTACCGTGTAACGAGACAGGGAGCCTCCGCAGACTCAAGACCCTGACTACCAAGCTCGAGAAAGCCGACATGATGAAGCAGTACGATGAGATCATCAAGACGCAGAAGGAGAACGGCATCGTAGAGAAAGCGACCGAGCCAGCCGTGGGTGTGACTTTCTACACCCCCCACAAACCCGTGACGCGCGAGACCGCAGCATCCACCAAACTGCGGGTCGTCTACGACGCCTCAGCCAGAGAACATCAACAAGCGCCGTCTCAACGAGTGCCTGGAGGTGTGCCCCTATGGTGTCCCATCGCCAAAAATCGAACTTTCCATTTTACATACAACTTTTCCCATTTTACATACAACTTTTCCCATTTTACGTACAACTTTTCCCATTTTACATACAACTTTTCCCATTTTACATACATCGAATATGCAGCTTCAACTTTCCGCATTTTACATACAACTTTCCGCATTTTATACACAACTTTTTTTATCCAACCGCAATCCAGCAAATGTCTGTATCGCGGGCTCATGGTATATTTGCTTGTCGACGATACACACAAGTTATAACAGATTCAAATCGAAAAAAAATACAATTTTATAACAGATTCAAATCCAAGACTAGGCAAGTAGCCAACAAGGTATTTAATTTTTATAATTATAGCTAATATTATCCACAATCTATTCAGGAAAGTTATTTTTGCATACTGTGATATGGCTCAGTTGTATATTGAAACTCATTGTGCTATATTCCTATTTTTACCGCACCCCCCTGCCGAGGGATATCTTTTTTCTTGGACCCCTTCCCATGGAATTTCCAACAAGATTTAACACCCGCTCGCTCGTGGAATTTCCAACAAAATTTCATGGTCATTCCATGCAATTCCAAGGTCTATCGATAGGGGGTACAGATGAAAATTGCAATAGCCCATTGGTAATTTGTTATGATACATTTTTACTCTATTCTTGAATAGTATATACAATCAGCCATATCACAGTGTGCAAAAATAACTTTCCTGAATAGATTGTGGATAATATTAGCTATAATTATAAAAATTAAATACCTTTTTGGCTACTTGACTAGTCTTGGATTTGAATCTGTTATAAAATTGTATTTTTTTTCGATTTGAATCTGTTATAACTTGGTATACCATGAGCCCGCGATACAGACATTTGCTGGATTGCGGTTGGATAAAAAAAGTTGTATATAAAATGCGGAAAGTTGTATGTAAAATGCGGAAAGTTGAAGCTGCATATTCGATGTATGTAAAATGGGAAAAGTTGTCTGTAAAATGGGAAAAGTTGTATGTAAAATGGGAAAAGTTGTATGTAAAATGGGAAAAGTTGTATGTGTAATGATCACAACTAGTTCATTTATTTAGACTGCTTATTCCAACATAAGATACATGTATATACACTATGTACACTTAGCTAATACACGAGGTCCTATCACGTGTATTGATCACGTGTCACAACGTTGCAACCCTCCCTTGTTTTAGATAATAAAATTACTGTATTATGTATGAGTTCAATGTTCAACAAAACTAATATTGCTAACCATAATATCAACCATAGTATCTACCTAGTGTTCAGAGTTCAGTTACGTATTAAATTTTAACTTTGTTCTTTCAAAATGTTAATGAATGTTAACAAATGTTCTGACCGTATCTTTCTGCTGGTCTCCTATCTCTCAGTGGGTATCTTCTTTCTGGCATAAGATCCTCACCACTAGAATTGTTCATTTCATTCAAAGTATCATCCCTGAAGTAATCTTGTTCATCATCTGCATCACAACTCACCTCTCCTGCTTCTTCTTTTTGTGGTGATACTTTCTTAAAAAAGGAAATGTTTCTTGTGATAACATGTCCTGGACGAGATGCTGTTATCATTGTTCCTTTTGTGTGAGTGACACAATAAGGCTTTGGATTAAATCTTGTTGACAATTTATTCTTCTTCTTTTGACGTACCAAGACTGTATCGCCAATCTGAATTTCCACTTCTTTTGCATTAGCCTGTTTGTCTGCATTTTCCTTCATCTTCCTCTTTGCTTTTTCATCATTTTCTCGAACTTGTTGATCTAGTATGGTGTCTTGCTTGTTAACTTTACTTGGTAATTTTGTTCTGATTTCACGATTAAATAGAAGTTCAGCAGGTGAAAACTTTGTAGTACTGTGCGGTGTAGCTCGATAATTCAACAAAAAACAATATAGTTCCTTCTTCCAATTCTTTCTTTCAGCATGGGCTGCACGAATAGCTTTTCCCATCGGTTTCATGAAGTTTTCCGCCTCTGAGTTTGCTTGTGGCCATAAAGGTGTTATGCGTTGATGTTTGATGCCATTTTCACTCATGAACCGTCTGATTTCATCACTGTTGAAGGGGGGTCCATTGTCACTTTTGATTACATTTGGTATTCCATGGGTCGCAAAGATTCTTTCCAGTCTTGGAATTGTTGCTGCTGCAGATGTTGAATGTAGAATTTCTACTTCCGGAAACCGCGAATAAGCATCAATGGCTACTAAGATATACTCTCCGGTTGGGAATGGCCCACAGAAATCCAAATGAACTGTATGCCATGGCGCTGGTGGAAGTTCATTCATCTTTAAAGGTGCAGGTGGATTTGTTGTACTGTTGGCTTGGCATGGTAAACAATCACCAATCATTGCTTTGACATCTTTATCGATTCCAGGGAACCATATCTTTTCCCGAATCAACTGCTTTGTTTTGACTAGGCCCTGATGACCCTCATGAGCAATTGAAATAGCTCTTTTGCGAAGTGAAGAAGGCATAACAATTCGAGCTCCTCGAAGGATTATATTCATCTCTTCGTTAATGGTTAGTTCATCACGAACTTTTGCAAATAGTTTTAGTTCATGAATATCTGCTCCTTCTGCTTTCTGTGTTTCGTTGATTGAAATCCATGATTGCTGATGAATAATTTCTGCGAGTCGCTGTAATGTTTTATCATTCTTGGTAGCTTCTTGTATTTCTTGTAAGGTCATTGCTTTTGGGACTGCGTGTGTTGTGAGGAAATTTACATAATTCTCCGCTGAAACTTCATGCTTGATTTCCGGTTCTTCACAAGTATGTCGTGACAGGAAGTCAGATGGATTTTCGTTCCCTTTGTAAACAACATCAAAGTTGAAGTCCTGAATTCTCAAGTTCCAACGTTCAATACGAGCAGGCGGTTTGGACTTCGGATTTCCCAAGATCATTTCGATCGGCTTGCAATCAGTGCGCAAGGTAAACTTGCCGCCATATAAATAGAGATGTAGCCTTTCCATAGCCCAGACAATGGCCAGTGCCTCGCGTTCAGTTTGTGAATATTTTCTTTCCACTGTTGATAATGATCGGCTAACATACGCAACAATTTTGCGATCGTTTCCTGGTGTTGTCTGCGAAAGTATTGCTGAAAGTCCCCAAGGTGAGGCATCTGTGGTCAACTCCGTCTGTTTTGTTTGGTCAAAATAAGCCATAACTTTATCACTGGTCAAAGCAGATTTGATGTTGTCAAACGCTCTTTGTTCTTGTCGCGTCCAGCGGAAGTAGGCATTCTTTGTCGTTAATTTTCGTAGAGGTTCGCTGATGTCGCTAAAATTTTGGATGAATTTAGCACAATACGTTGCCATTCCCAGGAAACTACGAACGTCCTTCACAGAACGTGGTGGCAAAGCATTATAGATGGCAGAAACTTTCGCAGGATCGGCTGAAATTCCTTCTGAAGAAAACACCATACCAAAGAATGTCAGTTTGTTTTGACTGAACTGACATTTTTGTTTGTTTAAGGTCAGACCAACTTCGTTGAAACGTTCACAAACCGCGTTAAGGGCGATGTCGTGGTCTTTCTGCGTTTGGCCATACACAATGACATCATCACTGATATTAATAACACCAGGGATATCGTGAATCTGATCATGGATTATATTCTGGAACAGTTCACTGGCAGAATTAGTTCCAAAATTAAGACGCGTATATCTCCGTAAACCTTTGTGCGTTGCGAAGGTTGTAATATATCGGCTTTCTTTTGCTAAAGACAACTGATGATATCCGGAGCGCAAGTCCAGTTTTGAAAATACTTTGGCACCATTCATGGCGTGTATAAGATCATCAACAGTTGGGCTTGGATGGCGTTCTCTTTGAATAGCGCAGTTTGGCATTCTCATGTCAATACATAAGCGTACAGTTCCATCACTTTTCGGAATAACAACTAGGGGTGAAATCCACGGTGTGGGCCGTTCGACTTTCTCGATTATCCCTTGGTTTTCCAAATCTTTAAGAG
The DNA here is from genome assembly GCA_035772405.1 of Chrysogorgia sp. JL179-B06. Lineage (NCBI taxonomy): Eukaryota > Metazoa > Cnidaria > Anthozoa > Scleralcyonacea > Chrysogorgiidae > Chrysogorgia > Chrysogorgia sp. JL179-B06. The sequence continues at coordinate 1,883,034 of JAYKKM010000385.1, read as the reverse complement.
CAGCAGAAACTTTCTTACGCAGATGGAAAGGTATTCGCCGTGCGCGTTGAGCGACTGGAGTGACAGTGTCATCAATGTGCAGTTTGACTTCGACATTCTTTAGTTTTCCAATTCCTTTGTAAATATCTGGAAATTTCTGAGCAATTTCATCTGGCGAAGAAGGATGCTGGTTGACGTTGTTGACATTCAATTTTATGAGATTTAATTCTGCAGCGGTCTCGTAACTAAGCAACGAGCCATAGTTTCCTTTCACAACATGAATAGACGCAGAAGTGATTCTTTTCTTTGACTCGATGGTAGTTATAAATTTCCCCAATACTGGTAAATGCTGTTTTGAACCATACGCAAACAGTTTTGTACGTGTTCGTTGCAAAGAGACTGGTTTTGGCTTGTTGATATGAGCAAAAGTAGTCTCGTCAATAATGTTGATTGACGCACCAGTGTCTATGATCATTTTAATGTTTACATTGTTGATTTTGACTTTTGCTGAAGGCATTTTGTTGGATGTTGTTGATTCTTTGCATGTATACAAATGTTCATCTTCGCTGGTGCTGGACTCAGAATATGTGTCTTCAGGTGCAATTTGTTGAACTTTCTGTTTCTTGTGTTTGGCGTTGTTCTGTCGTTCATGCCCCGGTTGTTGAGAAGGTTGCTTTGGAGTTTCTGCGTTGCTTCGACAAACTCGGGCGTAATGGTTTAACTTTTGGCATTTGCGACATGTTTGTCCTTTGGCAGGGCAAGGTGATTCAAGGTGAGGCCAAGATAGTCCACAATTTCGGCATTGTTGCGATTTTCTTGGCGGACTTACAAAATTTGCTTCGTTGGTAATTGTGGTCGATGCTAAACGTTCTTCGATACCTTTGGCCTGTTGTTCACTGCTTTCTAGAGCTCTTGCTTTCGACAGTAAGGCTTTGATGGTCAGTTTGTCCTCTCGTAACGCAAATCTCCTGAGATGCTTCGATCTACAGTTCTGTATGATGGCAGATTTCAATTCTTGATCTAAATCATGAAATTCGCAATGGGCAGCTAACTTCCGAAGTCTAGTTGAAAATTGATCAGTCGTCTCTCCAATATTTTGTTGAGCTTGACGGAACTGAAAGATCTCGAAATCGACATTTTTCTTTGGAGAAAAGTACTCGTTAAGCTTCTCGATTGCTGTCTGGTAGTTGTTCTCTTCGCCTGTTGGAAGTGTTTCAAAAATCTCTTGTGTTGCTTCTCCTGCTTGGTAAAGCAGTAATGCTCTTTTCTGCGCATCATCTTTCACGTTTACAGCTACTAAATATGTCTCGAAACGAAGCTTCCATGTTTTCCATCGCTGACTTAACGATGTCGGGTCAGAAATCGGATCAAACGGAGGAAGAGGAGATACATCGATTTTCCCCGCAGTTGCCATTCTCAAACATTAAACATCAATTGATAATATTACACGTTCTCCAGATTTTCTCGTCGCCATATGTAATGATCACAACTAGTTCATTTATTTAGACTGCTTATTCCAACATAAGATACATGTATATACACTATGTACACTTAGCTAATACACGAGGTCCTATCACGTGTATTGATCACGTGTCACAACGTTGCAGTATGTAAAATGGTAAGTTCGATTTTTGGCGGGGATGGGACACCCCTCTCCAGAACCAGCTGTGGGAGGTCCTCGTACGTAATCGTTTCCGTCCGGTCGCGGTGGCCGGAGACTTGAAACAAGCCTTCCTGCAGGTGAGAATCAAATCAGAAGACCGCGACGCCCTCCGGTTTCACTGGTACGCCGATATCGAGAGCAAGGAAATCGAAACACTGCGGTTTTCGAGAGCCCTGTTCGGTCTTGCTCCCTCTCCTTTCCTCTTAGGGGGAGTGATCCAGCAACACCTCGAACTCCATCGTGCTGACAAGCCAGGGGTTGTTAACGAGATTGAACGGAGCCTGTACGTGGACGATCTCATCATGGGAGAGTGCACAGTCGAGAAGGCAAAGAAACTGAAAGAATCAGCCGTAGAGGTGTTCGAAGACGCAAAGTTCGAACTGCATAAATGGGCGTCGAATGACCGAGAGTTGGAAGGAACAGCCGGAGAAGGCAAAGAAGACGAAAGCAGTTACGCGAAGCAGCAACTCGGGACGGCGTGGGGAGAAAGTAGTCTGCTTGGTCTCACATGGGACAAAGCAAGTGATACCATCGGAGTGACATTCCCGAAAGAACCAGCTGAGCCAACAAAGAGAGGGATCCTAGCAAAAGTGGCTCGAATCTTTGATCCACTTGGCATCGTAGCGCCCGTCACCCTTGGCGGGAAGCTCCTATACCGCGATGCGTGTGATGAGAAAACTGCTTGGGATTCGCGTTTGTCGAACGAACTGACCAAACGATGGAAACGCTGGGAAAGCAATCTCCCAACATTGACTGCCGCGCCGAGATCCATCCCGAAATATCGCGAAGAGATCAACGACGCTAGTGGTAAGGGAGTGGCAGCAGCGGTGTACGCCGTCGTACAGCAACCTTCCGGAATCAGCAAGGGGTTGGTGACCGCCAGAGCCAGGTTGGCCAAGAAGGGTCTAACTATCCAACGACTCGAGTTGGTCTCCGCGCATATGGCTGTCAACTTGGCGCATAACGTTAGAGAAGCTCTAGAGGGGTCGCCGGTGTCTCGAGTGTGCTGTTGGTCCGACAGTACAGTGGCCCTACACTGGATTCGTAACCCCGGTGATCATAAGCAGTTCGTGCGCAACCGTGTTCGAAAGATCCGTGAGCGAGGTGAGACAACATGGCGTCACGTTGGGACGAAAGACAACCCGGCCGACCTAGGCAGCCGAAGTGGAAACGTCGATGACAACCAACTGTGGTGGAGTGGTCCGACGTGGCTTGAGTCCCCAGAACACTGGCCGAAAGACATCGTGACTACTGCGAATGAAGATACGTTAGCGGAAACGAGAGCAACCAAGACCCTCTTCAACATGGCAGTCCAGGAGCGAGATGTATTCGATGAAATTCTTGAGAAGTGGGATCGCTGGAAAGCATTGAGGATCTGCGCGTGGGTGGCAAGATTCGCGGCCAACTGCAGAGTGGCAGCCAACGAGAGGAAGAAGCACGCTTTGACGACCGAGGAGTTGGAAGCACAAAGAAAGTTCTGGGAACGTCGTGCTCGAAGTGAAGGTGAGAGAGAAGAACATTATGCAGAGGATCAGTTACAACTCAACCTGCAGCCCAACCGAGATGGCGCCTTAGAGTGTCGTGGCCGAATCCAAGGGCACTACCCCGTTTACCTCAATGACAAGACGACCTACGCGGGTAAGGTGGTCCAACAAGCACACGAAGATACACTTCATGGAGGAGTGGGGTTAACCATGGCCAAGGTACGTGATCGCTACTGGGTGCCCCGACTAAGAAGATTGACCAAGAAAGTCGTGAGAGCTTGCCACGGATGCCGGAGATTTCAAGCTAGGGCCTTGCAGAATCCACCGCCTGGAAACTTACCGAGAGATCGAACGGTTGCCAGCGCACCTTTCAAAGTGGTCGGGGTGGACTACGCTGGTCCGCTGAGATACAAGAAGAGCAAAAATGGAGCAGGGAAAGCATACCTGGTGCTTTTCAGCTGCAGCGTGACCCGTGCCCTGTATCTCGAGCTGCTGCCGAACATGGAGATGACAGAGTTCATCAGCTGCCTGAAGCGTCTAATCGGAAGACGTGGGAGACCGGAGAAGATTTACTCCGACAATGGTGGTACCTTTGTTGTTGGAGCAGCCAACTGGATGAATAGAGTGATGGAAGACGAACGACTCAACAACTTCCTCGCCCATCAGAACATCATCTGGCAGTTCAACCTAAGCCGTGCTCCCTGGTGGGGAGGGCAGTTTGAGCGAATGGTGGGGCTGGTCAAGCAAGCCTTGTTCAAAACCATCGGCAACGGGTTCCTGTCGTGGAAGGAGCTAGCAGAGGTGATACTCGACGTTGAAATCGCCTTAAACAACAGACCGCTCAGCTACGTGGAAGATGACATACAACAAACTGTCCTAACGCCCAACACCTTCCTGTTCGACCAATCCAACGCACTACCTGAGCTCGAGCCACACCGCTACGAAGACCGAGAGTTGAGAAAGCGAGCAAAACATCTACGACGATGCAAAGAAACCGTGTGGAAGCGTTGGACAACAGAATACCTCCGAGGACTACGAGAACGCCACCGCTTGAAGCATTCCGACAAATCATCCGAGCTTCAAGTGGGAGAAGTTGTTATGATCAAATCAGACGCGAAGAATCGTGGAACGTGGAAAGTTGGTGTAGTTGAAGAGATGGTCCCGGGTAGAGATGGCGTGGTGCGGGTGGTGAAAGTGCGAACTAGCAACAACCGTTTGGAGAGAGCTGAGCTGCGACTTGAAGGAGAAAGAGCCGAACGCAGACCTGAACGCCGAAGCCGCCGAGTTCACGCCGCGAGCGAGACGTGCTGCAGCTACTGAAGCTAGTAATCGCATAACTGCAATCGCAGTCGACGAAGAAGACGAAGTAGATGGATAGAACATTACGAACTTATCATCATATATAAACTATGAGAGACCAATTTAAATTGACTTAGTATTAATAATTCATTACTTTCATCGTTTGGTTTAGATTAGGGTAGGCACAATTAATAGTGTATTCGTCTCCTATATGGAGCCGAATAGGGGAGTATGTTGGGAATTGTGTCAGCCAAAGCCTTAGATAGCATAAATAGATAATAGCGTGAATGTAACCAACATATTGTAGTAATTTAGAACGTGATGACAGATATACTCAAGCCGTAAGTAGAAAGAATGTAATAAGATACGCGAATATAGAGACCGATTTCCTTTGGTCGTTAAGCGACGTGAAATTCAACGATTCGATATCGACGTTAATTCAACGTCGAAACAACGTCTGTTTCCGTCGTCGATAACACGTCGAAAAGCAGACGTCGAAATGTTAGAAATGGGTCTTAAGAAGACCTTGCGCATTCCAACACTTCACAAATATAAGAAAAAGGTTTTTATTCACAAATCACAGTGTTCGCTCGCTCGCGGTTCACTAACATCGACGTTGTTTCGACGTCTGCTTTTCGACGTGTTATCGACGTCGGAAACAGACGTTGTTTCGACGTTGAATTAACGTCGATATCGAGTCGTTGAATGTCACGTCGCTTCACGACCAAACATCGACGTTGTTTCGACGTCTATTTTTTGACGTGTTATCGGCGTCGGAAACAGACGTTGTTTCGACGTTGAACCGACGTCGATATCGAATCGTTGAATTTCACGTCGCTTAACGACCAAACATCGACGTTGTTTCGACGTCTGCTTTTCGACGTTTATCGACGTCGGAAACAGACGTTGTTTCGACGTTGAATTGACGTCGATATCGAGTCGTTGAATTTCACGTCGCTTAACGACCAAACATCGACGTTTTCGACGTCTGTTTTACACGTGTTATAAAAAAAATACGGCCCCTGGCGGTCGACTGTAAGATGCCACTGATCTGAGAATCGCATGCCGTGGGCCAAAATTTCCATATAAAGAAACGTATTACCCTATATTATTACTTGTTGGATTCCTCTGCCCAATATTACAATTAAATATTTAATTCGAGAATTCAATTTTTATATATAAAAGGCACGCGAGTGACGTTGCTTTGCACGTGAACAGCTCGTGTAAACAGTCCAAAGGTTACTGCCTAATAGGTGGATTATATGTGAGTTTTTGGCAGTTCGGCTAGTTAATGCGTTTGTCTCATGCTGTGTACCGTGGTATAGTTGAATTTCGTGGTGTTTCTAAAGTTCAAGTTTAAAAATTTCTTACGGGAAGTCAAGAGCAACATAAAGGTTAGTAAAACATATAACTGCGTATCTAAATTTACACGATATATATTGTTGAAAATAACAAAGTAAAATAGAAAAAAATGGCGGGCTTTTACTACCATGACTTTGCTCAGCAAGAAACAATGATATTTTATATAACTGTTGTACGGAATGGTAGGATTACACTGACTAATTTAGTTTACAGTGAGTTTTTCAGGGTTTTTTTCCGTATATTTTTGTCAGTAAACTCGCTGGAATAGGTGAAGATAATTATGTTTTTGTCCACGGCTTCGTACAGTGAATTTTTTAATACACTGTTTGACTGGGGGGCACCGCGGAAAACATGAGTTTTATGGACCCAAATTACCAAAACTCAAAACTTATTCAATTCCGTACAATTTAAATTCAACTAAAACAAACAAAAAGAGAAACAGAAAGAGAAACAAAAAATACATTCTCCAGCTTTTCTTCCGACAAACCTTTCAAGATATATGCATATTTATACATGTAAATTATATATACGAGCTATATACACCAGTATTAGTTATTGCTTTGGAAAAATAAACTATTCCATACCAGACAAGCTCTTGTTATCAATGCTTCAAGGAGTTGATGTATAAATATGCAATAATAATTGTGAATTCACGTGATAAGTCCGTGATAAGTATACTGACGTCAGGGGAAACATTCTACTGCTTTTACAGCGGAAAACAAAAAGAAACATAATTAGTTTGTTGAACACCACGTGAACATCATTTGGCCAATGGGATTTTATATATATAATATATATCAATTCTTAATATTACAGTGTTATTAATAGTACTATTATTAATATTATTATTCTTACTATTATTGTTACTGTTACAGTATTATTATTGACAATTGTTATTATGGATGATTGTCAAGCTCGTGTTCTCAGAAAACAGGACAGGCGTCGACCTGTAACCTTTGAACCTATAACCATCAGACGGCAATCAGCAGAACACTACAGATTCCATTCCTGTCCAGGACTCAAATACATTTTCTGAGGATATGAGCTTGATGACTGTCACATTCACTACAAAAGTGTACATGTACTGTATATATTAACAAATTATTATTATCATCATCATCATCATCATCATCATCATCATCACCATCACCATTATTATTATTATTATTATAACTATTATTATTGAAATTGTGAATATTTTTAGGCTACAAATTTAAATTCGCCTATAGGCCTCAGCAGGCAATAGAATCATAATTCCCCATGTATCTGTAGTCATAAAATTTTGGGAAAGGATAACCTGGACTGTCTGTGTAACCATCTCATGAAGTTATCAGAGATTGTTATTTCAATTTAGAATAACTTTAGAGGTAACACTAAACTACCATGTTGCTGGTTGCTACCATGTAGGGAGTACTGCTCTTGAGAAGGGTTAAAACATTTAAAACAGAATAGAAAAGGGCAGTGATGGAAACATGGTTAAATCTACATGTACAGTACATGTAGTTGATGTTTGTGAAAAATAGCAGACAAAAGTTACTTAGATTGTCAAATCCAAGTTTTGGCCAATACTATTGTTGTATTAATATTTAAGAACAAAAAATAATAACCATGAGTGCACACATTCAATCTGTAGAGAATATATGAATCCCAGATTGAAATCAGTGGATCAAGAACCAGCTTTGTAAGACTTACAGTACAGGTGGGGACTGAACTAGAGTATGTTATAATTTGGGTAACCTAATACCCTCTTAAAACCATTTTCAGAAGCTTTCAGAAAAACTAGTTGATCAAGCTGCATTGATACAGGAGGAAAATAGTTCAACCTTTACAGTATACCATGACCTTCCCTGCATAAATGTTAAGCGTGCCCTGACATTGCAAGTTACATGTATGACTGCTAGGTTTTTGGGTTACAGTTAATATTACTGTAATAACTGAGTGTTGTGAAAGTTAAACCATGCAGAAGAGATATGTTGTGCATTTAGTTCTCTACATCTGGTAAATGCATATTATTTTATTGAGTGTGCTGGTCATACAATAGAGTTTTCTGAACATTTTAGAGTATTCACCATCCATGGCGTATTGGAGATGCTACCGCAAGTTTAATGCTGAAGCTAGTGCTCTAGCTGAGTGCGATAGCAGTAGTGATGAGGAGAATATTAATGTTTATGAGCATCAACCCAGAGTCCTTAGTGAAGACAGCCCATTGCCTGATAACCTTGTAGAATCAGACAGCTCAATTTTAATTAGTTCTGCTTCTGATGATGCTATGGAAAGTGATAATTTTAGTTTGCTGAGTAGTGCACCTTCTAGTGTTCCACAACCAACTTTGCACCAGGAACTAGCAACATGGGCAACAAAACATAAATGCCAACGAGTTGCTTTAAATGAACTTCTTCAAATCCTTCGACAGCAAAGACACTCCCTACCAAAGGACAGTCGAACTCTGTTAGAAACTCCTCGGGAAGTAATAACCCTGTCCAAATGTGGTGGGCAGTATGTATACCTTGGTATAGAAGCTGGTATATGTGAAATTTTATTGAAGAATCCATCTTTCCTAGAGAACCATACCTCTATTGATCTGATGATCAATGTTGATGGGCTTCCTTTGTTTAAATCATCAAGTTCTCAATTCTGGCCAATCTTAGGGTATTTTAATAACCTCCAAGTGTTTGTGATTGCATTGTTTTATGGGAACGCAAAACCAAATTCCCTTGAAGAGTACCTTCACGACCTTCTTCAGGAACTTGATAAACTGAATACCAATGGACTATGTTTTGAATCACATAAACTTGGTGTAACTGTATTATGCTTTCCATGTGATGCCCCTGCTAGAAGCTTCTTGAAGTGTACAGTTGGTCACACAGGCTATTTTTCCTGTGAGCGCTGTGTGATCCGAGGATCGTGGAATGGCAGAGTTGTGTTTAATGTTGACGAAACCTTTGCACTAAGAACTGAAGAAGATTTTGCCAATTTTAAATACAAAGATCATCAGAAAAATGTTTCACCACTAATTAATCATGGTATATCTTGCATCCAACGGTTTCCACTAGATTACATGCATATGGTCTGCTTGGGGGTGACCAAACGTATGCTGCATTACCTCAAGAATGGACCCAAAGAGTGTAAATTATCTTCGCGACAAATTTTGCAGATATCAGAAAACCTAATATCTTTACATGGAAGCATGCCAAGTGAATTTGCAAGGCAACCAAGGTCCTTGGTTGAACTAGACCGGTGGAAAGCTACTGAATTCCGCCAATTTCTACTATATACGGGCCCAGTAGTGTTACGGAATGTAGTTTCAGATAAGTTATATCAACACTTCCTCTCACTATCCATTGCCATCTCAATCATGCTTGACACAAATATGGTGAAACGTAATTCGTATTTGGAATATGCAAGACAGTTAATAAACCATTTTGTCAAAAATTGCAAATTGCTTTATGGCGATACATTTGTGGTTTACAACGTTCACGGTCTGATTCATTTGCCTGATGATGTGCACTTCTTTCAAGCATCATTAAATGAGGTATCTTGCTTTGCATTTGAAAACCACATGCAGCAACTGAAACGACTTGTTCGAAGTGCCCAAAATCCCATTGTGCAGGTTGTGAAACGGTTGGAAGAGCTCAAACAATCAGATCAAAAACTACCACTCAATTGGCATTATACAACTGTCTCAACCAAGCTAAAAGATAGTTGTTTCATGTTCGAAAATAACAAATATGCATTTGTAGTGGAGAAACGACAGGATGAAAAACTTGTCTGTGACATCATTTCTGAGAGATCTACAGAAAGCTTATTTGAATGCGCAGCTGATTCAAAACTATTTGACATTGTCTATGTAAATAACCATCAGCAAAAAGCAAAAAGACGTGTTATGGAAAGGTGTGACATCCTCCGTAAAGTTGTATGTCTTCCCTATCGTTCAGGAATTGTAATTTTCCCATTACATCATGAAGTGGAAAGAAGATAATCCATGGTAAAGGATTATTATTACCCCATTGATTATTATAATTTTACCGTAATTAATATTAATTATTAGGAAAATATGATACTATACTATTGCCATTATCACTATCATTATCATCATTATTATTATTATTATTATCATTATTATTATCATTATTAACATTAACACTATTAATATTATCATTATTATCATTATTATTATTGCCTGAAGAGACTCAAATAGTAGTAATGCATACAGTAGTAAACTATTATCGTTCTACTAAATTCTAGCGGTTTTAATATTTAAACTAATACAAGGCCTTAAACAATAATACTGTGTGTGCAGATGTATCTACTGTATACATTCAGTATTTTCAAGGCCACTGTATCCACATTATGGTATGTGTAGGGTCAACAAATTTTGGGTGCCAATTCAGACCTTGTATGCTGTATAGTTAGTTGTAAGACTGAGTGTGATTTACTGAAAACGTGCGCTCATTTTCCTCCTTCTATGAGAGCCACTATGCTAAGTTAATGACACCAAAGTCAGTAGATAAAATAAATAGAAAATAGCCGCTCTGTGTCACAAGCTGATGCAACATTGAAGTACATTGAGAATTCACATGCAGTATTGACTTTCAAATTCTAATCAGGTTACAGACTTACATGTACAGTATATGCAACAACATGAGGCAGCCATTTCTAAATAGAGTACCTGTTACACTTTGACATATCATACTGCATAATATACATGTATCATAATAATTTTGTTACAAAATTCATCATGGGCAATAGACATGGGAATGGGACATTAAAATTTTTCTAAAACAGTTTAATTTTCGAATATATGTACTGTATATTAAAATTTGACTGCGCCAACCGGGAATCGAAGCCGAGGACTCCGAATCAATGCATCGGCGCACTAACCACATATCTATTGAGACACGGTCAGAACAGTCAAACATCATATACATATTTATACATCGCCCCGACTCTCGAATCTCTACAGGAAGACATCTCATATTCGATGAAGTAGAGCGAAGCCTCTCGCAGGACTTCCTCAAGTGGCAAACAACAAGTACAAGGAGGCTTTACAACAAGTTTCTTTAGATGAAGAGAGGATTTATTAATGGTCAAATATATGTATAATTATAAAGCCTCCTGTATACAAGAGCCGGTGATAAGCTCGCTACTTGAGGAAGTCCTGCAAGAGGCTTCGCTCTACTTCGTCGAAGATGAGATGTCTTCTTGTAGAGATTTGAGAGTCGGGCGATGTATAAATATGTATATGATGTTTGACTGTTCTGACTGTGTCTCAATAGCTCAGTGGTTAGAGCGTTGATCCGATGCGTTGATTCGGAGACCTCGGGTTCGATTCCCGGTTGGGGCAGTCAAATTTTCATATACATATATTTGACCATTAATAAATCCTCTCTTCATCTAAAGACAGTTTAATTTGTACACACGAATTATTCTTGAATATTCATAGTGTACATACTGTATATATGATTTATGATTAATATTCTTCTATAGTTATAAATTGATTTATTATATTTTTAATTTCATTCATTCAAGAAAATTATGTGGTCAAGAGCTGTTTGGCAAGAGGGTGAGAGAGAGGAAGAAGGTGTGATTCCAAGAGTTTGGATACAAGGCAACAACGTGAGGTGGCCAACAGGCATTAATGTTTTACGGGCAATGGAGAAGAAGGATGTGCCTTTGAAAGAGTGGCATAGTTTTCCCCTTATTAAAGTAAAATGTACTGCAGGTTAGTTATTTCCTTGTCATTTTGTCCTGGAAAAATGCCAGAATATTATATAGTAGAGAGGTTTAATTAGCTCTAAATCAGGAGTACAAAATGCAACTAACTACAAAGAATACTGTAAATTATAATGACCATAATTATAACCAAACTGTTATTGACCAACAATCTCAATTATGAAACAAGTTACATGTATATAGTGCAATAGATGTACATGTAACATATTGTAACTGAATCCACACTTGTCTATATACTATAATTTACAATTTCAATATGGATTCGATATGCTTTCAACCCTGGGCAATTACTGTAATTGCCTACATGTACTGGGGGGGGGGGGGGGGGGGGGGTCGACCGACCCCCCTTTTGGAGGCACGAGGGAAAATTTTGGAGGTCAAAAGTTACTTTTACAGCACTATTTTGATTTTTTTTAACTTGAATTATATAAAGCTCCAAATTTATAAAATTTGCAAAAGGGTTTGTCACGATCTTGTTGTTCACGATCTTGTTTCAATTTCATGCATATGTTCCTCCGCCGATGTGCGCGACCGGAAGGCTCTGGGAACAAGATTGGTGCACGGCCATCTTGTTTTATACGAATTTTTCGAGCACGATGCCACGATTCGATATTTCGCTAGATTGGGTGGAATACTTGAGGTTAATATGGATAAAAGAAAACTGTGCCCACCTAATTTACACTTCCAAATTACCAAACGTTTTCTCAAACAATATTAAAATGCAAGTCTAATCTCATTTGGAGCAAATGTTTCTTAAAAATAAGACTTTCGTTTTTGCTCAAAAGTGTCCTCAAAATGCAGGAAATGCCGTTTTAGAGACCCAAATTTCAAAACATTTCCGGGGGTGCACCCCCCGGGTCCCCCTAGAGCATCGTCGTTACTGTTGTGAAAACGACTCCCCTTTCAAAAATCCTGGTTGCGCGCTTGCCAACATGTACATACAGTACATCACATTCACATAAGTGTACATTATACAGTAATAACAGTACCTGTAATGACGGTTATGTATATGGAGTTTTCGCAAATATTTGGACTGTTTTAGGTACAGTATATGGGACAATTTGTGTAATTACACCTGCGTTGTACCTCTATCAAGTATAATGTACATGTATGTCACTTAGTAATTAGAACCCCTACATTTAATTAAGCTGAGACCCAATAGTATGTCAGTGTAGAAAAACCTTGTGTTAATTACAGCAATTAAGGAACACTAGAATATCATGACTTCTCATCCCTTCATGTATTGTCTTGTATTATATTGTCTTGTCTTAAAAATCAGGTATTGTAACAGCTGTAAGACTTAAAGTTAAACCATCACAGGTCTTATACTGTTACAGTAGATTCACGAGATTACTACTGTATATACTGATATTATAATAATATATATTACACAGCACAATTAATGTTCCCTAATTGTACATTGCAGGCAGAAATAGTGGGAAAAATGTCCTTAAAGTTGCCGCAGGCATGTACATGTTTATTAATTATCTTATTGTTTTTTCTATATTGGAAGATATGGTAATTAACTCCAGATTATTTAACTCATTTTTATATTATGCAGGGCCCCAGAGGATACCAGCCTTTGAGCTGATTGGGCTACCCTGTTTAAATAAAGCTTATCAATCAATCAGATCATCATCTCTACCCTTTATCTCCTCAGTAATCTGCTCTCTGCTCTGCTAGCTAAATGTCTGTGTAATAAGTGAATAATATTAATAAGTGAATACTAACTACTAAGTACAAATTTAGTAAAATAATTGTAGTATATGTCATGATTAACTAGATAAATTCATGAGATTACTATATACATGTACTGTAGATATAATATAAACAGCACACATGTCCCTTGTATATTGTAGGTAGAAATTCTATTGATTCCTCTGACAGTGAGCATCACAATGGTGCTGGTAAGTACAGTATAATTTCATATTACATATATAGTACAATAGTACATGTATATGCACACACTACAGTAGTTTGTAGATACAGGCCGGTAGTACAGTACCTTAAAAATTCAATTTCTTTTTTGCAGTAGCATGTTTATGTCATAAAATATATTTTGTTAAATACTGAAACGTTATCATTCTGTTATTGTTTGTATACAGGCATTTCAAATTTTCCAGCAGCACCACAGAAAATATGCACATCCAGAGGATCGAGATCTAGATCTACAGATCTACACAAGCCAACAGCACAAACACACAGATCTAGATCTAGATCTAGATCTAGATCTACAGCTAGCACAAAACACAAGCCCATAACACAAGCCCACACATCTAGATCTAGATCTAGATCTAGGTCAATATCTCAGAGTAGATTGGCAGCAAGATCACCTTCCCTGATTACACAAGCTCCCAACAATTTAACGTCAACTGCGTGTAACAGTCATGGATTCCCAATGTCACAAGCAAGTGAGTGCAAGACCTTTAACTTTTTCATGTCCCCTGTACTGTACTATACTGTAGCTATAACATTTTATAAAATTCACTGATATTAGTGCAAGCAACAGAAAAATCATTTTGGGTAACCTTTATCTGGGATGCTTTAAAACATATTAGCTAAAATATTCTTTTCTTTTAAGATTATATTACTTTAGTGTACAGTATACATGTTCTCACAGCTGGGTTGAATAAAACATATGGGTCTGTTCTTCAAAATAATTGTTACTGTACTATAGTTTAATACCTGTACATTTAATACCTATATGTTGGGATCATTAACAGTAAAGAGAGAAATGTGGTTTGCGATGTCTACAGTCAATTGGGATCATTAACAGTAGAGAGATAAATTTGTTTGGGATGTCTACAGTCAACACATGCAGTACAATACTGTATATTTGCTAATCATCATCTGGTATTTACACTTGGTGGATCAGATGCATGCACGGTGGGGCCACGTATAGTCAAAGGCAGTGTGTCTACCATAGAATCAGTGGTGCCCACTATAACAACAAAAATTGCAAAACATATGCTCATCATGGAAATTAAACTTGTATTGAGAACAACTGAGAATACCAAATTGAAAAGTTGATTTAATTCATGCAGTACAGTATTTACCATCCAAAAATGCATGAACAATACTGTATAACCAACTTTATTATATACATGACAAAATTACTGGATTCTGATTGGCTGATAGGAGTGCAATAAAATCATTTTTTGTACTCGAGTGCAATAAATGAAAAGAGAGAAGACACTGCAGGCAACAAGTTTGACAATAAAATTCAAAATGGTGGCCTATTCTGCAATGGAAAGTTTTCACATTTCCAACGACTTGTGGTATGCAATGAATTAAAAATTCCATGTAAATATTTTGAAATGAGTACAAAGAACACCAAGGGTGAAAAGGTTTGTTGTCAACTAATGAAACAAGACGTTGTTAAAGACTTGGAAGAAAATGAAGCGTACGTGTCATAATTTTGTCATGCATATAATAAATGAGTAAACATATGATTTTGCTCATGCAATTAAGGATTTACACTACTCGTGATATTTGAAAATTGTGCCAAATTTTTTGGGAGAATTTTCAAATATCACTTGTGTTGTAAATCCTTAATTGCACTCGCTATGACGCTATCATACGATTATTTTTGACAACCCATAGATCAGTGCCTTCCTTTGCAGACACTAGTCTAACAAAAATTGAAAAATCTCCATCCTGGTTGGGTCTATGGAAAATATATGTATCATAATATACCATACAACTGTTGACCTTTCTTTATTGCTAATCATCTGTTTTTGCAATGTGTACATTGTTACAGTACTTTGCATACTATAGTGCCTTTTATAAACATTTTAGGATTCCAAAAGAGGGTTTTGCATTTACTAACCGAAATTCGCAACACAGTTGTGCAAGTGGGTAAGAGATGTGAACCAGGGGATTCTGGGATTCAAATCGAACAAGCAACTGATTTGAATCAATTCAAGGCATTAGAAGGTAGCCTTTCCGATGAAGAAATCAAGAATCTCCTGGTGAGCATAAATTTAAACATTTTAAAACCACCACTTTTTTCTG
>JAYKKM010000385.1:1827500-1862500 GCA_035772405.1 Chrysogorgia sp. JL179-B06 | reverse complement strand
GATCCAATTTGCGTTTTCAACCTTTTTTCAACGTCAAATCGACGTCGAAGAGCGACGTCATTTCAACGTCGTTGAACGACGTGAAATCGACGTCGAATCAACGTCGAATCGACGTTATATCGACGTCGATTTCACGTCGTTCAACGACGTTGTTTCGACGTCGTGAAAACAACGTTGATTCAATTTGCGTTTTCAACCTTTTTTCAACGTCAAATCGACGTCGAAGAGCGACGTCATTTCAACGTTGAACGACGTGAAATCGACGTCGAATCGACGTTATATCGACGTCGATTTCACGTCGTTCAACGACGTTGTTTCGACGTCGTGAAAAGAACGTCGATCCAATTTGCGTTTTCAACCTTTTTTCAACTTCAAATCGACGTCGAAGAGTGACGTAATTTCAACGTCGTTGAACGACGTGAAATCGACGTCGAATCAACGTCGAATCGACGTCTAATCGACGTCATATCGACGTCTATTTCACGTCGTTCAACGACGTTGTTTCGACGTCGTGAAAACAACGTCGATCCAATTTGCGTTTTCAACCTTTTTTCAACGTCGAATCGACGTCGAAGAGCGACGTTGTTTCAACGTTGAATCGACGTCTTTTTGCCCGCTGGGATTGGACTAATGAACAAATACATTGGACTAACGAGCAAATACATTGGACTAATGAACAAATACATTGGACTGACGAACAAATACATTGGACTGATGAACAAATACATTGGACTGATGAACAAATACATTGGACTGATGAACAAATACATTGGACTGATGAACAAATTCGTTGGACTAATGAACAAATACATTGGGCTAATGAACAAATACATTGGACTGACGAACAAATACATTGGACTGATGAACAAATACATTGAACTAATGAACAAATACATTGGACTGATGAACAAATACATTGGACTGATGAACAAATACATTGGACTGATGAACAAATACATTGGACTAATGAACAAATACATTGGACTAATGAACAAATACATTGGACTGGTGAAAAAATACATTGGACTGACGAGCAAATACATTGGACTGACGAGCAAATACATTGGACTGATGAACAAATACATTGGACTGACGAACAAATACATTGGACTAATGAACATATACATTGGACTAATGAACAAATACATTGGACTAATGAACAAATACATTGGACTGGTGAAAAAATACATTGGACTGACGAACAAATGCATTGGACTGATGAACAAATACATTGGACTGACGAGCAAATACATTGGGCTGACGAGCAAATACATTGGACTGATGAACAAATACATTGGACTGATGAACAAATACATTGGACTGATGAACAAATACATTGGACTAATGTCAAATACATTGGACTGGTGAAAAAATACATTGGACTGACGAACAAATGCATTGGACTGATGAACAAATACATTGGACTGACGAGCAAATACATTGGGCTGACGAGCAAATACATTGGACTGACGAATAAATTGTAGTTATGGTAGGTTTCAAGATGGGAGCCATCCCGACAACGAAATCTTCCTTAAAAAAAACTAAACCTAATACTAACTCTGATACTAACCCTAACACTAACCCTAACACTACGCCTAACACTAACATTAACCCTAATACTAACTCTGGGCGAACGAGCTTCACGTTTGTTTAAATTGGCCAATGAGAAGTTAGCCCCCCGAAATTTGGGAGCATAATTAACCGTTTTGGCTGGGACGATAGACATTTATATCGAAGTATATGACTTAACTTGTCGGAATATTGTAGTTTGGCGCTATGGAAATGCTCGCAACACATTTTAAAAGTTGAATAAACCATCTAAAAACGCCGCCATTTTGAATATTGCACAGTCTATGTTGTGATTGCGATTACTAAAATAACGTTGAGAAGAAGCTTAATTTATTTGCATTTCCACTAGAGGTCAACCGAAATGGATTTTGCTTGCCGATCCGATGGCCGATGTTTCTTTTACAACATCGGCCGATGTCCGATCCGATCCGATGTTTTTAGAGATTACTGCATGGGGCCGTTTGTCCCAGATTAATCGCTATATCCGGTTATGGTTATGTAAACAAACTAAATAAAAAATACGCTGTTTTGGTCGTTTGTAATTTTGCGTGTTTTTTGTTGACTTGTTATTTGGCAACTGATGAAAGGAGAATGCCTAGTTTTATCAGTCCATGTTTTACAACATGCCGTATTTGCCCAACTATTCGCGTACTATTCGCACTATTCGTCGACTATTCGCACTATTCGCACTATTCTCCTTTTATCAATTGCCGCCAAAAATGTTGCATTTTCACAAGTCGCTCTCTGAAATTTCCGGTCTGACTTTCGTCAATCGCACCTTATCTTTCTAAATAAACAGGTTCACACAATTCCCAGCAGGAGATGGAAATTAAGTCATGCAGTCTTTTAGCTTTTGTCTTTTTATAAATGACAAAATTTAGAAACTTAACATCGGCAAAAATATCGGCCACGGAGTGATATTTTACCGATCCGATGATTTTCCGATGTTGCAAAATATCGGCAAAATCCGATGTCCGATCCGATGGTCGGTTGACCTCTAATTTCCACCAACACTGACCGCTTTACCGAGCACATGACGTCACATGTCATGTGACAGAGAACCCTAATTCCCCTTTAATACACGATGCTAGTATTTTTACAACCTCAAACTACGATATTCAGGTTATTTAGGTTACATACTTTGATCTGAAAAGTACTTATTTTTTGTTGCTAATGTCCTTTAAGTTCGTTGTCTGGTATTTGATGCAACAAAGCAAGTACCTGCACAGTATGCCATGTCCACAATGAAATGAAATGGACACTAGAAGGTTCAACTGTATAATTATTATTTTTTTCTTAGTTCTTTTACACACCACCCTTCCATCGCTGTTTATTATCACCACTGGTAATGGCCTTCTTTATACTTTCGTCTTCCTTTACACATCCTTGCAACTCCAGGAATTTCCCGCTTTTTGACCGAACATCTGGTAAGTACGAAGACCCATATACACCACGGCCAGAAATCCAGAATGCAGTTGGCTCCCAGTTGTGGGATATTTCCATGAGAACCTTTAAAGTGTTTATATTTCGTCTTTTTACATATTTATAACGTTTGTTATATATTTATAATTAAAACCTTATTAACGTCGTTTGGTCAGTCTTTACGGCAAAATAATCCTGCATTTTTCATTTACATTTATATAATTATAACTTATAGATTGTTTTCCTAGCTTATTTATTTTTGTTCATGTAATTCTTAACGTAATTCAGCTGTCTGTCTGTCTGTCTGTCTGTCTGTCTGTCTGTCTGTCTGTCTGTCTGTCTGTCTGTCTGTATACAAACCATGCCCGAAATTATTTGTGACCATGCTGCTATAATGAAGGAACTAGCAATGTTAAGAGCCGATATATACGACATCAAGCATAAGTGCTTTACCAAAGCTGGTAGTGGTAATGAAGAAGAAATTGAACAACTTGGTAATGACCTATTACATTGCCGTTGGGAAATCAAGGAACTGATAACCGAAAGAAAGATCCGAAACGAACATACAAAACGACTTGAAGAAGAGAAGGTTAGTTTAGTAACAGCAATCAAACTCCTTATGCGTGACAATGCTCAAGGGGCTGTTACTCCCAATGGCAATGATGACAATGATTACAAGAATGGTTTGAATGTTGATGCCGATCAGTCAAATACTAAGAAAAACAAAAATAACAAAAAGAAGAAACCCTCTAAACCTAAAGAGAACACCAACTCTCAACAAAATGATATCGATGCCGCCGACTCAGGTAGTGAGAATATTACCGAAAAACGCCAGACCACAACTATAATAGGCGACTCGATTATTTCCAAGCTTTCAGGATGGAAAATGTCCGATAAATCAAACAGAATCACTGTAAGATCAATCAATGGTTCAAAAGTCGAGGACATGGCTGATTATATCAAACCGACTCTGAAAGCCCAGCCCGACAACATTATTCTCCACATTGGCACTAATAATCTTCGTTCCGAAGATCCTCAAGTTGTTGCCGAAAAAATTGTAAAAACCTGTGAGCAGATTGAAAGAAGTTGTCCTGACACCAAAATAGCTGTTTCTGAATTAACTATTCGACAAGATTCTTCAGAATTAGATAAAAAGCGTGTGGTAGTCAACAAAACTCTTCGTTCCTTTGCAAAATCAAGAGAATGGAAAGTTATCTCTCACGACAACATTGACCAAAGTTGCTTGAACGGAGGGAAATTACATCTCAATTTGCGTGGAACAATCAATATTGCTAAGAATTTTAAAAACTATGTAAGCAATCAACATTGACCAGTCAATAGAAGTCATGATGCTAGGCAAAATAATTTACAAGTACCGCAGGTAAGAGGTTTTAAAATGGTCTCCTTAAATATTACCAGTTTGCCTTTACACATAGATGAATTTCGATCTTGGTTGTCTAGTCAAAATATTGATCTAATTGCATTTAATGAAACCCGACTTAGCAATAATATAACTAATAATCAAGTAAAGCTAAACAACTATGAATTAATTAGGAAAGATCGAAATCGAAACGGAGGTGGGGTGTGTATTTACATAAAAAATCACATCAATTTTAAAATTCGACATGATTTAATGTATGACAACACTGAAGCGATCATAATTGAAGTTACTAAACCAAACAGCAAACCATTTGCTGTAGTAGTTGCTTACAGAGCACCTGATTGTAACCCTGACATATTTTTTGAAGACATATCAAACGCAATCAAAATGATCGACTACGAATCAAAGGAATTATACATACTAGGAGACCTTAATTGTGATTTGCATAGTAGCAAAACTCACCGATCTACTGATCTATTAAACTCACTTTCGGAACTTTATCAGCTTGACCAACTTATTGTTGAGCCAACTAGATGCACAATAAATTCCAGAACTTTGATTGATGTGATTTTTACAAACTGTCCTAATCGAGTTGCTGCATCAGGAGTGCTACACTTGGGTATAAGCGACCATAGTCTTGTTTACGCAATTCGAAAGGTCGCTATCCCAAATAAGAATTCGCATAAAGTTGTTAAAGTTAGAAATATGAAAAGTTTTAATGCCAACCGCTTTAAAAGTGATTTAATGAATCTCCCTTGGTCAAATATGAATAATCTTGAAGATGTTAATGACCGGTGGGAACTTTGGAAAAATATGTTTTTGTCTATTGTCGAAAAGCATGCACCATTTAAAAGAAAACGCGTTAGAAACAAAAGGAGTCCTTGGATGACTCCTCAACTAAAAGAATTATTAGTGAACCGAGATAAGCTCAAAAAAGCAGCGGTGATGTCTAATCACCCCAACGAATGGCAAAACTTCAAAACTGCCAGAAATAATTGTAATAATTTGATTAAAGATGCTAAAAGGGATTATTATCATCGCTCCTTTGAAGCTAACTCGGGGAACTCAAAAGAAGTTTGGAAATCAATTAACGAACTAATGTCACGCAATTCAAAATCCTCCAGCATTCCCTTGCTGAAAATTGATAACCAAGAAATTAATAACGATGCGGACATATCCGAAAATTTCAACAAGCACTTTTCTGAGATCGGTATCAAACTGACTTCCAATGACTTCCAATCTTCGAAATCTTATAGTGATTACTTGAAAACAACTAATACAGTATTTACTATAAATCCAACAACATCAAACGTAGTTTCTAAACTACTTAGTTTAATCTCTGACACGAAGGCCACTGGCCTGGATGAAATACCATGCAAGTTATTAAAACATGCTGCACCTACAATTTCTGAATCCCTTTGTGAGTTATTCAACTTTTCTTTACAAACGGCTGTATTTCCTGATGAATGGAAACTAGCAAAGGTTACACCAATTCACAAAGGTGATGCTATAGACAACGTAAACAATTACAGACCAATCTCTGTTCTGAGTGTCGTATCTAAAATTTTTGAGCGTATTGTTTATAACCAATTATACACATACTTTAATCAGAATAATTTACTGCATGATATGCAATCTGGCTTTAGGCCATTACATTCTACCGCGAGTGCACTCTTAGATGCAACGACTGAATGGCTTAAAAACATGGACCTGGGACTCCTCAATTCTGTAATCTATTTAGATTTAGCAAAGGCATTTGACACTATCAGCCACGATATATTACTTAATAAGCTCCATAGTTACGGTGTTGTTGGAAATTCCTTGTCCTGGTTCCAGTCGTATTTACACAACCGCCGACAAAAATGTTATGTAAATGAATATCTTTCAAATGAACGCACACTAAATTGTGGTGTTCCCCAAGGGTCTATCCTTGGACCTTTATTATTTCTCATTTACATTAACGATCTTCCACATTGTCTGCAGTATTCTACAGCTAGAATGTATGCTGATGACACTAATATCACCACAACAGGATCATGTATTAGAGAAATAATAACATTTGCCAACAAAGATCTTGACAATATTAGTGAATGGCTAAAAGCAAACAAACTTAGCCTAAATGTAACTAAAACAGAGCATATGTTTATTGGGTCTGACCATAATCTTGACAAAATAAGAAATACTCCGTTATTATACCTTGATAAAAAGCCAATAAAAAGAGTTAGGGTAACCAAATCTTTGGGGGTATATATAGACGAAAGATTATCGTGGTTCGATCACATAAATTATATGTCTAAAAAAGTAAGTGCTGCAATCTCTGGTCTTCGACAAGTAAGACATTTTGTCCCAATGCAGACGTCAATTACAATATATCAATCACTAATTCAACCTCTGTTTGATTATTGTGATGTTGTTTGGGACAATATGCCTTCTACCACAGCCCAGAGATTGCAGAAGCTGCAAAATCGTGCAGCAAGGGTGATTACTAGTCAAGGTTATGAGATCAGATCCAATGAAATAAGGCAACAATTAAAATGGAAAAATCTATCGGAATTACGAGCTATGCACAAGCTAATAATGATGTATAAAGTGTTAAATAACATGGCTCCTTTATATCTACGAGACCATTTTAAATTCTCTACCATTAACGATAAATATGCGTTAAGAAACAGTAAATTGTGTTTAGTACTACCTAAAGCACGCACTGAATATTTTAAGAAAAGTTTAGCATATTCAGGAGCTAAAAGTTGGAACAGCTTACCTGAAAATATAAAATGCAGCGAAAACATATTGAAGTTTAAAAGAAGCCTTGCATCATGCTTCTAACCTATTTTATTATTTTTATTATTTGTATATATTTTTAGTTATTTCGGCTTTTTTGTAAAGCAGTTGGTAACTGAAAAAATTCCGAATTTAAATAAAGATCTCTCTCTCTCTCTCTCTCTCTCTCTCTCTCTCTCTGTCTGTCTGTCTGTCTGTCTGTCTGTCTGTCTGTCTGTCTGTCTGTCTGTCTGTCTATATCTGTCTGTCTATATCTGTCTGTCTATATCTGTCTGTCTATGTCTGTCTGTCTATGTCTGTCTGTCTATGTCTGTCTGTCTATGTCTGTCTATGTCTGTCTATGTCTGTCCATGTCTGTCTATGTATGTCTATGTATGTCTGTCTGTCTGTCTGTCCATGTCTGTCCATGTCTGTCCATGTCTGTCTATGTATGTCTATGTATGTCTGTCTGTCTGTCTGTCTGTCTGTCTGTCTGTCTGTCTGTCTGTCTGTCTGTCTGTCTGTCTGTCTGTCTGTCTGTCTGTCTGTCTGTCTGTCTGTCTGTCTGTCTATGTCTGTCTGTCTATGTCTGTCTATGTCTGTCTGTCTATGTCTGTCTATGTCTGTCTGTCTGTCTGTCTGTCTATGTCTGTCTGTCTGTCTGTCTATGTCTGTCTGTCTATGTCTGTCTGTCTGTCTATGTCTGTCTGTCTGTCTATGTCTGTCTGTCTATGTATGTCTGTCTATGTCTGTCTGTCTATGTCTGTCTGTCTATGTCTGTCCATGTCTGTCTATGTCTGTCCATGTCTGTCCATGTCTGTCCATGTCTGTCCATGTCTGTCTATGTCTGTCTGTCTGTCCATGTCTGTCCATGTCTGTCCATGTCTGTCCATGTCTGTCTGTCTGTCTGTCTGTCTGTCTGTCTGTCTGTCTGTCTGTCTGTCTGTCTGTCTGTCTGTCTGTCTGTCTGTCTGTCTGTCTGTCTGTCTGTCTATGTCTGTCTGTCTGTCTGTCTGTCTATGTCTGTCTGTCTATGTCTGTCTGTCTATGTCTGTCTGTCTATGTCTGTCTGTCTATGTCTGTCTGTCTATGTCTGTCTGTCTATGTCTGTCTGTCTATGTCTGTCTGTCTATGTCTGTCTGTCTATGTCTGTCTGTCTATGTCTGTCTGTCTATGTCTGTCTGTCTATGTCTGTCTGTCCATGTCTGTCCATGTCTGTCCATGTCTGTCCATGTCTGTCCATGTCTGTCCATGTCTGTCCATGTCTGTCCATGTCTGTCTATGTCTGTCTATGTCTGTCTATGTCTGTCTATGTCTGTCTATGTCTGTCTATGTCTGTCTATGTCTGTCTGTCTGTCTGTCTGTCTGTCTGTCTGTCTGTCTGTCTGTCTGTCTGTCTGTCTGTCTGTCTGTCCATGTCTGTCCATGTCTGTCCATGTCTGTCCATGTCTGTCCATGTCTGTCCATGTCTGTCCATGTCTGTCCATGTCTGTCCATGTCTGTCCATGTCTGTCCATGTCTGTCCATGTCTGTCCATGTCTGTCTGTCTCTGTCTGTCTCTGTCTGTCTGTCTCTGTCTGTCTCTGTCTGTCTCTGTCTGTCTCTGTCTGTCTGTCTGTCTGTCTGTCTGTCTGTCTGTCTGTCTGTCTGTCTGTCTGTCTGTCTGTCTGTCTGTCTGTCTGTCTGTCTGTCTGTATGTCTGTATGTCTGTATGTCTGTATGTCTGTATGTCTGTATGTCTGTATGTCTGTATGTCTGTATGTCTGTATGTCTGTATGTCTGTATGTCTGTATGTCTGTATGTCTGTATGTCTGTATGTCTGTATGTCTGTATGTCTGTATGTCTGTATGTCTGTATGTCTGTATGTCTGTATGTCTGTATGTCTGTATGTCTGTATGTCTGTATGTCTGTATGTCTGTATGTCTGTATGTCTGTATGTCTGTATGTCTGTATGTCTGTATGTCTGTATGTCTGTATGTCTGTATGTCTGTATGTCTGTATGTCTGTATGTCTGTATGTCTGTATGTATGTATGTCTGTATGTCTGTATGTATGTATGTATGTATGTATGTATGTATGTCTGTATGTCCGTATGTCCGTCTGTCCGTCTGTCCGTCTGTCCGTCTGTCCGTCTGTCCGTCTGTCCGTCCGTCCGTCCGTCCGTCAGTCCTTCCGTCCGTCTATTATTATTAAATATATCGATCTATTATTACCAATAATAAAGAAAACTTAACCCACTCCGGAATTATCCTATCTCAATTAGTGATCATAATTTAGTTTTTCCAGTACGCAAAATTGGCATCCGTAAGGGTCACCACCATTTTTCGAGACTAGAAGCTTCAAAAATTTAATGAAGCAAAATGTTCACATGATTTAAAATATACCACCTGGCCAACAGCAAATAAACAGGATGATATCAAATACAGTAATAATGTTTGGACAAATTTGAAATCCACTACGCAAAATATCTTAGACAGACATGCACCATGTCGAACTAAAATAATTCGTAATAAGCCATCTCCTTGGATTAATCCAGAAATTAAATGAGAAATGTATGCTAGAGATTTATTAAAGAAAAAAGCAATTAAATCTAACTCACCCTCTGACTGGTTGTCTTTCAAAGAAAAGAGAAATGCAGTTAGTCAATTGATGATAAAGGCAAAGAAATGCTACTACCAAAATGAACTTAAGAATAACACGGGAAACCTCAAAGGTACATGGAATGTGTTGAATAACCTCATGGGTAGAAAGACCAAGAAAACAGAAATAACTCGAATAAATCTTACACCCTCACTGATGGCAAAAATATTGCAAATTATTTTAATACATATTTTACTGAAATTGGTCCTACTCTTGCATCACAAATACCATCACCGCCAAATGATAGGTCTTATGAAGATTATTTGACCAAAGTAGATTCGAATTTTTGTTTCAGAAAAGTTTCTCCGATTCAAGTCTTAAATCTACTTAACAACAGTAATCCAGCAAGGCTGTTGTAATTGATAAAATTTCAAATAAAATTTTGAAAATAGCTGCACCACATATATATAAATCATTGACAGATATATTTAATATGTCGATTAAAATTAACATATTTGCTAATGATTGGAAAATGGCTAAAGTGACAGCTATACATAAAGCTAGTGATCGTTGTGATTCAAACAATTATAGACCAATTTCAGTTATCTCAGTAGTTGCCCGAGTTTTTGAAAAACTTATTTATGACCAACTAGAGAATTACTTAACGAAACACAACTTGATAAATCCTAGACAATCTGGTTTTAGATCTTTGTTTTCTATAACAACAGCAATGTTAGACCATACAAATGAATGGTGTTTCAACATCGACAGGAAACTAGTGAATGGAGTTTTATTTTTAGACCTCAAAAAAGCTTTTGACACTGTCGACCATGAAATACTTCTGAACAAATTGCAATATTATGGCCTTGACCAATCAGCAATTAATTGGTTCAAATCCTACCTCAGTGGTCCAATGCAAATGTGCACAGTAAATGGTGTTCTGTTCAGTGCACAACAGCTTTGCTACGGTGTGCCACAAGGAACTGTCTTGAGGCCACTACTTTTCCTGTTATATATTAATGATTTATCAGGTTGTGTTACCTACAGTACAGCCAGACTATATGCAGATGAACAACCTCGTCCCCAGGGCCTTCGCGGTGCGAGGCAAGATGGCGGGCGAGGCGAGCGAAGGCCCTGGCAAAGGCTGAACCACGTGACAAAATATTCCACTATATGTGGAAAATTGTCCCGCTAGTTTGTCTACTGTGTAATCATGAGAGACTCAGTAATAGTGAGATGGTTTTCACTTTTTCCCAATATGAACATCGAGCGTGTCGTATTAACTAACTTTACCAGAGACCTGGCTTGTGGAATACATGAATACATGAAGTGTTCCGGCGTTCCACTGATCTATATTAGAGGACTGACTGTAGAGCATCTGACTACCCGGTGATGCCTGCGAAGGAGGCTACATCTGACTGTGTTCTGAAATATATTTTACTGTTGCGGAATTATAGTTTTCGTATATAAAGGCTTTTTCTTTTCTCGGATCAGACCGATTTTTGTATCACGAGAAGAAAAGGACACGGGAAGCCTTCGGAGAGCAATTTTTAGTTGTTTAGCCCAAAAACGTATGGAAAAACGGAATTTGCGAGTTCAAATTTCGATGGTAGCAAACCAACAAGATGACAACATTTTGATAGGCGAAAGTCGTTCTAACACACAATCTGAAAACTATAAAATATTTTTGAGGTTGTAAACTGCATGTTGTGCTAAGTCTTTGAAATAGATATTTCGAATTTTGTGATCGTATTTGTGAAATATATTTGAATGTTAATGGCGTTTATTTAGCTGTAAGCGAATAATGTATGCCCACATTGAAAACATCCCTTTGAATACGAATGATTTATTTAAATCATTAACCTAATTTTCTGTGAGTGAATAGTGTTCAACCAGTCACACCAGGAATATATAGACAAATATAGTAATTATATAAGTAGGTATACATGTATATATTTTGATAGTGGTTATTTTTAAATTAAAAATCAAGAAAGCTCTGTTTGATTGTAGTCCCTAGAGGAGCCATGCAGTTTAAATCTTTATCCATCTTCTGTTTTATAGATCATCCGGTAGGAACTATCATTCTTCACTGATGGTTGAAGAGGATAGGGTTACTGTGCTTCTCTCTGATTCAGACAAATCCTGGCCCTTTCTCGATATATGAGCAACCAAAATATAAAATTATTATAGCATCAACCCAAGTCAGTTTTAGGGTTAGGGATTGGTTTGTATTTCGGTTGTTCATATATCGAGAAAGCGCCCAGATGCTATATGGTTTCCTTCCCAAAATGCCGATGGCACATTCTGACCATACATACTATAATACTTGGTGATTATCTTGATCAAGCCATAAACATGGTTTTCAGTCAAGCACATGGTTATCATCAAGCTCTGTAAACAATGTTGACAGGTTGATGGCCCAATATTATTAATGAATAGTGCTGCTGGCAAAATGTATTCTACATGCATTATTACAGTTTGAGGATGAATGTTACATGTATGTGAATAGCTTATACATGTAGCTGCTGTACAGTATAATATAGTAGAATGAATTTATTCATGTAATTATTTTCATGTATACTGTGCAATTTGGTGGTTTTCTTTAGTAGAAGAGGTTGAAAAAGGGAACTTATTTAATAGCTATTACCATGCAGCTTGTAATTTCAAGGATTAAAATATGAAACAAAATCAAAACATTCATAAAATCAAACAAGAAAAGCAAGTTAAATTACTGGAGAAAAATATATGCTATTTTTTATTATATGAAATTAATTGTTTTGTGCCTAAACCTGTTTAAGATATGAGGGAAAAAATTATGGATTTGGCCTGGTTGATCAGTATGGCTAAGAAATCGATTAAAGTTTTAAGATTAACCAGCAATGGTTTATTATATAGAATCAAAATACACATGACAACAAC
Organism: Chrysogorgia sp. JL179-B06; assembly: GCA_035772405.1. Lineage (NCBI taxonomy): Eukaryota > Metazoa > Cnidaria > Anthozoa > Scleralcyonacea > Chrysogorgiidae > Chrysogorgia > Chrysogorgia sp. JL179-B06. The sequence continues at coordinate 1,849,870 of JAYKKM010000385.1, read as the reverse complement.
ACATGAGTTATTAAAAATGTTTCTTTAATCAAATCATGGACAAAGTTTATGATACAGTACAATTATTCTATAGAAAGCCACTATTAGTTGTCTTAAGGTCGGGTGACACGTGCGATTTTTTTCTCGCGCCGGCAACGCAACGGGTCAAATTTCATTGCGTTGCCGGCGCGAGTGATGATATTGCACGTGTCGCATATCTGGCGCGGTAACGCAATTGTAACCCGATGCGTTCGGCAATCGTTGCGGAAAGTTGAAATGTTTGAACTTTCGGCAACGATTGCCGAAAATATCAAATTACCCAGGCATTGTTTCAGCAGGAAACGCAATGATTATTTTAAGCCAGCCAATGAAATTCGCTTTTGTATGCCCAGTGTGCTGCAGCGCAGGCTCGTTTCTTTCTGTTTCTATTCCTAAACAAACGAACCTGCTGGCTTGATTGATTCACGCATTACTGTGTCTTTCTTATAAAGCGTTTCAGATAGGTTATCAACTATCTTTTTGAAATGTTCAAAATCCATTCGCATACATTTCTCAAATCCTGGTGTGTCGTGGGCAGCTAAATCAGGAAAAAGCTGACTATAACCTTTGTTGTTTCTCTCTAGAAGCCAGGGTCGGCTCCAAATACGTGTTTTTTCTTTTATATCCTCTTTGTCATCCTCTTCCAACAAAAGCATTGCTATATGACCACGCGTTCTTTCTTCGACGTCATGTTGCCATGTTGGCAAAACACTATAGTTCCTGTTTTTTCATGTTAATAATTCCGACGCGACTAAGCTATCATTGCTCGTGTAACCACTTCGCTAGCGCGGGCAACGCAATGAAATTTGACCCGTTGCGTTGCCGGCGCGAGAAAAAAATCGCACGTGTCACCCGACCTTTACTGTTTCACCTTCAAATTCGTTCCTTCATAGTGGTTACATTTTAGACCTTGTAACACAATAGCAAATATATTCAAAATGACATAATTTATACATAACATACATAAAGTGCAGCCTATCCACATTTCACGTCATTTCGCCCTTTAAATAAATCAACTCGACTGTAAATATTCAACAATCGTGGTATTATCTCAGATTTTTATCCTAATCAATCATCGCCGTTTGTTAGTATAGATAGCGCTGTCGGCCGACGGCCGGCTTCGAAAGTTCGTCATAATACGAACTTATTTACTTACGATTCAATTTTTATGCACATTTTAAAGTTTTCTGTAGTTTCATGATGTACCATGTCAAAATGGGTTTGCTTTGTTCACCTATTTCGTGGTTATGCAAAAACTACAATTCCACAACAGTAAAATATAGCGTAATAGCGATACTGAACCGAAGTGGAGCTGGCGCAGCTCAAAACTTCCGGCTTTTTCGGTGGCGCTCAAACAAAGGATGCTCTATCCAGTCCTCTTATGTAGATCAGTGGTTTCTTCGGATAAACATGTTCATTTCATTATCTGCTGTATTAGACGCCATGTTTAGTTTGCTTTCTCGCACAATTTAATTATTGACCAATGGGGACAGTTGTGAGCATTTAATGCAATTAAATGTTACAACCAATGAACGGTAGTTTTGGTCCAGCCTTTGCCAGGGCCTTCCCTCGCCGCCATCTTGCCCGCGAAGGCCCTGGGGACGAGATTGCAGATGATACTAATTTAACCGTATCTGGTTGTAATATTCCTGAAATCAAATCAATGTTAGAAAATGACATTGGGAGTATAGTAGAATGGCTTTGCGCTAATAAACTTACACTGAATGTCATTAAATCTGATTTCATGTTGATCGGTTCAAGACAACGATCAGCTACTCTTGACAAGAAAATGGACCTATCAGTTAATGGCATCTCCCTAAAACAGGCCCATGAAGTTAAATGCTTAGGGCTTAATATTGATGAAAATCTAACTAGGAAAAGTCGTATAGAAAGTATTAAAAAGAAAGTTGCTACAAGTTTAGATATAATGAAAAAAGCAAAACCATTTCTTAACCGAGATCTTCTTATTAACATATACCACTCAATTGTTGAACCCTACTTCAGCTATTGTAGTGTTGTATGGGACAGTATTGATCAGACACTTGCTGACAAACTGCAAAAGTTACAAAACCAAGCAGCTCGTATCATTACTAGCGCACCATACACTGTCCACTCGTGTGATCTCTTTTCCGATTTGGGATGGTTATCGTTGGCTCACAAAAGAAAATGCCAGAAAGCCATTATGATGCATAAAATTGTCAATGGGTGTGCTCCATCCTACTTATCCGAAATGTTCAATAAACAGTTGAGCACGGATGTCTATAATTTACGATCATCGGATAAAAACATTCAAATTACAAAGATTAGAACAGAATTCTACAAAAAGAGTTTTGCAGTGTCTGGTTCCATGATTTGGAACTCTTTACCCAATTCTCTAAAAAATGAGAAGATCTTAACTAAATTTAAAAATGGAATTAAAAACCATAATTTCTGCATTGATAACATTAGTATCTAGATAAAAAAAAACTTTGTAAATATAATTAGTTATAGTTTATTTGTTTTCTTACCCGGCTTCTAGATAGATCAGATTTAGGAATTTATCTATGTAATTCTGAAGTCTGATAGAACTACCGTGTATAAATAAATTTCCTCCATCCGTCCATCCAAGTTCAAATTTTATTCACACTATTTTTGAGATATTATTTACATGTAGATTAATAATTAGATACAAGTTGATATTTTTATTACTAAAGTTGCAGATTGGTGTAATGTGTGCAGAGAACAAAGTAGCCTAGGCTTTCGAGTTGTTCTCTGGCTATGTTTAAATAAAGTCGGATCTCCACTCAGCGTCTTAAAAATAATTGAGGAGAAAGTGCTGCCTTTGCAATAATATCAGCAAATGGTAAGACTTTCGCGTCTTCTCGGATAACGACCTTCTCGGATAACGGCCTAGTTTGCACGAGCAAGTTTTCTTTGGCAAATTTCTTGAAAATTAAACTTACTCGTGTATATGGTTAAGAATTTTTCCTTGACAAATCTTCCTTGTCAATTTTTATTTGTCCGTGTGAACGATTCAACAATGAGTTTTGGTCAAATTATTTCCCTTGACGAGTTTCTTCGTGGCTCAACGGAAGAACGAGTTCTATAAATGGTACCAATATCGAGGGGTAAAACGTTTTTTAGGTTTTTAGCATGTGGCCTAAGTGCCATTTTATTAATGCACCATGAAGAAACAACTAGGCGCAAACGACGTATGTGGTGCGTTCGTCCCTGATCCACTGAGAACCGCAGACATTCACAAGGATTTACGAGTAGAAGTTTGTAGTACTACATAACAATTGTACACTACAGTATATGTTTTCGTTTCCTATCATAAAGCAATCATATCTTGTCTTTATTTTGATGTTCACAAAGCTTTCTCGGGTTTGAATCGATTCTTAAAGAAGTGAAGTTGCTTGGTCTATCCAACGAGCGCTATTCTGCGGATACAACCGCCTCGCTTCGCGCGCTCCTAAAACGAACACCCGCCATGATAGTTTAGCGAAAATGCGCACAAATAAAGGAACTGGGTATGAGGTTTTGAAATCATTTGTCGCATTTTCCTTGACACGCCGTTTACACGGGTAGATTTTAAACAAGTTTTTCCTTGACAAGTTTCCTTTTTTCAACAGAGGAAAACTTGTCATATTTCCTCATTCACACGAGCAAATAAGACTTGTCAAATTGCCAATTGCCAAAGAAAACTTGCTCGTGTAAAGTAAAGGGGTCATGCTAATCATCCTACGAACTACACGACCGACGCAGCTCAACGCGGCGAGTCGAAGGTTTAGTAATACGACCCATGATGACCTCGGATTACAGCTAAACTTAGGGAAACTGGAGTACCCGGAGAAAAACCCTCGAAGCACGGGAGAGAAGCAATAACTCTACTCACATAAATCTCATGAAGCTCAGGAATCGAAACGAGGTAGTCACCCATCCAAGTACTAACCTCGTCCGATCGGGCTTAATTCAGAACTCAGCGGTGAGAAGCAGCGCGCTAACAGCACGCGCCGCCCGTGCTTTCCCTATAAAGGCTTAAATCGTAGGCCCTCAGAACCCATATAATTGGGCTTCTAGCCTGTTGGGGTATTCCGTTCACCTAGGAGTGATATAAATCTAATAAACTAAACTAAACTAAATAAAAGAAATGGAAAACATTTTTCCGCGTTCCCATACGTTATAGAAACACTCGTGAAAGTTTGGGAGAACTCTAAATAGCGTGGAAACACTGCCATTTCTCGTTCCCCCAAACTTCCACTCGTGTTTCTATAACTCTATGGAAACAAGGAAAATGTTTTCTATTTCTTAACTATACACGTGCAACGTGTTTCGAAGGAAATACTTGATCCATAACTGCACGCATCTCTTTTCTGCAAGTATCTCTTTTCAATTAAGTCCTGATTACCCATGAAGCACATTTTGTCGAAAACATTTATTAATACGTTGAATTACTTTATTCATTATTCACGTCAACAAAGACAGGAACAAAGCCTACACAAATTATTATATCAAATTATCATATCCACGTCGACAAAGTCAAATAAACTTAGGAACAAAGCCTACACATATTATATCAAATTATCATATACGTCAACAAAGTCAAATAAACTTAGGAACATAAAGCATACACAAATTATCATGATATCAAATTATCATATACGTCAACAAAGTCAAATAAACTTAGGAACAAAGCCTACACAAATTATCATATCAAATTATCATATCACGTCGACAAAGTAAAATAGACATAAATGATCATATCAAAACAGAAACTGTGACCGCCCGATCCCATCTCCATTTTCCCTGACGAAAAAATGTGCTAGGCACGAGCAGAATTCTTGTTAGTCCATAACGTAAGTTGGACCAGCATTTGGACCAACATTTGGATCACCATCATCCTCAATTGGTGTTTGTACAACTCTGTTGCCATAGACCATCAATGACTTCATAATACCAACGGTGTCGTTAAAACGAGCTATGTTTCCATCAAACACAGTCTGCAAGGTTTGCAACAATCTTGAATACATTTCATTGAATGATTTCGCCACGTTATATGCTTTGCTACCATCTTTGTATTTTGACATGTGAGGATCAAAAACAACTGGCCAAACACCATCTTCATAAAAAGGTATTTCCCTTCCAAAGTAGTCGTAATTTCCATTGCACATCTGAAATATAATATAGAGCTCAGCTATACAATCAGATAAAGCAAACCAAAATGTTTAACTTAGGGGCTGATCTAGGGAGGCTGGATTGGTGGCTAACCACCGCATCTTTGGACTAATTAAAAAAATATTGAATTGAAAATAATCTTTAATGAGGAAACCATCGTCACCGGTTGGTGGTTTAAAGATAGGTCCTACAATTAAAAAGTAATAACAAATGGTAAAAATATCAGTAAAATAAGGGAAAATATCAGAAAAACGGTAAAATATTAGTTTAAAAATGGCTTTCACGAGTCCTTGTTTAAAAACAGTCCGTGTTGTTGATTCACGCAGGGAAAGTCCCAAAGAGTTCCAGGTATCGGATGAAAAATTAAGCGTGCCTTCGTTGAGTTTGGTCTGCTGACGTAAGGTTTACCAGATTTCAACGCGAGCAGAAATTTCTAAACAATTCAAGGTTTCCGAAATTTTTAGGTTTCCGGTATACTGAAAAATTGACGGTATATATTTAAAGTGCCTATCCGGGGTTTGGGGATTTTACATATTTGTAATCTTTGGAATCTCTTGACAAGAATTGTAAAATATCTTGTTCTGCGAAAATTTCATCTTCATACCTTTTCCCCTGCTTAAGTGATTTACTATTCACAGGAAAATTACGTTCAAGCAGGGCCACGCGCAAAAACATTGCACATTGATTCAGCAGTTACATTACAATGAAAGTGGGAATTGAGCGAATTTTTTATCGCACTGTTGAACGAGTGTGTAATGACTTCGCGTGTCCCTGCTTTGACGTCATTTCCTGCGAATTGTAAAGCAACAATTTAGCAGGAGGAAAATGCACGAAGATGAAATTTTCAAACGACAAGATATAACATCTCTTCTTGGTAGAACCCAAAGATTACAAATATGTAAAACTCCCAAAAACTCCTTATAAGGAAGTAAAAAGTCGGTTTGGGTGATCCGTTTGAATCGGACAATATTTGGGCCTGGCAGAAAAGGCGAAGCCGTCGCATAACGGATTTGTGATCTAAAGAAGTACATAAATTGGTTTTTACGAAGGGTATGCACGTTTGCGCAATATAATAGGCACGTATGTTATGTATTTAGACTTGGTAATTCCAAATCTGTTTTCCGAATTAAAAACGGTTACATATTGACCGTGATAACAGGCGAGCGAGGGGTTATTGCGGATACGTATTTCTAGATAACCCTATCTAGACAGCTTTTTGTGGGAATCTGCACGCGGCCAATATCTCCAAAACGTTTAGATGTGTACCAATTAAATTTCCACAGGTTGATGGTTTAATAAAACTGAATGTACGTTGCACTTTTGTTGACATGGCAACAAATTCATCGGTCGTCAAAAATTCGGATTTGAAGCATTTCAAAAAAAATGTTCAGGATTATTTCTTGCTGTTCTGTTAACGTACATAAGTTATTATATCAATAAATAGATTTATCTTAATCGATATGTTTTTATTTTTGTGAGAGAAAACATTTATACGAAAATGCTTTGTCGAAATTCAGTGTTAGTAGGCGTTCCGGAATACTCTATAACATTTTTCCACGCACTATGTTTTCACCATTTTTTCTGCTTATATTGGAAATGTATTTCTAGCAAATGTCGTGAAATGTTACAGTCATAGGTGTCACCGTTATTGAGATATCTGCATTTAAAATGCCCCCAGTCTAGATAGGGTTAAAGGGATACTTCACCCCCAAAAACAAGTGTTGCTTAAAGGAAAGTTCTTTGTCGCATTACATGAGAACGGGTATTAGTTTTCGTCTAATCTTTCTAGTTTGAGAAAAATTTGGCTTTGTTTATCGTATTTTTGTAAATTAAAGGGTGCCATTTTTGTTCTGATTGTGGGCAATGCGGTCGGTCCCATTAATTTTTGACGTCATTGAGTCATACAAACACTACACAAAAAAAACCTTTACAATATCATGACAACATAACGGGGTCTTAGTCTATTGTGCCGGATTTCTATTCATGTTATTGTGAAGGATTTCCTTTCAAAGTGTTTCTATCATTCACACCCGCAATCAGAACAAAAATGACGGCCTTCAATTTACAAAAATTCGATAAACAAAGCCAAATTTGTCTAAAATTAAAACGATTAGAAGAAAACTAATATCCTTTCTCATGTAAGGCGACAAATAACTTTTATTTAAGCAACACTTGTTTTGGGGGTGGAGCAGGAGTGTCTCTTTAAGGTTTCTACACACGAGGCGACAAATCGCTTCGACATGTTGCGGGGACATGTTGCACCATGCGAAATCTTGTCGTCGGGACATAATTTTGTGCGCGCAACATGTCCCGTCGCATAAACAGCAACTAGTCCCTGCGACAAAATTAAAATAAACCAATCAAAGAACGTTATTTTATTTTCTTTTACCTTCTCTGACATGTCCCGTCGTGTGTCCTCAACAGGGGAAATGTCCCCGCGATTTGTCGCCTCTTAGGCTGCGTTTACACTAGACCAAAAGTATCCGGATTCATATTGTTTTGCATTCTCATGGGAATAAAAAAAACACGAATCCGATTACTTTTGCTCTAGTATAAACGCAGCCTTAACCTTTAAGCGGAACTCGGAAATCATACTGCGGCAGCCAAGAATATAGGTTTAGAGTTTGCGGGACTAGTTTCGCGAGTTAGCGTGGATTACACTGTACTTACTTTTTGTTGCTTCTTATAAGTTGCAGTACGATCAGCAAGCATCGGGTCATCATTTTGTGTTTCGAGGTTATCAGATTGTGTTGTTGTAAACGTCTGCACAGCCCGTTTGTGAATTATCGATGAAAATTGGAAATAGTGTGATATCGTTTCACCGTTATCGTTCTCCATGGGGTTACAAGCTGAAGAGCCTTCGCCTTGCTCAATAATCATCTGTAGACCTGCCAAAGCCGTTGTAAAGTTAGTCACTTCAACCAATTTAAACGCACTCGCAAGGAATACAAGTTGAGGTCTCTTCGTTGAAAATATATCATTATATTTCCCACACGTTGTAAGTTTCGCTAGGACCAAAATGATTGCTTTATATAACTGACCAATTGTGTTGTAATTGGTTTCAATTTTGTTTTCTTCAGGATTTTCCTCGTACAAGCGTTCAAGGTGTTTATTGCATCTTTCCTCGAAGTCTGATTGGGCACCTTTATCATCTTTCATCGTCATTAAGTTCATAATATACTCCAAGATTCCGTGTTGTTCGAGCTCGTGAAAAGGTTTTTCAATTTCCATGTAGACATCTTCAATCTGTTTCATCGAAATTTTATTAATACTGATTTTTACATTCGGTTGAATTCCTCCCGGGAGATAACTTGGATAGGAGGGGATGAAATCTTTCCTCACCAAATCTGGATTTCCATCAATTGCATTCAAAATGTTTGCAACTTGAGTTAAATGAAACATTTCTTGTATCACTATATCTTTTAATATTTTCTTAACCTCTTGATTCTGACCTGGTTTGATGGAAAGGTAGCCATTCAGGTAAGGTGGGATTGTGGCATGTTCTAACTGCAGGGCAATCTGTAATAAATGACGTAATGTTTCTACTGTTATTCCAACGTGCGATTTTCCCTGACATTGGTGGCTAGATAACCATTTTATAATCATATTGGTCTTACTTGGTGACAGGTCTCGTGTTACAGGCATGAAATTAGGGTCATTTCTATCAAGTTGCATCGTTTTTAATATATGGAATTTGTTTTTCGCGTCAGTCACATCATAGTAGTTTCCAAGGTCCATGAAATTTATTTTCATTACAGGATACAGATTTGCAAATTGTTGAAAAATTGGTTGAATGTGCCTTATCCAGTTAGGTTGGTCTGGTATTGTAAATTTGTCCCACACCAACACTACTACGGCTGAGTTTATTGCTACCAAGCGATCAGTTTCGAAATTATCAATGTAATACTCAAATGCGTACACTTCTCCATCCAGGTATTGTCGAATATTCTGAGGATCAACAGGCTCAATTTCAATAATGTAAATACCATCGTTTGATCGAGTAACGGTAGGCACCTTTAACGTTGGTGAATTTGTGCTACGTTTGTAGATAATTTTTGATTCATGCATCTTAATATTGATCTTAATTTTCGGGGTTGCTCCAAAAACCGTCGCGAACAATGTCATATATACGTTTTCGTTGTACTCAGTACGAGACAGCCATCTTGACATTGGATGAATATTAATACCATTTTTCTCTTCCGCCAGAACGATTTCGGTACAATCATTATTTCCTTCTGTAGTCTGCCATAAACAACAAATAATAGTTAATTGTATTAGAAAAGTTCAACAAGTCTGATGACCGCAGAGGTGGGGAGGGGGGTACTCCAACCCTCCAAGTTTCAGGGACGTTTGAGCGCGAACCGGTCATTACGCCCGAACATACCTGCGCTATACATGAAATTGCGCGCATGATTACCACGCTAAGGAGATAAGCCCATAATCCCCTCGATCTGACGGCCGAACGGCTAGTTTACTACACTTGCTACGTTTAATACGTTTACCAGTAAACGCAGTAAACGTAGTACTATAGTCTCAGATCAAATGACAGTCTTTACTTAGAGCGTCCTAAAGGAAAAATGCTATCGACACTTGGCGCGAGATCTTTTTATGCAGCAGCACATTTGGCCAGCTGAAATATACGTGATATGAAATACGTGATATTAAATCACTTAGAGTTTATAAACATAGAGTTAATCTTTTTTTGGAGAGCTTTTAAGAATTTTACAGTAACTTCTATAGTTAGGTTGCTTCTAGATGTATTTTTGTCATTAATTATTATTATTACGTTAATATATATATATATATTTTAGTAACGAAATACTAACGTTTCGAGCCTAGGCGTCCATCAGAGTATGATCTTTAAAATTTAAAGTAATACGACGGAAAAACGGGTCTTAGATAAAATAAGTAAGGTCATGGTTACTTATCGACGGTAAAAAAAGGAGCAAATTACTTACCATTTCGTGATGGAGACCTTGACGAAACTACTTAAGGTTAGGCATATCGCAGCGATAGAATATCCGAGAATAGAAAAAAGTAGAATGTTGCGTAGACATTGTTTGGGATACTGTATATAGCAAAGTGCAAAGGTGGTGAACTGTTAAGATTTTTAGCAACGATATGCGGTGCCCTTCGTCAGAGTAAGACCAAAAGATATTTTAAACTGCTGAAGAACATCTTTACTTCGAACGCGAGATATTTTATCTTTTCAGCATGATTTAAAATATTGCATGACAGATCGACACAAAGCAGGTCTTGTCGTATTAGTTCCCAATAGTACTAGTTTGTCTAGTGTCAGAATTATCAGCATTCGAAGATATAATTCATATATTATGTGACCATACATCGGCGCGCGTATATCCGGCGATTTGTTGAATTAATTGTGCGAGTTAGAATGCTCCAGAAACACAGTCATATAACAAGAGCTTTTAAATTGGAGTATGTATATATTTGGAGTCTCGCTACCTTTCACTGCCTGTGGGCCATGATCATATTTATTATGATAAATCGACAAATCATATTGATTCAATATGCCAACATGTCATATAAGACGACAAAATCATCAAGCTATGAACCATTGAAGGAGACGGACGTGTTTTTTTGAGCTCCCTTGGTTGAGTAAAATTTCAAAATGAAAATATTCGTGAATAACAGCAAAAGTAAACCACTTTGTACCTTCGAAGTCGATTCGTATGTTACAGTGGAATGTTTAAAGAGCAAGATTCAAGAGAGACTAGAAATTCCCCCAGAACAACAACAACTTTCCTTCACGGATAAAATACTTGATGTCGAGAAGACATTAGACGAGTATGAAATCTATAAAGCTATAACGTGTGAAGAAGGATTAAACATTACAGAAAAGGGAACCCTGAAGTGGCATGGTGAATTCGAAGGCCTAACCCATCTCGTCGAGAAATTGCAATTATCGAAGGGCAGATGGTCGTCACCTGGCGGTGGCTCAAAATTGTATGAATCCGAGGAGTTTTCCATTCGCTGGTATTCAACAAATGGAACAATCACTTTTAAAGGAAATAAAGCCAGTGAAATTAAAACAAAGTTTATCTCTAACATAGATAATACAGCAGAAGAGTTTAGCCAAAGTCAAGACGACTGCAAAATAACCAGCGATTTGCATAAAGATTCAATAAAAACTAATTGCCCGTTTACAAACTATCCCACGTGTGATCCAACATGCGGCAATTTAGAACAATATCTATTAATAAACGACCTAATGAGTAAATTCATGAAAAGAATTGATGACAAGGTCGACGGGATTTCACAAGAAGTAAACAATTTAAAGTCCAGTAAGAGCTAACCAGACCAAACTGATATGATTAACAACTTCAAACGAGAAATCGACGAACTTAAAAAGGAAAACTTAGATCTGCGCCAAAGAAATGCAACCATTTCATACGTAATGGCAGACTTACAAACTAAAGTTAAAGACACAGAGAATGAAAAAAACAGTCTTATCACGGCAATTAAGCTGATACAACTTGATCAATCCCAACCCAGTGGAATCGAAAATCAAATTTACACTTGGCATACAGACATACTGTCAATAATAAGAAATCGAAAGTCGGTAAAACTAGCAAGAATCCATCCAAAACAACCACTAGCAACGCGAATGTTAACAGATATGAAGTCTTCAGTGACAGCGATGTTGAATTAACTGAAGAACGAAGCCTGCCTCATGTCGAAACGACTACGAGCCAGAATAATTCTGGCAATAAGGAATCTTCTTTTGGCCGGCTTGGCAAAACTTTCACGACCAATACGCGAGCCCAATCACGACCTAACCAGGATTGCTATTTCAAGTCCAAGACAACATAAGGTCCCATAGCAATCTTAGGGGATTCCATGATAAAGATGATTAAATCCCCTAAACTCAGCCGATCGACGGATCAAAAGGTCAATATCAAAACATTTCCTGGAGCAACAATTAATGACATGATCCACTACGTACAGCCCACAATGAAGAAACAGCCCAAGCTCGTGATTCTACACGTAGGGACTAATGACGTCCAACGGAAAGAACAAGAAGAAATTACAGATGAAATTAAATCCTTGTGTCAAGGTATTGTGTCCCAAAGTTTAACAAAAATAGCTATTTCTGAACTAATGAAAAGACAGGACCCGATCATTAACATTAAGATAGATAAAACTAATACCTTACTAGCTAAGCTTTGTAGTAAATTTAAGTGGCAGTTTATACGTCACGCTAACATAGATGCTACTAAATTAAATGCATCGGGGCTACATTTAAATAGCCAGGGAACTGCACTTTTAGCAAAGAACTTGATTGAATTCCTTAAGAATTGACTAAATGAATTCCAGCATAACGATATTGACTATTTTTATACCATTATGAAATCAATTAATATAGGGGCTAACATTAACAATACTGAACTTAACACAATGCGTGAAACCAGAAAGAGAACCCTATCCTATGAGCACAATTCGAATATGGTTAACCAGCAAGACAGGTTAGTTCCGGCTATTCGAGGCTTCAAAATAGCTTCCTTAAACATAACAAGTCTACCTAAACATATTGACGAACTTAGGATCTGCATGAATGATAAGGAAATTGACGTTCTCGCGATTAATGAAACCCGAATGGACGACAGTGTACCAACACAATCAATAGCCATTCAGGGTTACAATTGGATTCCCAAAAACAGAAATAGATCTGGTGGTGGTATCGGTTTTTTCGTTAGAGATTCGATAAACATTCGACTACGGAATGACCTGAATGATCCTGAGATTGAAATCCTTACAATACAAATTACTAAACAAAACGTTAAACCTTTCTTAATTACAACGTGGTATCGACCACCAAATGATCCAATTGACACTCTGTATAAATTTGAGAACTGTTTACAATTAATCGATAATGACTCTAAAGAAAGTATTATTGTAGGAGATGTAAATTATGACCTACTTTCCGGAAATTTATCTCCCCAAGCTTCGGAAATCAAATTTATTACAGAATTGTATCAATATGAACAATTGATAAATGGCGCTACAAGAGTTACTAAAGATACTAGGACATTGATCGATCACTTTTATACAACAAATTCTAACAATATTATTTCGAAAGGAGTGTCAACTGTTTGTATAAGTGATCACTATCTTATTTATGGCATTAGAAAATTTAAAATTTCCAAAGAAAATGCAAAAATAATCGAATACCGCGACTACAAACATTTCAATGAACAAATATTCTTGCAAGACTTGAAAAATTCTTTTAATGCTTTTGACCTGGATCAATACGATCCAAATATATCTTGGCAGATTTGGAAGAATAAATTCTTCAAAATCTGGAACAACCATGCCCCACTAAAAAGACGGAAGGTGGCCAATAAGCGGCTACCTTGGCTAACAAAAGATCTAATTACAAAAAAACGCCATATCAATTTCCTAAACAGAAAAGCTAAAACAAATAATACAATTAATAGCTGGTCCATCTTTAAAAAGGCTAAAAACCAATACAATAGGCAAATTAAAGATACATAGCAATTTAGGAAATTTAAAACAAACATGGAAAACACTTAACGAATTGATGAATAGAACGTCAAATAATAATAAAATCCCAGAAATGAAGGATAGGAATGGTGAAATAATTGACGAAACTCTGATTCCAGATGCCTTTAATACATGTTTTATTGAACTGGGAGAAAAACTTGCGAATGAAATACCTCGATCGAGTATTTCACCGGATAGTTTTCTTAGTGATATAAATCATCCAGTTCATGGGCTCCCTAGCTTTCAAGAAATTCTAGAAAGTGATGTTTTAAAACTACTCCATGGTTTAGGGCCCAATAAAGTATCTGGAATTGATGGTATCTCATCTCGTATCCTAAAAATTTCAGCATCAATTATTGCACCATTTTTAACATCCATATTTAACCATTCCATTGTAACAGGCATATTTCCCAATGATTGGAAAATCGCTAGGATTACTCCGATATTTAAGTCTGAAGCTAAAGATGAAATGACCAATTACAGACCGATATCGGTTATTTCAGCAGTTGCCAAAATTGCGGAAAAGCTGATTCATAACCAGATCTATAATTATTTACATGACTTTAATCTGCTTACAAATTGCCAACACGGATTTAGATCACAACACTCAACTGTTACAGCACTGCTGGATATTACTAACGAATGGTACAAAAACATTGATATTGGTAAACTAAATGGGATTGTGTTTCTGGACCTAAAAAAAGCATTTGATACTGTCGACCATAACATACTTTTAAACAAAATAGCAAGTTATGGAATAAAAGGAACAGCGCATCGCTGGCTGGAGTCGTATCTATCAAATAGGACCCAGTACTGTTGTGTGAATGGTAATACATCAAGCCCATCAATTATGAAAACAGGCATACCGCAAGGTTCTGGTTTAGGCCCATTGTTATTTCTAATTTACATCAATGACTTACCAAAGTGTCTAAACAGGGCAAAACCAGACATGTTTGCAGATGATACCCAAATTGCAACAGCAAGTGATGATATTAAAGTAATTGAAGAAACATTGAATGGCGATTTAAACAATGTTGCAAATTGGCTGTCTGCAAATAAATTAACTTTAAATAACAGTAAAACCGAATATATGATAATTGGTACCAAGAAAAGGCTTAGCCAACTAACTTTTGATCCAGTTATCAATATTGGTAGTTTAGAAATTAAGCGAGTTAAAACGACAAAATCGTTGGGCCTAATGATAGATGAGTCTCTAAGCTGGTCAGCGCAAGTCGAACACATTTCAAAAAAGGTCACCTCAGGCCTCGGTATACTCAGACGACTTCGAGATACAATCGAATATAATACCCTAATAACAATATACCAATCCATAATTCAACCTTACTTCGATTATTGTGCTCAAGTATGGGGTTGCCTAGGGAAAATATTAGCAGATAAACTACAAAAGTTACAGAGCAGGGCGTTTCGAATAATCTCACGTGAGAATTATACGACACGATCAGCTGACATATTAAGTAAGCTAGGAATTCCGAACCTCGAAAAACGAAGGATGCAACAACTATCAATTTTCATGTACAAGGTAAAAAACAGAATGGTTCCTGATTATTTGTGTGATATGTTTATAAATATTAGTGACGTACACGACCATAACACAAGACAATCGAGAGCCAATTTGACATTACCCAAACCAAAAACAAACAATATGAAAAATGCATTCTCATACAGAGGGGCGGAAGTCTGGAACTGTCTTTCTTTATCACAAAAGTCCTCGGAAACTATTGCTAATTTTAAAACTAGCATAAAATGTACATGTTAACATTAAGTAACATATTCATTTTGCCTTTGTTCTTATCTATAGTTATAATTAACTTTCTTGTAAATATCGTAATTCATATTTTTACTAGTATAAGCACGGCCGGTTGGAAGATCACCTTTTTTCTTTTCTTTGTAAATAATTAATTTATCAGGTGAAATTGTACCGTGTTGAAATATAGTTCATAATAATAATAATAATAATAATAATAAAGCGTTAAAGATTGGGCAGTGTACTATAGCAAGGCAGTTTTTCCGCTAAACTGCAGATTGCAAGTCTACGGTAGTATTAACTTGTTGCTCGCGCTCGTCGGACTGTTTTTATTGGATTTAATAGCGATTGAGTGATGAACCAGGCGGGTAACGGGATGCCACAGGAGCCGTAACGTCTATTAGTGAAGCGAGTTTAACAATAAAGCGGGTTTATTTGTTATGTATATATATCCGAGCGCTAACAAAATATTATACATTTTGTGCAAAACATTTACAGATGATATGTTTCACTAATTAACTTCCGGTGGTCGACTCAAGTGGGGCACAGATGATACGAAAGGTCTCCACTAAAAATGTTTCCAAATTCCAATATATAAGTTACCACAGCTTTCAATTACAAAATTTTCATAACGACTGTGAACATTAACCTTTAATCTATCATGTAGCCGATTTTCAAGCTAAGATTTTACCTAACATCTACATTAGACGTCAAAACAAATCACTACCGAAATCACTACCACGAGACGCACAGTCAACGGCTTTTCTGGTCTGGTTGCCTGTAATTTGTCCTGATTGTCGACAAAATTAACAAGTAAGAACATTTTAATAGCGATTTAATACAATTATTGTGTAAAAAATACCAAACAAACCCGCTTTACTGTTAAGATAGATAGATAGATTATTTAATAAGTTACCTTGCAGTTTTACACTGAATTGCGCAACTTTTACAAAGATTAATCAATTTAACTAATTTACTAACTAAAACTATCAGATGTCAAGAGTCAAAATCCTATATTAAAAGTTAAAATCTATATCCATAGAAATCTATATAATATAATAGTCCTCACTATTCATATAGTGTGTTGGTACAACTACGCATAATAAATGAGTCCGAGAACCTTTTTGTTCTTACTAATAATGGAAGTAAATATTTCCTATTTTTCCTAAGATTATATATGGAATTGTTATTAGCCTTTGGGATCAAGTGATAAGATCTATATCTTATTATCTGGGTTCTCGGATATAGACTGGAAAACTCGCTTCACTAATAAACTCGCTAGTTCGCTGTTAAACTCGCTTCACGTTACGGCTCCCTGTGATAATGCACACGTATTTATTTTAAGTTGCCACAAGATCTCGCAAACGATATTATCAAATTCATAGCAAACGATATTATATTCTGAAATAAGTAATATTCTACATCGCTGCCTTAACTAAGCATATTTTGACAACTTTCCCATTTCTTCGAAGTGTCAAACGACGCCAAACTTCGGAAATAAACGACATATTCCGAAATACGACTGCGGTTAATATTGCGGTTAGGTTACGCTAGGTTTAACGGCGGACCGACCGAGGTTCGACCGCGGATCAACTGAGGTTGAACCGCGGATGATCCGCGGACGAACCGCAGTTAACCGCGGTTTCTGTTAGGTTATTTTGTCGGCAATAGCAAAGGCAGGAAGTGATCAAAACAAGGAGTGCAGATTCAGCCAATGAGAGGAGCGGGAAAAGGGGGCGTGGATGACATGTTTTTCTTGTTGTCATATTATAATGAGTGAGTGTGAGCGAGTTTTGTAAGTGCGAGTATTAAAATCTTATTTCTATAAAGTTAAATCGAAATCAAACCTTGTGAGTGTCGTGAAAACGTATTCGAGTGAGGCAATTCCCGATACAGTGGCACCTCCGACGGGATAATTGTGAGATATCGCTCGAACAAGAGCAAGAACCCGGGATAGCGAAACGATGGACAAACAACAAGCTGAACTCGCTTGCAAAGTAAAGGCGCTAAGGTTCAGGATAAGCAAGACTGAGGAAGTAATGGCTAAAGAAGATCGCCAGGGCACCGAACGCCAACGTACATCTATAATTAATATCGCTGACGTGATAAACACTCTCAAAGAAGCTTTAGAGGAAAAGAAGGTTTCAAAAGGTGAGAGTGATGATGATGTCGCCCAATGGAGCGAGATATACGAACAAGAACTGGCGACGGCTGATGAAAATATCAGATTATTAACTCAACAAATCAACCAAATGGATCTTCGAGAGAAGGACGCCAAAGCGGTCTACGACCACGAGAAAACCCTGCAGTTTGAGTTAACGGTACTGGAGCAAAAGGCCGAATTTGAAAATAATTACAAGCAAGAAAAAGCAACCGAGCATGGCGAACAACATAAACAACCGTCTGCTGCCAAGTTACCGAAGCTGCCTAACACAAAATTCAACGGGAAGATCGAAGAATGGCTCCCATTCTGGGGTAAGTTTAAGTCCGAAATCGACTCTACAAATCTGCCGATCTTGACTAAATTTTCATACTTGAAAGAATTGCTTGAAAAAACTGTTCATGAAGATGTAGACGGGCTGCCATTCACCGACGAGGGATATGCAAATGCGAAAACGATTCTTGAATCTGAATACGGACAGACAGCTGAGGTTGTCAACGCTTACGTTCAAAATATTATGAATCTACCCGTAGTTATCGGAACCAATCCCAAGAAGATACAAGAGTTTTACACAAACACCTGAGATACAACGTGCAAAGTCTTAAAACACTTGGTAAACTAGCCGATGTAAAAGGCAATGTACGAGCGACATTGGACAAGCTGAGAGGTATCAAAGCGGACCTCGTTCGTGGAAACGAAGGCTGGCAGGAATGGAGCTTTGACGATCTCCTAGGAGAACTAAAAAAGTGGCGAGATATCAATCCAGTCGAAGAAGAACAAGAGAAAGAAAAACGTCCACCACGTTCGCGGGTTTTCCACGCACGTGATTCTCGCCGCGAAACGCGCGGGTCAGTCTGCGTGTACTGCGAGGACACCACGCATAAAAGCTCAGATTGCAAAAAAACTCCTTGGAAAAGAGGAACGAAAGAAATTTCTTGCCACGAAACGACTCTGCTTCAACTGCACAGGATCTCAGCACCGTGCAAGTGAGTGCAAGAGCAATATCGGATGTCAAAAATGTCACAAGAGACACCACACGTCAATCTGGGATCAAGCAGAACATCTTCTAGTGGCCACCGGAACCAGGAACACATGCGTCACATATCCAGTCGTAGTGGTACAAGTTGAGGGCATAAATGCCGGGCGTTGCTGGATACAGGAGCTGGGAGTTCCTATGCTTCAGCAGCGCTCTTGGATCGAATTTCAAATAGACGGTGTAAGAAGGAGGTGAGGAAAATAGAGATGATGCTTGGTACGACCACTAGGGAAGTTGAATTATCAACAGTCGAGATCAAAGGAACCTCAGGTGAGTTCTCTCTATCCGTGGAAGTAACAAAAGTAAACAAGGGTGAGCTTGTCTCCATAGATAACCCCAGGTATCAACAGTTAATTGATGAAAACCCACACCTGAGAGGAGTCGTCATGGAAGACCTTGACACTAAGGAGCGACTACCAGTACACGTTATTCTGGGAGCGAGTGAATATGCGAAACTAAAAACCGACAGTGCCCCAAGAATCGGACAACCAGGACAGCCAGTCGCCGAATTGACACAATTTGGGTGGACAATCCTATCACCTGGCAAGGAATCCGTGGACTTGTCGAACATGCTTCTCACCCAAACATCGCAAGTTGATTATGAGCAGCTGTGTTGCCTCGATGTTTTAGGCTTGGAGGACACGCCAACAAACGACCAAGGAAGTGTGTACAATGAATTCAAAGAGCAACTCACACGAGATCCAGCCGGCTGGTATGAAACTGGTCTACCATGGCGAGGTAACCACCCCCAGCTGCCCAACAACCAAACCAGAAGCTTGAGACGACTTGCAAGTCTGAATAAGAAACTCGAGCGCCAGAAACTGACAACCAAGTACCAAGAGATTATAGAGGAGCAGAAGGCTGAGGGGATAATCGAGAGTGCTGATAAACCAAGCGTGGGGAGAGAATTCTACATTCCACATAAGCCAGTTGTGCGGTCCAATGCTGAGTCTACAAAACTACGAATTGTATACGATGCTTCTGCGAGAGCCTATGATGGAGCCCCATCGCTCAACGAGTGCCTACACGCGGGACCACCGTTGCAGAATAAATTATGGAACGTCTTGGTAAGAGGACGATTTCATCCTGCGGCTGTAACCGGCGATCTGCAAAAGGCTTTCCTCCAAGTGAGAATAAGAGCAGCAGATCGTGATGCATTACGCTTCCATTGGCGTCCAGATGAACGATCGCCATTAGAGACCTTGAGATTCACCAGGGCTCTCTTCGGGCTCGCGCCATCCCCGTTTTTGCTAGGGGGAGTTATCGAAGCACATTTGAGCGGTTGGGAGGAGCGAGAGCCCGAAGTAGTGGCTAAGCTTCGTCGAGAGTTATACGTTGACGATTTGATCTCAGGATCCACATCAGTGAGCGAAGCCCAGGAACTGAAAGAGAACGCAACGACCATCTTTCAAGACGCTTGCTTCACATTACACAAGTGGCATTCGAACGCCCCTGAATTGGAATCAGCCCAGACCAAAGTGGAAGAACCAACCCAGACCAAAGTGGAAGAACCAACCTACGCAAAGCAACAATTGGCGATCCCAGAGGGGGAAGACTGTGGTCTCCTGGGACTTGCATGGAATAAACAACGGGACACAATAACTGTTGCAATCCCAGCGGAGAAAGCGGTGGTGACGAAGCGAGGTATTTTGGCAAAGGTTGCTAAAATATATGATCCAATGGGATTAGTGACTCCAACGACGCTGAGTGGAAAGCTGATCTACCGTGCCGCGTGTGACACCAAGAAAGCCGGGACGCATCATTGCCATATACCCTTGGTCAACTCTGGAACAAGTGGGAAAGTGAACTTCCTCAGCGAGTGGAAATCCCAAGGTCCTTGGTTATTCATCGAGAGCAAATCCAGTGTATCGAGTTGCATTCCTTTGGAGATGCGAGTGAAAATGGTGTGACGACTTGTGTGTACGCAGTAGTTCAACAAAATTCGGGCAGCAGCCAAGGCCTCGTTGCGTCAAGATCCAGGTTGTCCAAACGAGGACTGACCATTCCCCGATTGGAACTGATTGCTGGCCATATGGCCGTGAATCTTGTCACCAACGTGAAAGAAGCTTTAACAGGATTTCCTGTGACGAAAGTTTACTGCTGGCTAGACAGCTCTGTGGCATTGTTCTGGATCAAAGGAGCCGGAGAGTACAAGCAATTTGTAGCAAACCGAGTACAGAAGATCAATAGCCATCAAGACGTGACTTGGAGACATGTTCCCTCAGCACGGACTTGTGAATGAGACAAAACGACTTTGGTGGGATGGACCTAGCTGGCTGAGAGATCCAACAAGTTGACCACCGGACATTGTAACCATGGCAAGCCAAGAATCCAACTTGGAACTAAAGGCATCCAGACAACTGTT
Organism: Chrysogorgia sp. JL179-B06; assembly: GCA_035772405.1. Taxonomy (NCBI): domain Eukaryota; kingdom Metazoa; phylum Cnidaria; class Anthozoa; order Scleralcyonacea; family Chrysogorgiidae; genus Chrysogorgia; species Chrysogorgia sp. JL179-B06. The sequence continues at coordinate 1,828,845 of JAYKKM010000385.1, read as the reverse complement.
CGCTTTAGCTGTAGAAGACCGAGATGAACTGGACGACTTGCTGCACAAGGGAACCCTCTGGCGGACATTGAGAGTTGGAGCGTGGATTGCAAGGTTTTTGCACAACTCAAGAGCAGCGAAGGACCAAAGACGAACTGGGCCAATCGCCATGGATGAAATTGACCAACAAAAACTCTATTGGGAGAAGAAGATTCAAAACCGATGCAAGGAATCCGAGAAGTTTGAAGAAGATCGTGTGAAACTGAACCTACAGAAGAACAGCGACGGAGTCCTAGTGTGCATTGGCAGAATTCAAGGCCATTATCCAATATACCTCCCAGATAAACCTATTTATACAGAGAAGTTCGTCCAGCAGGCGCACAAGGCCACTCTTCACGGGGGAGTGGGCCTGACAATGGCCAAAGTTCGTCAAGAACATTGGGTACCACGTCTGAGACGACTTGCAAAACGGATCATCAAAGGATGTGCAGGATGTAAGCGATTCAGAGCGACGGCCATCAATGTCCCACCGCCAGGTCTACTACCGAAGGATCGAACTGAGGGGGTAACTCCGTTTCAAGTAATTGGAGTTGATTACGCAGGCCCCTTAGCTTATAAAGTCACACAGAAGAAAGAAGGCAAGGCATACATCTTGCTATATTCGTGCAGCCTTACAAGAGCACTCCATTTGGAGTTATTGCCATCTCTTGAAACGCAAGACTTCATCAGCAGCCTAAAGAAATTCATTGCCAGACGCGGTCGTCCGAAGAAAATTTACTCGGACAATGGTGGAACTTTTGTGGGCGCAGCGAGATGGCTTCAGTTGGTAATGCGCGACGAGCGGATCAACGATTTTCTTGCACAAAACGGCATTACGTGGCAGTTCAACCTGAGTCGGGCACCGTGGTGGGGCGGCCAATTTGAGAGGTTGGTCGGTCTCGTGAAACGCGCACTTCACAAGAGTGTCGGTCGTGGACTGCTGTCGTGGAAGGAGCTTGAAGAAGTTCTACTTGATGTAGAGATTGCCCTTAATGGCAGGCCTTTAAGCTACACGGAAGAAGATCTAGAGATGCAGATGTTAACACCGAACGCGATGCTCTACCCCCAGACCAACCTGCTACCAGAACTCGAACCTTATCACGTAGACAACACCGACCTTAGAAAGAGGGTCAGATACCTAAAGAAATGCAAAGAAGCTATGTGGTCGCGCTGGACAGCGGAGTATGTACGTGGTCTACGGGAGCGCCATAACCTCAAGTGTGGGAAGAAAGCCACCATTGTCGAGGGCGATGTTGTCATGATACAAGGAGATGATAAGAATAGAAATCAATGGAAACTTGGAATCGTCAAATAATTAATTGTGGGG
>JAYKKM010000385.1:1737500-1822500 GCA_035772405.1 Chrysogorgia sp. JL179-B06 | reverse complement strand
TAAGACCGTGGAGTTGGAGGATTCGCTTTATTGATCTGTGATCTGCATTTTTTAGGTAATTGCAGTTTAGGTCCCCAATGACAATAGTTTCTTTTGTTTCTTCAGATACTAAGTTATTCATCTCTTCAAAACTATTCTCAAAATTTGCATGTAAGTGTTTTGACGAGTCAGGAGGGCGATATATCATACACAACAAAATAGAATTTGAATTCTGAAAAAATATCTCAATCCATAACGCCTCTACCGATTGTTTCTCCAGATCTGGTCTCCTTTTCTATTTAACGTCCTCCCTACTATAGCAGCCAACCCCACCACCAGAACCTTTCACACGGTCTTTCCTGACGAAATTATAATTAACAATTAGACAACGAGCCCGCGTTTTCTATGAGCAGATAGTCAACGAGGCGGAGCCGAGTTGACTATCGCTCATAGAAAACAAGGGCGAGTTGTCTAATTGTTTTAGTATAAATTTACAACTTTCTAACCCAAGAAATGACTTTTATTTCGCATTTTTCATGGGAAAAAAGTAAATATTCTTTCGAAATCAGGCGACTTTTTCCCCAGAGGTTTATATCAGCGGATAGTAACTCCTGCGATAGCCAATCAAAATTGAGGATTTGTGATATAAACTTGTCAATTTATACTATCCACTAATAGAAACTTCAGAGTCCTGTATGTTTTGGTGCAAATGAGATTCAGTGATGCCGAAAATCTGTATATTTTTATTAGTTTCCTGAAGCATTAATTGTAGCTTTTCGATTTTCATCACTAAACCATTCACATTTTGATGAAATATCTTTATAGGCCTTTATTCCTGAGGAAATCATTAAGCTTCTCGAAGATAAAAATGTTATTCGTATTTGTATTGAGCGATTCGTTTTCGATGGGCACACAACTTGGGCAGTAAAGTTTCTCCTTATCTTGTCTATCGACAATGTCCAGTAGGCATTTTATGTGAAGCTTGTTTTCGCAGATTGAACAACATCCTGATGTTTGGTTCTTTCTGATGGTTTTATAACAGCAGTTACATTTAAGGCAAGGACCAGGGCATGTCTGGATATCCCCTGCTAATATAAGCAGAATCGACGGGGTTGATCTCGGTCGAGGGCTTATTTCTTTGTCACAATAACATACGCAATTTGATGAGAGAAACGATGGACCAGGATTAGGGCATATATCCCCTGCAAGAAGGACCATATACGAAGCTGCCAGAGCAGTATTCAACAATCTGATTGTAGTTCTCACTTTCAAAGATGTCGGGAGCCCACATCTCACAGTTTGTCGAGTCGAGCTCAAATTTCTAGTCACATAAATCCTTTTCTCTGCTTTCAAGGCGATGCTAATTGAAGTACTTCCATGGATTGTTATAAGAGAAGGTTCGGAATAATCCAAAATTAAGACGAATGTTAAAAATAATACCAAAGAAGCGGAGCAACGAGAAATCACACCACCCGACATAATGACTGTTACCATAATGACTGTTATCATAATTACTGTTATATATATATTTATATATATTTATATTTATATATATTTATATTTATATATATTTATATTTATATATATTTATATTTATATATATTTATATTTATATATATATTTATATTTATATATATATTTATATTTATATATATATATATATATATATATATATATATATATATATATATATATATATATATATATATATATATATATATATATATATATATATATATATATATATATATATATATATATATATATATATATATATATATATATATATATATATATATATATATATATATATATATATATTATATATATATATATATATATATATATATATATATATATATATATATATATATATATATATATATATATATATATATATATATATATATATATAAATGTAGTGATAGAAACTATTGTGAGGATAGAAACTAGCGCATACAAAATCGTACGGATAGAGTGCTCAATGCGTACGCAGAGCGGTATAACACAAAATGAGAAACACAAGTTACTTCATCGAAATTTTATTTACTACAGAACTGTTTCGTATGGCAAGTGTTAAGCTTGCCACACTCATCAGGTAAATGTTATAATATTTTGACAGCGCAACGGAATATATACAATAGATGCATAATTAATTTGATCATGTTACATGTAGTGGTGAGAATGTTATCGTAGTAGGAATTTCTTCCGGTGTCGGCATGTGGATACGAGTATATATATATATATTACAGGAGCACTTTAATAAAGAGTAGTGGTTGATTTTACTTCGTCAACGGTCCGCACTGTTGGTTTCCGACCGCTAGGGAATTCCACACTGTTATTTTATGATAGTTAAAATAACTACAACATTGTAGTAATTTTAACTACTTCGAGTGTAGTTACTTTATCTTAGTTATTTTAACTGCACAATTTTGCAGTTAAAATAACTATTACGGTAGTGATTTTAACATTCGATCTATAGTTACTAAGTCATGGTAATTTTAACCACAATTTATTAGTTAAAATAACTAATGGCATCTAACTATAGTTTTGTGGTTATTCCTCCTTAGTTATTTTAACTACAACTGTTTAACTATACGTATACACAGGTTGTATATAGTAGTAATTTTAACTATAGTTTTGTAGTTAATAATAATATAGAAAATTTATATAGCGCTGATTCTGTATAGCCATTAACGCTTTACAATGGTTTTAACTAATTAATTAACGGTAAACTAAAAAAACTTATAATTATAAAAACATAAATATAAAACATGATTATAAATACGCGTTTGTAAAAAGATGTGTTTTAAGTTGTTTTTTTAAAGAAGACATAATGATAACTCAGAGTCAGGGCTTCTAAGTTTATCGGGCAGCGTGTTCCAGAGCGCATGTGCAGCCACTGAGAATGCTCTGAATCCATAGCGTTTGAGGTTATATTGTTCCTTTTGAAGAAAGTTCTTCGATTGTGACCTTAGTCTACGATTCGGTATGTATTGATCAGTGATCAGCTCTTTAATCAAAATCGATACTTGTGCGCTCAAAATCGATACTTGAGCGCCTAAGATGGCTGCCGGTTTTATTTGTAAGCTGCGTTCTTACTTGATTTTTATTGTCTTATTTGGACATTTTCTTCTATTTGGTCCGATATACAATATACCTAAGTTTGTTTTCTCAGTGGATTGTGGTGGATTGATTGTGGATGACATATGGATATGTTACTTTTGGATATCGTGTCAACCTTCAGCGGATTAGTCTTGAATCTAATTTTCAAATTTCGTTTGCTGCCGTCTGTGGGAAAAGGGGTTCGATCCTTTTAAGAAACCCCACACGATCGCAAAATAAAAGTCACAAAGGAATAACAAATAAACTTTATCTCAAATCACAAATCACAGCTCGAATTCGATCACTCCTTCGCTCAGGGAATCGACAACACAACAAACCCGCTCAAAATATATACCACGTGATAATCAAATGTCAATCAAATTATATCTAATAATGTACCAAATAGTTCACCCTATCATTAATAATTAAACCATGCAATAACAACAACACAGTTTCCGACACACTCCCCCATGTGACCCGTAAGGAGTCACATGCATTAAGGAAACTTTCAAACTACTGTATATTACATAGTCATCACTCGATGTTCGTTTTTAAAGGGCACATCGTTCTTCTTCTAAAGGGCACATCGTTCTTCTTCTAAAGGGCACATCGTTCTTCTTCTGAAGGGCACATCGTTCTTCTTCTAAAGGGCACATCGTTCTTCTTCTGAAGGGCACATCGTTCTTCTTCTGAAGGGCACATCGTTCTTCTTCTAAAGGGCACATCGTTCTTCTTCTGAAGGGCACATCGTTCTTCTTCTGAAGGACACATCGTTCTTCTTCTGAAGGACACATCGTTCTTCTTCTAAAGGGAACATCGTTCTTCTTCTGAAGGGCACATCGTTCTTCTTCTGAAGGGCACATCACACACATCGTTCTTCTTCTGAAGGGCACATCGTTCTTCTTCTGAAGGACACATCGTTCTTCTTCTAAAGGGCACATCGTTGGAACGCCTTTCGCAGATCACATCGTTCTCGTACCACTACGTCCCAAAACTTGTTTTGGAGCGGCGGACCAACATCAAGGCAGTCGTTGAGGGACGGCCCCTCTCCTTCACGAGCAGAACAATCGTAAACCACACGCGTTTTAGTACTCTCTGCGCCTTCTCGCACCACAGCACGATATGGCATGTAAAACTCTCGACTGACAGCTTCGCTCGAAGCTCGTTCGACTATTCCCTCCCTAATTTGCTCCCGAATGATCGCGTCGTACTCCTCGAGTTTTCCCGTTTTTCGAAGCTTTCGAACTTGGTTGTGCATGCGACGAAGACTGCCGTTATAGTAGCTGGAAAGAGGTGGATGGTCGCCTTTCCACGGTAGAGATGTCTCATACCATCTTTCGTCAGGATCTCGCGATAACTGCTCACAAAACTCATGGTAAACCACGCCCTGATCACCGGAAGGAGAGTCAGCCAGGCCGAGAACATCGAGTGAGCACAATCGTTCGCGATCAATCGCAGTATTCACTGCCAGGCATGTTACAGAAGGGTCCAGATCCCCTCCAGGACTCATGAGGGCCCATCCAAATCGCGTGAGCTCAGCCACAGGCTCTCCTTGACGACCGATACGCACCTGGGACGTTCGAATCTTCGCGTACTCGTTTGCGCCCAAAATAATGTGCACGGGCAACTTCTCTTTCGTTGGTTGGTCTTCAAACTCGAGGTCACGCAAGTGTTGATGGGCTTCGATTCTCTCGTCGAGGTGAGGATTGTCTAGCAACAACAGTTCACGGTTTTTGATCATTGTTGCACGAGCGTTCAGAACGAAACCGCCTTTCAGCGCTTCGAAACTCACATTAAATTGCGACATTTTTGTCGTTGTAGTGCCCATTAATGTTGATATTTGTCGCGTACTTGTTTTAACGGCTTTCGCGCCCACGAGTCTTACCAGAGTTTCTGACACGAATGAGTTACTAGCGCCGCTGTCTAAAAGCGCCCGGAATTTGACGCCTTTAACTTGCACAATAACCACGGGATGCACTACACATGTACTTGCCGATTTAACTACGTTCGCGGTTAATCCCACTTCAATTGATGACGGACATATTGAGGTGTGATGTCTCTTTTGGCAGTTCTGGCAAGAGATCTTGCTTTTACAGCCGCTCGCCGCATGATGACCAATAGCGCAGTTGAAACAAAGACGTTTCTCCGCGAGAATTCTCTTTCTTTCGCTCGGTGCCGTCACATTACTACACGAGTTTGCTTTGTGCTCCGTGCTTTCGCAATAAACGCATTTAACTTCGGCATCTCCTGAGGCAAGAGCGTGCCCACCCATGGGCCGGTTGCGATGACTATGAGTAAGGCTGTCGGATGCGTTATCCTTATTGCGCTTTTGCGTTTTTACTACACTGTTAATCTCCGTCCATTTTCGCAGCGCATTTACCAAATCTCGAAATGTCCAATCCCTCCAATTGGTTTCGACATGCGCCACTAACTCGGGTTTAATAACGTCTAATTTCTTAACAACATAATAGGTAGCGCCTTCTATAGTGTCAAGTTTCCCAAGTGTCTCGAGACTTTCAACATTAAATAGCAACTGTTCGTAAAATCTGTGTATTTTTGGAACGTCTCGCTCGGTTAGAAACGGCAACTCAATAATATTGGTAATGTAAGACCCAGCAACTTCACTCGGGTTACCGTATTTCTCTTTTAAATACTTCATGGCTCGCTTATACCCTTCGTCGGTAAATGGCAGACAATCTATGGCGCTTCTGATATGTGGCTCTACAAGTTCCTTTAGGTGAGAGAACTTCGTGATTGCAGGGACATTTAGCGTGTCCACCATTGCGTCAAACTGACCAGAGAATCGAACCCAATCATGCGGTGTTCCGTTAAACTTAGTAACATTCAATTTTGGCAATCTGACAGTGCCTTCTGCCAACTTTTTTGTCTTCACGGCTGCCTCAAGCTTTTGCTCTAAAAGCTGTTTCTCAAACGTCATAGCTTGGTCGTGCGTTTTGGCTAATTCTAGCTCTTTCGCCTTCGCTTCGATCTCCCTGACAAAATTATGTAGTTTTTCGCAACACTGGTCAGCTATGGCGACTTGCGCGTCAATGTCTGTCGACCATTGTTCTACTTCGCTTTCGGATTCGCCTTGCCCAAATTTCGCTTCTTCGATAGACCCCTTTAAATTATTAATTGAACTTACGAGTGTTTGAATGGACTCCCTTTGCCTCTCCGCTGCAGATCTTTCACCTTTCTCTATGATCTCGTTGCTGCGGTTCACTCGAAAATGCAAAGCTTTCAACTTTACGTCTAGCTCCGTCGATTGCTTCTTTAGCGACATTGTTTATATCCACATGGAGCGTATAACGCACGATAAAACCACCAAGTATCCCGTCGGAGGTGCCAGTAATGTGGGAAAAGGGGTTCGATCCTTTTAAGAAACCCCACACGATCGCAAAATAAAAGTCACAAAGGAATAACAAATAAACTTTATCTCAAATCACAAATCACAGCTCGAATTCGATCACTCCTTCGCTCAGGGAATCGACAACACAACAAACCCGCTCAAAATATATACCACGTGATAATCAAATGTCAATCAAATTATATCTAATAATGTACCAAATAGTTCACCCTATCATTAATAATTAAACCATGCAATAACAACAACACAGTTTCCGACACGTCAAACCAACCAAAGTGGATTCGAAACCTTTTAAAAACCATTTTTAAAAAAACGTTCGAAACCATTTAAAGTGGATTTGACAGTGTGTGTTGACGTTTCTTCTAACCCTGGAACTATTATCGCTGGTAGAGTTACTCGTTTGATATCCGGTGAGCAATTATTACCTTTCTCTACCGATCAACAATCGAATTTAAAATATTCAGCGGTTGACTTGTTCGCTTTGCGTTCTCTTGGAAATCGGTATCAACTGCACTATTCTACTTAATCCGAAAGTCTACGATATAATGAAATACAACGCACCGAACCTCTGTATGCATTTGAAGACCAGACGTGGTTGTAGGGCTGGCCTTAAAGCCAAAGCAAGACGATTATTAACGAGTCATCATATCCCAACAATTTGTCGACCAAGCCTCTCTAATCTGGTTAGATGGAAAACGCGGACACGGACACGAGGACACGGACACACGGACATGGAAAACGCGGACATGGAAAACGCGGACATTCATGGAAAACGCGGACATGGAAAACGCGGACATGGAAAACGCGGACATGGAAAACGCGGACATGGAAAACGCGGACATGGAAAACACGGACATGGAAAACGCGGACATGGAAAACGCTGACATGGAAAACGCAGACATTTCAACTTTTATCAGTTTATTATTAGAAAATCCCACTTTAAAAATGTTCTACACAAGCGAAAACACTTTTTATTTTAACTATCTACGGGTTCGTTTACACTGTAAACATAAACTGCAACATCTCGGGAAATTATTACCTATATAAATTGCTGATGCTTGCCCGTTTTACACGTAAACAACGGGTTTGAAACATTGTAACTATAAATCGAAAGAATGAATGATATCCATGTCATAACACCAACCTTAAATACATAAAATTTCAAAAAATTCCCTATTTCCGCTACGGTGATGAATTCTAGTTCCAGTGTCGAAATTATCTCACACTATTAGCGTTAATAAAGACTAATTAAGATAATATTAAAAGATATGACTTTTTCACTGTACTTCATTGGTTTCCGATCTATATACAACAAATGATTTATTCAAGCGCGTTGTTTGGAAAACTGTATCAGCCTGATGAACATGAAAGTTCGTCAACGGACAAAATAATTTGTTGATGACATTGAACAAGCGGAAGCCGACAGTTAGCAACATGAAAAGATTGTCGATTGACTACCGAGAATTTAGAGGAACGAAATATTGCCGTTTCTAGCGGAGCCTTTTATCAGAGTAAAAATGGGATTAAGCGCAAGCGCTCCTCTAGAAATGTCAGTATTTCGTTCCTCTAAATTCTCGGCAGTTTACAACTTACCCTTTTCAATATATTCGAAACACTGCCTAGACAACACTAGTCACTAATTGCTGCCTCCCCTCAGGGAGGCAGCACACTATTCTTGACACTTATTGGGTTTTCTGTGCGTAACTCGTGCTCAGTCTCTTTGCCGAGCTATGTATAGCCGACGAATATTTCGATTTGTTCGAGCTTTAGGTGTCTGGACGCACTTTCCGGGGGGAAACGGGGGGGGGGGGCACTTACTAGGGAAACTAGGGAAAACTGCGCATGTTCTATTTGCACCGCGCTGTCTTCCGCTGTCTTCCCAAACTACAGAAAGATTGCTTCTCTGCTTTCACGGTAAGAATACCGTAATTGTTCGAATACGCGCCGCGGCGCTAATTAAATTTTTCTCGTCTTACATGCGGCGCTTATTCGAGGGCGGCGCTTATTTAAAAGAGACGAAAATCAGCTAGTCGCACAAGTAACGGGGAAGAGAAAGAGGGAAGTTGGGCTCGTTGTACCGGCAAAATTCACAGCCTTCACACCAGAACTGAGAAATGCCAGAATTTTGGAGAGAGAACTAAATGGACGAGCGTCAAAATATAATCACTTTGAACTGAAGAACATTGCCATTAATGAAAATAAATTATCAAAGCTGTTTTAGAATCGCATTACAGTGGTGTTTTTAGTGATAGTCAAGTCGGGTAAAACGTATTTCATTTTGCGCTATTAGTGAAGCGAGAGACATTGCGATGTTTTACCCGCTTTGACTATATATGGAATTCTTCGAATAAGCGCCGCACTGGGACCGCGGCGCTTATTCGAGGGCGGCGCTTATTAACTTTTTTGCTCAAAATGCGGCGCTTATTCGAGGGCGGCGTTTATTCGAACAATTACGGTAACCAGTTATCGAATAGTTGACACTAAAATCGACTCCGCTGTTTTGTCTGTTTTCGCTTGCTTATGAACTGCCGAAATTCGAGAGTATTTGAGAGCCTGTGGACAAGAATCCCGATTACCCGATATTTCGATAACAAACGCAATCGCTGTATGTTTCTTATTTGTATCGTCCTTAATCGACGGCTTCAGTACTTTCATATTGACGACGAAATTAAAATATAATTTGGCCGCCATCTTCAAAAACAGCATCGTAATTTAACCCAAATACGTCGAACGTTTTCTTGACAAATAATCAACTCTATAAGCTCTCTTATACCTTAAAACAAAGATAATTTATCTGTCTACAAAATACGTTTACTTAGATTTTTTTTTAAAAAGCGCAATATCGAATATGCCTTGATAGTCGTGATATGTCATTCGTCAAGCGCGGGATTTCCACAGAGCGCTCCATTTAAATTTTAAAAGTACTTTTACATGCCTGTAGCTGCTGCACAAGTTAAAGTGGATGTGACATTAGTTTCCGTATTGAAAAAACAAAGCTACACGGTTCAACATAGTTCGCAGTTCGACATTGTTTACATTTAGATATCCAATTGTCCAAATTTAACACAATCATTGCTTACAATATATTAGCTTTTACTTCAATATAAACATAGCTCATAACCTCATTCCGTCATTCTTTGCCTTTCAAATTGCGGTATATTCATACGTTGTGCTGCCGGCTGCGTACTTTTACAAACACACTGTTAATTCTTGGGAGCTGAAACAACTCCAAAGGTGGTGTTGAAACCACTCCCAAGAGTGGAGTGAAATATTTAGAGTTGATTTGACTCCATTATTGGAGTTGAAATAACTCCAGTCTGGAGTGAAGTTTGGTACAAGCTATTTTTGGAGTTGTTTTCACTCTTTTTGAAAATCACTCCACTTCACCATATATTTGTGGAGTTGTTTCTACTCCTAGGTAGAGTGGAAACGACTCCTGTTTTGGAGTTAAATTGATGGAGTGAAAATGACTCTACCAAGTGGTGTTGTTATAACTCCTCTGTGGAGTGGATTACTCCAATATTGGGTTACAAAGAACTGCATGATTTATGATGTTACCGGGCATCTATTTTATTCACTTTAATATAGCTACAACTGCAATTTGATAGAATTACATATTTAAACAGAGTATATATATATATTATATATATATATGTATGTATAATATATATATTTATATATAATACTAGCATTTTCTAATAGAAATTAGTACTGTGCTCTGGAAGTGATTCCACTTTTTACAATTAAGAATTACTCATTTTTGACAGGCTGTCCCTTTGCTGCATTCTAAAACACATGTAAAATATTACAAATAATAAAATGCTCACAACTTATAACATCTCCACACTCCACAGCAATGTGTTACTCTCCATTAATTAAGGTACTTTATTTTAAACAAGTTTACGCTTCAATTTCAAATCTCATGCAAACAAATTTTGATTGCGTCCTTATCCCATTTGGTTTAACCTGATTAAGTGGTACATAACATGTAAAATCCTTGGAATATGCAATCTTGCAGTTACTTATACTGTATGTGGTTGAATAACTTGAGTTACTTATATGAGCTGTGAGCAGTATATCTCAATGAGGGGGGGGGGGGGGGGGTAGGGTAATGAAATCGTACAAACTATGAAATCATTCAAATGTGTTCAATTATGTTTCAATTCTAATAACTGTTGTTTTTGTTTTGGGGTTATTCTGTTTTATATGCGTTGAACAACAGGAATAGTTTGTTCAATCGATCGACCAATGTAATTCATTCTGATTAGGACAGCCTTCTGTGGGAGGGGAGGGAGGTAGGACTTATTAGTTATCACGTGACATTGTATTGAGAAATCAGACCAGCTTTGAAGCTTTCCTTTTTTATTGTCTCGCATACAAGCAAGAAGTGTTATCAGTCTTTAGCCGCATCTTTGTTGTGTATTTGGTTCGTAGCCGTCCCCCCCCCCCCCCCCCCCCGCCTGAAGTGTAACTACAAGAGGTAAGCGTTTATATTTTGATTGAAGTATAAAATTGACCTTTTGTCCTTTTCACCTTTTGATTTTCGCTTGAGTAGTCATCTAGTTCAACAACTCCCTTGGGCGATGATCGCTTTAATTTGTCTTTTGAACTCGTTCTTATCCCATGTAGTGCCGTAATAATGGAAGCAAAGCTGCTCAATTGTATGATTAAAGCTCTCGTGAGACAAGAAACTGTTGAAGCTCTTTTAGAAGAGGAGGTAAGTGCACTCAAACGAACACAGATATTTTGGCGCTAAAACCGTTGGCGTTGACCTCTACAGATATAACGCTTAGATAAACCGTTGTAGTTATATTACTATGAAAGATTCCTGCCAGCAGAGGTCTCTCAAGGCCTCATAAGATACTTAAGGCAAAAAAGGGCAATGGACAAGAACCAGGATAATGAAGAAATCGGCGATTTTACCCTGTGATTAATTGTGAGCAGTGGTTGAACGCTATCAAAAAAGCTTTAAAATCTTAAATTTATACTATTAAGTGAATATTTAACAAATTGAATATGCAAAATTAAGCAGTAAATTAACATTATGTTAATTTAACATAAAGCAAAGAAGACGCGTTTGATTAAATGAATGACAAAGATAATTAAGCACAGGGTGTATGTTTAATATCAATTTATTTAATATCATTTCATATTTTACCTATATTCTCACTCATTCCTGTTAGTTTTTATCGTCCCCTTTAGTTTTGTTGTTGATTTTTTTCTAAAATATTACTTGATACTTAAATTTCCACAGATGAGTTCTGTTCTTAAAATTAATTATTAACTTTAAAACACAGCACTTAATCAGTTCATCTTGATTTGAAATGTATCTTTATTCCTTGTATCACAGCTTGACAATGCACAAGTTATTGCTAGTGTTAGCGATGAGCTACTGAGGTCCTGTGGGCTTAAAGCTGGGCAGATTGGCAGAATAAGATGTTCAATTGCAGAATACAAGAAAGCAGGACAAGATGTGGTATGTATGGACAGTATGGTGGTTTTAGAGTTACAGGTGTAAACTGTACAGTATAATATGGCCCTTTTGTTCCATTAGTTTTCAAGTGGAGGTATCCTAGTAAAATCATAGTCACAACTTCCATGCTAAGAAACACTAAAAACTGCAGATACTATATATTCTTCTGTTTTCATAACTCAGGGAAACTGTTCCGGCTTGTCACCATTGGAGATGAGCATGTCATCGGTTGTTTACGAGTATAAACCATACCGGGCAAGTAGAGTATCACAAGAATATCATTCCAAATTTGACAGAGGCTCTGGAAGATAACCCCCATAAAAAATGTGGTAAGTTGATGGCAAGATACACTGAGGGCATTGTTTGGCTTTCTTGTGTTTTAAAATTAGTGAATTAAGTTACCATTGAAACATTCTTGCCAGAAATCAGTCCAATATACATGCTCTATTAGGGCTAGAGCTTTGAACAACACTGATCAGTCCTAAAGAGGTTACTTAAAGTGCCTATATCATCCTCAGGGATTTTACATATAATTTGTAATATATGGAACATTCTGAGAAGAAATGCAGTGTATCTTCCTGGGCAAAAACTTCATCTTCATCGACTTTTTCGCTGTTAATGTTGCTGGACATGACGTCAAAGTAGGATTTGCAAATTAGTTTTCTTTTGTTTCCAGGCACAAAAAATCCTAGTTTGACGTCATGTCCGGTAACTTTAACATGCAGTAAATCCGTGAAGATGAAGTTTTTCCCTGAGAAGATATATTGCATTTCTTCTCAGAATGTTCTAAATCAATTACAAATATGTAAAGACCCTGAGGATGATATAGGCACTTTAAAGAAGTTTCACTCAGCCACTTCTTTAATTGTTATTGTGTACAGTGTTAAATGCCCTATTTTGATATCACTAAGTTACACACTTTACTGTAATTCATAACAGTAATGTATATTGAAATTGCACTGAAAACTTTCTTATCTCCTACAACAGAAATTGAAGGTGCAGCTTCAGTAATTGCTCTGCCTACTCTACTGAAGGAGCGCAGCCAGGAAAGTGCTGTAATCAAAATTTGTTCCGTAAGTAACATGTAACATTTCAAGTAACTAGCGACAAATTACATAAAAACAGAAAGGTGAACTAATGCGCAAGCAATTTTTGTTAATTATAGCAGGGTCTTTGTTATAGCAGGGTTCATTAGTCGTCCCTTTTCTAATCCAGCAGCATCAAATCCTGATTGGAGCTAACATTTTCATTTCATACAATACATTAAATAACAGAAATAAAACTAAAGTTGTGACATCTAGATCAATAAGCAGCCTTCGCCTGTAACAGGTGTGATGAGTTACGGCACTTATTGCCAGCCTTGTTCAAACTTACAAATGTTGAAAATGTTGTGTGTAACTATACATTATTACATGGTAAAAATGTGTCATTATCTTTGGGACATGGTTGATAGTAATGGTTATATGCTATTTTTTTCTTTTCCAGGAGAATGAATCAGTCGACAAGGCCATTAAGGAGTCTGTTTTCCCCAGGCTAGTGGCGGCAGGGGAAATCAATGACATTGACCCTCTTTACATTGTTGCAGAGGGGAAATTGGTGGCCAAACTAAGTGGGACAAGTGTGGGTTTACCAATGGCACGTGCTCCTAATGGGTACTTACTATATTTTTATTATAGAGTACCCACTAAAGGCCAAAAATATTTACTTGTTTCTTGAGGCTATGCTCCTCGAAAATACAACGGAAGCCAAAAAGCGGGTAGCTTTGCAAAAATTTATGAAAGAACTCGAGTAAACTATAACTAATATGTTAGTTTATTCCATGGTTTGTTATCATCAATATGCATTGTAAGATTTTGTTAGGTTAGATTATTATTTGTATAGTTTCTGTATTAGTGTATATAGTATTATAGTCATTTCTATATGATTTTTTGTATTTTGATATTTTGTGTATGTTTTAGCTATTAAATATTTTTTGGATGTATTTTGTACTTGGATTGTTGTTATACATACACTAGCTGAGATTGATGTTTGGTTCTGGAGTGAATTTCACTCCAGCATGAGAGAGTTGTTTCAACACCAAAATATGGAGTTATTTCAACTCCATTTTTGGAGTGATTTCCACTCCAGTATGAGAGAGTTATTTCAACACCAAACATTGGAGTTATTTCCACTCCACTCGTGGAGTTATTTCCACTCCACTCCTGGAGTGAATTTCACTCCACATGTGGAGTGCAAAAAGTGGAGTGAAAAGTACTCCAAAAGTGGAGCGGTTCTGTACCTTTTTTTTCACTCCACTTTTGGAGTTGTTTCAGCTCCCAAGAATTAACAGTGCAGTCATACACAAGCCCAAGTAGCCTGTAGTCCGAGTTAACGCCTATTCCCGTTCGTTTGTTTGATTTGAAATATGACCGCACGACCGCCAGCAAATATTATAAACGTGAAGTTCGATTTGGCAGAAGGGTCGCTTGATCATGGAAAATGTATGGCTTGCTCTTTCGAGTAAATGTTGTTCGAATTAGATGTATGGCGTTCAAACATTGAATTTTGACATAAACGCGCCATACATGATTACCGTATGTTATTTTAATATTACAAGGCTTATGATCGCCTTGATATGTGGTGTAGATTCTACAGTCTATTTTATCCTCTATATGCTATAGAAATTTCTGGCATCATTCTGCTGGCATGCCTGATCAGTGATCCTGAACACTGCTCCAACCTCGTACCATGAACTGCTCCTGTGTCAGTGCAGAGGCAGCATTTCACTTCTGATAAGAACTCCTAGTCTTATAATAAACGGAAACTGGCTTGGTAATTTCCGCATGTGGCAAACATTTTGATGTTTCTTTTTTACTTGTTCCATTGTATTCACGTATCTTTAGTTTACAACAAGTGATTTAATATTACGAGTTTGCTTTATTCTTCATTTGTTTAAATTGTCGGCTGGTAATGCATGTGCCTTCGGCATCACGAGTCCACCGAAAGTAGAATAAACACTGCAAGTGGCAGTAGTGCACTAAAAAGGTAGACCGCGGGTATCCCGTAGTTGCGAGCTCAAATCCCGCTCGGGTTAACATTTTTCAGTTCACTTCGGCAGTGTTGGAAAATCATGATATAAGATTATGCATAGGATTATTGCACATTATTGGTAATTTCTTCATGAGGAAAATGTCATGAAAGTGTCATCATGGTGTCACACACACCGAATACCTTTGTCTTTTCAGAGGTGTCATTGCGCACCAGATTCTTTGTCTCTTCAGTGAGGGAACGCAAAGTTTGCAAACGTTGTTTTTGTGATGGCTGGAGTTTTCGGTATCCCAAAACTTGCGCTTCGAACGAAAAATTGTAATCCTGAAGTTAGTCCCACTTTTACGTGGGATGACTTCTCGCGCAAAGAAGAGCTTGGTTCTGGGTCGTTTGGCGCTGTTTATTCTGAGTGACATGAATATATCATTAATTCTTCCGATTATAGTTACAGTGTTTCAAAATCCGTCTCCAAAATTCGACGGCTTCCGCTTGCTAAATGTCATCAAAAAATCATTTTGTCCATTGACGAACTTTCATGTTTAAATGCTAAATGTTTAAATGCTAAATGTCATGAATAAATCATTTGTTGTATATAGATCGGAGACCGATGAAGTACAGTGAAAAAGTCGTATATTTTAATATTATCTTAATTGGACTTTATACTAACGCTACGCCGTGTGAGATAATTTCGACACTCGAACTAGAATTCATCACCGTAGAGGAAATAGGGAAATTTTTGAAATTTGATGTATTTAAGGTTGATGTTATGACATGAATATCATTAATTCTTTCGATTTATAGTTACTATGTTTAAAAATCCATTGTTTACGTGTAAAACGGATAAGCATCAGCAATTTATAAGGTAATAATCTCCCGAGATGTTGCAGTTTATTAAACGAACCCGTAGATAGTCAAAATAAAAAGTGTTTTCGCTTGTGTAGAACATTTTTAAAGTGGGATTTTCTAATAATAAACTGATAAAAGTTGAAATGTCCGTGTTTTCCATGTCCGCATTTTCCATGTCCGCGTTTTCCATATCTGCGTTTTCCATTTCCGCGTTTTCCATGTCCGCGTGTCCGTGTCCGCGTCCGTGTCCGCGTTTTCCATCTACCCCTCTAATCTTTGGGGTGCATCAAGGTGTTCTAATCGCAATTTTCTAGTTCCTCTTAAACGACAAATTAAGGCTTTCTCCTTTCCCAAGATATTTTTTAGCAACACTCGTTCTATGGTTAATAAATTGGTCGAAATTAATGGCTGCATTACATCAAATTCATGTGACATTGGTGTCATCACTGAGTCATGGCTTTCGTCATGCGTGGGTGATGACTTAATTAACATACCGGGCTTCCTAACATGTGGCAGAGACAGACCAAATAATCAACGCGGGGGTGGTTTGTGTACTTTCATTAACTCTCAGATAAATGTTTTGGAACTTCTTGATTTAAATGACCCTGAAATTGAATCTCAATAGTTTTTGATCAAGCCAAACCGTTTGCCTCGTGGGATTAATTCCCTTATATTGGGTACAGTGTACCATCCTCCTCAAAATGACAATAACAATCTTCGTGCTCACTTATTCAATTATCTGGATAAAGGTCTTGCTGCTTATCCAAATTCTGCTGTTATTATTCTTGCGGACTTTAATCATTTTAAACCTGGCAATTTTTGCTCTTCTTTAAAATTAAAGAAATTAGTTACCAAGCCAACAAGAGGCAATACTATTTTGGATCAAGCGTATTCTACGTTGTCGACCTATTATGGTGAAGCTTTGATTCTTCCACCCCTGGGAATGTCAGATCACTCCAGTATTATTCTTACACCCAATGGTTATTCGTATACTCGTGTACCTTCTACACGCGTTATTAAGCGAATGTGCAAAGAACGGAACAAACGTTCTTTGTTTTCGTCCTTGAAAGCTGTCAACTGGACCCCTTTATACCGACTATCTACCTGTGATCACCAATTTACGAATTTCTATGATACTTTGACTTGTCTCATGGATACTCATCTTCTCAAGTATCAAGTCAAACTTTACCCAAACGACAAACCCTGGTTCACTTCGGATATTAAAGAAGCAATTGTTAATCGGCAACGTTTCTGGCTTAACGGTAATAAATACCTGTATAAATTTTATAAGAACAAGGTTATTAAACTCTGTAAATTTGCCCGTCGTTTGTTCTACCATTCTATCGTCGATAATATCCTCGCTCTCAACCCCAGGAAATGGTGGCAAAACGTCAAGCTGTTATCCGGTCAATCTAAATCTGCTTCCTTTTCGGAAATGTTAGTCGAAAGATCTGTTTTAAGAGGCATGGATCTTGCTGAGACCATCAACGCCGCTTTCAGCAAAGTGACTGAAGATTTTCGACCGTTAAAGTATACCCCGTCTCCTATCACCAACACCCCTGAAAAATACATAATTACACCGGACGCCGTTGAACGTTCTCTTATGGCAGTTAAAGTTGGTAAATCAAGTGGCCCCGATGACATCCCTAACTGGCTATTATGTAATTTCGCATCAATTATTTGTGACCCAATTTGTTCCATTTTCAATGCATCCATTAGGCCGATTTCTCTTACTCCAGTCTTGAGTAAGGTGCTCGAGGGTTTTGTTTTCAATTGGCTGTCTTCTATTGTTATGCCGCATATTGATCCTCGACAGTTTGGGGAATTAAGCACTCTTCCGTCTCATGCCTTGGTTCATCTTGTTCATCAGTGGCTTATGGAGACTGAAACACATAAAACCATCATTCGTTCATGTCTAATTGACTTTTCCAAGGCTTTTGGCAGGATTGATCATAACATTCTAATGGAGAAGCTTCGTTTGCTTAATGTTCCCCAAATCCTGTTGAATTGGTGTGCTGCTTTTTTGAAACATCGTCAGCAACGAGTTAAACTGGGTAATCTAAGATGGAGTTGGAAGCCTATCCATGCTGGGGTACCCCCGGGGACCAAATTAGGTCCACTTCTCTTCTTGGTTATGATCAACGATCTTTCCGCTACAGTACCTATGTATAAATACATTGATGATTGTACCCTTTTTGAGGTTGTTTCACCCAGCACGACTACGACTCTCCAAGCGGAAGTTGACCGTATTCAACAATGGACCATTACTAATAACATGCGTCTCAATGTTCAAAAGACTAAAGAATTTCATGTAACTTTCAAAAGGAGTCATTTTCCCTCACAGCCTCTTGTATTAAACGATCAGCCTTTAGATGTCGAACCTGTTATTAAGCTGCTTGGTGTTTATCTTACATCTGATCTAAACTGGTCAATACATATCGACCATATAATATGTTTTAAGGCGAGTAAACGTTTGTACGCTCTGCGAACCCTGTGGCGTTGTGGTGTTCCTTCTAAGGATCTTCGTTTGGTATATTGCTCCTTCATTCGTCCAATTCTCGAATACGCCTGTGTAGTTCGGCATTCATCTCTTTCATTGAAATTGCGCGACCAACTTGAACAAGTGCAACGAAGAGCTGTTAGGATAATTTTGCCTTCTTTTTCTTATGCAGATGGCCTTTTGGAACTTAAAATTGATCTGCTTTTTGAACAAAGGGAGACTCTCTGTAGAAAGTTTTTTTAGTCAATTTTGAACCACAAAAGTAACATCTATGATTTGTACCTATTCCTACTGTGAAAAAGTATTCATTAAGACATCCTCGTACTTTTCTTCTGTTTAAGTGTCGCACTATGCGATATCAAAATAGTTTTATTCCCTATTCAATAAGGACATGGGATTCGTCCCCATGGTTTTTAAATGTATTTACTGTAAACTTGAGTTTTTCAAATTTACCTGTGTATATTTGCCATTCAAGTATTTTTATTAAAACAATTTAAATTAAGATAGGCGGGAGCGGTGTTTTTTAGACATTTAAGCGTTACTAGTATAATTGTGAATTCTGAACTCTATTTGTAGCCATTGTATAGTTGTGTTAACACAGGAGTAATATGTTCTTGTCTTTTGACGAGGCATACTAGTCTGGCTGCCGAGTTTTGTACGCTTTGAAGTTTCTGTATTAACTGATTTGGAACGCCATACAAAAGTGAATTACAGAAATCCAACTTAGTGCAGGTTACAAAATAATGTACAAGAATTTCTGTTGATTGTAGTGATAAGTATTTTCGAATATGCGCTGTATTCCTTAAATGGTATAACGCTGATTTGCAAGTCGCCTTGATATGATCTTCTATTGATAGTGACGAATCAAAAATAGTTCGAATGTTACTGACAGTTCTTGAGGGATTAACATCAATGTCGCAGATTTAAACAGAGTCGATGGGCGGTGTCGGGCGGTACTTCTCATTCTTCTCATTCTCGGTTTTGCTCCTAATCAATTTTAGCATATTTTGGACAAACATCTATCGATATCGCTTACACAGGCTTCGATTCTCGATTTCTCCAGTTCAGCAGATGATGACTCAAACGACATATATATCTGTGTGTCGTCTGCGTATAGGTGGAATCTCATGTCATGATCGCGTATGACATCGGCAAGCGGAGCTGTGTACATAAGAAACAGCATGGGGCCCAAAGTGGATCATTGAGGGAGTCCAAAAGGCAGGCGAGGTCGTGATGAGAAGATAAGATATATGCACCAGTTTACACTGACAAATGGTTTCCTCTCCGATAGATATAAGGAGAACCAGTCAAGAGCTCTGCCTCAGTGCCTCTTATGCCAATTCTTCGGTGGAGTCGATCAAGTAGGATGTTATGGTCAACGGTGTCAAAAGCCGCTGACAAGTCCAGGAGAAAATATTACATATTGTTGACCATCCAAAACACGCAGATCATCATTGTGTACCTGTATCAGTGCGGTTTCAGTGCTGTGATGATCTTTATAGGCAGATTGATGTGCCTCGCCCATATTGTTCTCATTGGTATATGCATTCACTTGGGTAGCGACAACCTTCTCGATCACTTTTGAAATCAATTTCAGATTGGAAATAGGGCGATAGGTTGACGGCCTTGGTTATAGTAGGCAGAAGTATGTGAATATAATGTTAATATATAATTTAACATTCTTCCCGTCGATGAGTCGTTCGTATAATCAAATATTTAAAATCTCTCAAATCCAAAAAGGCAACTGGTCTGGATAAAATTAATGCCAAATTGCTCAAGGATGTGTCTGAAATAATCACTCCATCTGTCACAAAGCTACTGAATCAATCAATTCAAAATCACTTATTGCCATTGAGTTGGAAATGTGCTAAGGTGACAGCCTTGCTTAAATCGGGTAATAGAGAGAATGTAACAAATTATCGACCTATTTCAGTTCTACCAACGCTAAGCAAGGTACTTGAGAAAGCTGTTCATGTCCCACTTTATGAATATTTGAATGAACATAACCTGCTCAATGAAAATCAATTTCGTTTCCGTCCTAAATCCTCTACAACTGCAGCATTGTCAGACTTTGCTGATGAGATTTTGAAAAATATGTAAAAGGGGAAACTATGTGGTGCTGTGTTGTTAGACCTATCTAAGGCCTTCGACACAGTTGATCACGGTATCTTGCTTACCAAACTGTCAGCTGTTGGTGTTTCTACTGATGATTTGGCCTTGTTTGAATCATATCTTGGTTTTCGTTCGCTCCGAACGTCATGTGGCCCTGAACTATCCTATCCTCTCCTTTGTAATTTTGGAGTCCCACAAGGCAGCGTTCTGGGCCCATTGTTATTTTTAGTGTACATTAACGATCTACCTATTGTTGCACAAGTATCCCTTTACGCAGACGACACTGTGCTGTACTATATTTCTTCCACTCCTAGTGATTTGGAAGGAAAGCTAAATTCTGATCTTCAAGACGTCTGTAGATGGCTTAAAGAAAATAAACTTACTTTGAATATTAAGAAAACCAAATTTATGGTAATTGGTGGCAGCAGGAAACTCTCTAACATTGATTCTATTTTAATCAAGGTTAATGATAATGAGGTGGAGAGAGTTGAAGGATGTTTATATCTCGGTGTGACTTTTTCATGTAACATGACTTGGACTGAACACGTCGACAAACTTTGTTCAAAGATTAATAAACGCATGGGACTCTTGAAGAGAATCAAACACCTCCTTCCTCGATATGCACGACTCTTATTTTATAATAGTTTAGTGCTGCCCTTGTTTGATTATGGTGATCTCTGGGTAGATAAGAACAATATCGTCCTTATGGACAACCTACAAATCCTTCAAAACAAAGCTGCGAAAATAATTCTCGACCGCAATCTACCCTCCTCGGCAACTGATGCTTTAAACGAATTAGGCTGGATCAAACTCTATCGACGAAGATTCTACCAAAGATGTCTGCACATTTTTAAATGTTTGAATGGTTTAACTGTGACCAATTTAACCTTAAAGTCACTCAAGGACATCCATAGATATAATACACGTAATAAAAATAATTTATGCTTGCCTGCAGTTAAAAGAAATTGGGGAAAAGAAAGGCTAGAATACCATGCAATTAAAGATTGGAACACCCTAAGTGAAGATATTAGAAGTTCAAACAATGTTTCTCAGTTTAAATTGAATTTTTTTAAATATATCTAGTAATGTTATATTTTATTATTACGAACTTTTTAAATATTGTAATATCTATTTTTAGTTCATCCTTATGTAATTTAGTAATTATTAATGTAATTTATTTATATAGGACCTCTCTGAAAATCACTCTATGTGAGAGAGCCTCCTGCTTAAATATTGTCAATAATAACAATAATAATAATGCTTGAGAACTAAAGATGGGAATGGGTCAATGTTACAGGGTTTGGATACAGTCTTTATTATCAGCTTACTGTAGCTAGCTCAGTAGTAGATGTACACATAATGTCAGGGCTGGAGTCTACTATTGGGCATTAAGGAAGTAATTTAACTTTGATTTTTAAAATTTTGTTGTCAAAAAAATCAGCAAAGTCTTTTGCAAGTCTAGTATGAGACTGGCTTGAAGGGTAGAGGTTTTCTGGTTTTCTATAAAGCATCTTATTTACAGTATCGAATAGCACCTTCTGATCATTTTTGTGCTCATCAATGACATTAGAATAAAAAGACAACTTGGAATTGAAGATCGTAGTGTTAACTTTGGCAGTGCTTTACGTATATCTCCCTATCAACTTGAAGTTTAGATGCATGCCACTTCCGCTCCAGGCGTCGCTTTGTTAGTTTAAGTAATCGTTTTTTTCTTAAGAGGGTCGTGTGAATCAAGTATAGCCTTGAGTGTTGTTTCATATTTTCCCGTGATGTCTTCAACAGAATTGAAGTTTGGACAGTCACGCACAAGGGGCGAGTTCACAATGTCCCTGTGTATAGGTTATCATAGTTGATGCTTTTAAGGTTTTTTCTGGATTTCTTTTCGGGGGCGGCTGGGTTTCTCCAGGTTAATTTTCGCATGTACGGAAAAATGATCTGAGATTCCGGGATCACATACGCTTACGGACTGGATGATGTTGCTATCGTTCCTAGTTAATATGAGATCTAGCATATGATTATCCACATCTGTTTGACGTGCTGCTTTAAGTTGTACATGTTGGTAATGTCGAAGAATCTTTTACTATGTGTGTTGTTATCATCTTCAAAGTGAAAATGAAAATCTCCTGTTATCGATAAGTGACCTGGATCGTTGTTAATCTCTTCCAGAAAGCTGCGGAATTCAATGAAAAATTATTCATAAGTTAGGCCATTAGAGTTAGACGGAGATTGTCGGTAGATTGTAATAACTCGTATGGGATTAGGGCCAACCATCGCAATGTCAATACATTTAAATGACTTGAATTTTTTCTGTAGTTTGGACTTGAAAACAAATTACTTGTTGTAAAGTAATGCAACACGTCCTCCTCTAGATTTTCTATCAACATGTTGGAAGATGTAGTTAGTAGGAGTGATATCCCTGGTGGAAAATTTATCATTGTCACCTTGGAGCCAAGTCTCGGTTAGGGCTAATATATCGATTTTTTTGCAAATATTCTTAGTTATTTTTTGCAAATATTCTTAGTTATATTTGCCTTCTTAGTTATTTAAATACAACTGTTTAACTATACGTACATGTATACACAGGTTGTAGTAATTTTAACTACATGTTTGTTAGTTACATCGATCTTCTTAGTTATTACCTCCGCCAGGAGGTTATGTTTTTACCTCTGTTTGTCTGTCTGTTTGTCTGTCTGTAAGCAGGATATCTCAAAAATTAATGAAAAGATTTTAATGAAAGTTTGTAGAAGGGATGGTCGTACGCCAAGGACCAAACCATTAAATTTTGGTTCACTTTGGGTGACAATTGGATGAAATATTGATAAAAATCTCTCTGTAAGCTTCTCTGCGTAGAAGAAATGAATGAAAATCTTGATTGCGCAATGAGCGATCCCTATATTATTCAAATCTTTAATATTTGCAAATAAAATCTAAATTCACAAAAAAACAATGGACTTGGCAGTTCCATTGTTTATACAAAAGTGCAGTCATAGCCTAAGGAACAACATAAACTTTTGCATAATATTTGAGTAGAAATGAGACAATGAAGCATTGTATTCACTCTAGATAAAATAAGTTTGTAGACGTGTAGATCGTACATTGGAAAACAACAACATTTTATTGTATATGAAAAAATGTGGTCATAGTCGTGCACCAGGACCGGCCAACCTTAAATATGTGCTAAATTTACCCTATAACATGTCTTCAATAAATAACCCGCTGGTGGAGGTATGCAGTCTCTGAGTGCCTTCTAGTTTTAACTACAACTGTTTAGGTTTTAGTTATTTTAACCATAATTTACATAGTAACTGTCTTTTATAGTCTTAGTTTAATTTTAACAAAACAGGTGTATAAGTATAGAAGCTTAAGATTAACTTTATAGTAAGTTTAACAATTATGATAATTAATCTTCAAAATATCCAATAGTACAAACAAATCGAGATTTTCATAACATATAACATAACATGTCAATTTACAACTACAATTGGTGTTGTTTATACTCCATTTTTAATATGGACCGCCTTGCCATATAATAAATATATTATTTACCGGATGGGACATTTTTGAGACCTAGGCAAAAAATTCTCAATACGGACCAACAAAAACGGTAAATAATTCGTTTTCTTCTTAATATCCTGGTTGTTTTTTGGTCGTCATCATTATTTCTAGTGGGTGGCCAAAAACGAAAGTCTGTGCTTTTCAATTGAAAATAAATTGGAAATTTAAAAGTAATTATTTTTTTGAATACAGTACCCTTTAACCCTAGTACATTATCTAGACTGGGCTTTTTTTGGTCTTTTGTGGTTGGCAGGGGGGGGGGGGGGGATCAGCCCGCGGGCAATATCTCCAAAACTATTAGATGTATGTCAATGAAATTTTTATAGGTTGATGACATGGTAACACTGAATATACTTTAAATTTTTGTTGCCATGACAACAAATTGAACCGATCTACCATGTACATGTAGCTCAGTGTCATGGCGGGCGGATGTCATCTTCTCCGCTCCAAAGTGAGTGTAATATTTTTGTTAATATTGTGGCTGATATGGCGTCCTATGGGTGATGTACAAGACCTAAAGGTTCCTGGGGTCAGTATTCGGCTGAATTTGAAGTGCAGAATTGTTACACTTTGCCGTGCTCGTTAATTATTTCCATAGCCAAATTCCTTATTATTGTAACTCAACGCCGTCCTTCAATCTTCCAGCGCTGTGCCTGTTGTGCAGTCGATTCTAACCCCGGAGATCCTCGCAAGAACCAACAATTAATCTCGGTGTTCTATCAGAATGCTCGGAGCCTTAAAGCCCTCGTCAAAGATTGCGAGGAGTCCAGTAATTACATCTGCAAACTATCGCTGCTTCAGGACATTGTTTATAGTGCCGATTACGACTTAGTAGCGATTACCGAAACTTGGCTGAACCCTAGTATTTATAATTTGGAGATTTTACCTTACGGGTATGATATATATCGTAAGGATAGGGAAGGCCGTATTGGAGGTGGGGTATTACTGGCTGTAAAGAACAAAATCGCCGTAAAGAGTTGCTTGGACCTGCCAGGCGAGACCGTGGCTATCGAAATCAAGCTAGCGTCTGACAAGCTATTCCTGGTTGTGGTTTGTTATAGAGCTCCAAACGATCATGAGTTTCTATCCCAGTTCAAGACAATTACGGATGTTGCAAGTGATGGGAAATACTCTATGACTATGATTACAGGAGACTTCAATTATCTCGCTATTCGTTGGGTCGACGGATCTGGTTTCGTAAACAGTTGGATCAACCTGTTATCATACGCTTTCCTATGTCAGCTCATTGAAGCTCCAACTAGGGAGGACAACATCTTAGACTTGGTTTTATCAAGCAACGCTGATCTAGTGGATACAGTCTTTTGTTGAAAACACAAACGGACTTCCTTCAGATCATAAGAGTATTTCTTTAATTTTTTTTCGTTCACTCAAACTAATCAATTCACCATCTAGATATATTTATGACTTTAAAAATGCTAACTTTCTGGCGCTACGGGCCTATCTGTTCTTGGACACTATTGACATTCCCCAAGGGAAAACGGATGACGCCTTGAAATCATGGAAGAATGATTTCTTTGAAGCAGTTAATGTTTTTGTTCCCAGGTGTAAAGTCAGACACTCTCAGCGTGCGCCATGGATCGATTGTGATCTTTCCTATGCCATAAAAAAGAAAAAGACCTTTCGGAACAATAAAGTGCGCCGCTCTAAAGACCCCGTAGTTTTCGAGGAGTTTAGGAAACTACGTCAGAGAATTAAAAACTGGATCCGAGCTAACCGTAAAGCCTATTTCAAACGGATAGCCTCGGAAATTCACTCAGTAGTATAGAAAGTGGGGCTACCGGCGCATTTTTCCATTTTTCATGTCTCAACTTTTTTCTCTGAAGAACGCAGCACTTTTCCCGTTTTGGGTTCCACATATATCTTTCGATCAAATATGTGGAATCCAAAAACAGGAAAAGTGCTTGGTTCTCCAGAGAAGTTGAGACATTCAAATGGAAAAAGTTCGCCGTTAGCCCCACTTTCGAGACTACTAATAGACAATGTGTCGCGTGGTTTGGGTAGTCAGAGACGTGTCTCAGCTAGTAGGCTACAGAGTGAGGTGTCTAGACGTGAGGCTGCTGCGGTTGATGATGTAGCTCGTGGTGAGACTATGTCAAGTGATATTACACGTGATCCTGATACGGACTTTATTTCAGGTCGTGAGTTGAGTGGGGCTCGTGATTCAAAAGGGTCTAAGGACTTGGCTATATTAGATAATAAAACGACTCGTGCGAGAATGTCTGAGAGTAAACGTAGCTCTATTGTGGATGGTAATGTCGTTCGTAGTGGTACACTATCGAGTGGTGGTGCACGTGATCCTGCTATAGGTTCTGGTAACTTAGTTATACCGAATGTTAAGATGAGTTTTCTAGAGAGGATGTCTGGCTATCTAGCTGACGCTAAAGCATTGGGGTATGAGTGGATGGATCTTATTAGAAAGGTATCTAGAGATAATGTCATTAATAGAGTCACCAGAGTTAGGGAGGTCAGAAAGATTCGAAAGGCTAGACGTGATCTTAGACGGTACGTGAGGAGGTCACGACTAAGTCAGGAGGCCTCAGACAAAGAGTACAAGAGAATCACTAGTCTTATTGCTAAGATGAGGGAGGTCAGAAAGATTCGAGAGGCTAGACGCGATCTTAGACGATATGCTAAGAGGTCACGACTAAGTCAGGAGGCCTCAGACAAAGAGTACAAGAGAATCATGAGCCTTATTGCTAAGACGAAACGTCCTACTGTAGTACAAAGTAGAGTTGCTCTTAAAGGGTACACCAAGTCGTATAGTGTTGAGGTGATCGACAATAAGGATCCACTAAAACAACTAGTCAAGACTAGAGAAGTAGTGGGCTTGGCTTTAAAGAAAGAGTTAGAGAGACTGAAAGGTTTGAAGTTTTCCGAGACATTGAAAGTAACTCTAGAGAAACAAATTGGTAACGGAGAGTCTGTGTTTAAGACAGCCTTCTTCAACAGTGTAGTCAAGACAGTGACTAGTAGTATTGATATTAGTGGGACTACGAAGCAAGCTAGTGAGGAGATAGTAAATCGTATAGCTGTATGGTTGTCAGAAGGGTCTGGGTGGGTTGTAGACAGTGTTATTGACCACTATGTTAATGTGGTAGTGTATATGCCTCTTAAAGGATCGAGTTATATTGAACTACCAGAGGAGTTGGCGAACGCGTCGAAAGGTTTGATTAATATAAAGAATGAAGATGACAAGTGTTTTATGTGGTGTCACGTGTTACACAAGTGTCCTGTAGGAAAGGATCCGCAGAGAGTGTCGAAGCACAAGAAGAACGTAGGTTCTGTCAATTATGAAGGAGTGAGATTTCCAGTGGACACGAAACAATACAAAAAGATTGAGAGACAGAATGGTATTAGCATAAACGTGTTTGGATATGAGGACAAACAACCATTTCCTATATACGTTTCTGAGGAGAAGTTCGAGGATCGTATGGACCTGCTGCTAATATCGAATGGTGTTAAACGACACTACGTGTACATCAAAGACTTTGATAGGTTTATGTACGGTCAGTCTAGTCACAAGTGTCGCAAGAGTTTCTGTAGGAACTGTCTTCAGTGTTTTACTACCAATGAGATTCTAGAGAACCATAAGGAGGTTTGTATGGTGGTAAATGGTAAGCAAGCGATCAAGATGCCAGCCGAAGAAGACAGCATTCTTGAGTATGTAAATTACCGCAAACAATTAGAGGTACCATTCGTAATATACGCAGACTTCGAGGCTATCACAGAGAAGGTCGACAACGTGACACCACTCACAGGATCGTACACTAGTGAGTACCAAAGACACACGGACTGTGGGTATGGGTACAAAGTAGTATGCTGTTACGACGACAAATATAGTAAACCAGTAGAGATGTTTCGAGGTCCGAAAGCGGTTAAGAAGTTCATGAAAAAGATGTTAGAGGAGGTTAGATACTGCAAGAAAGTTAGAAAGGAGCATTTTAATAAGGACATGGTGATGACCACGGCTGATAAGGTTAACTTCAAGGAAGCGACTAAGTGTCATATTTGTGATGGGGAGTATAAACGTAAAGACGTAAGAGTTAGAGATCATTGTCATGTAACTGGTAAATATAGAGGTTCGGCACATCAGTTATGTAATAGGAACTATAGACTGACTGATAAGATACCTGTCATATTCCATAATCTAAGAGGGTATGATAGCCACTTCATAATGCAAGAGATAGGTAAGATAGGTCTGAAAATCAACGTCATACCAAATAATATGGAGAAGTATATGGCATTCATGTTAGGTAAACATCTAGTGTTTCT
The DNA here is from genome assembly GCA_035772405.1 of Chrysogorgia sp. JL179-B06. Taxonomy (NCBI): domain Eukaryota; kingdom Metazoa; phylum Cnidaria; class Anthozoa; order Scleralcyonacea; family Chrysogorgiidae; genus Chrysogorgia; species Chrysogorgia sp. JL179-B06. Next base: position 1,794,243 of record JAYKKM010000385.1, on the reverse strand, counting down.
AGATAGTTTCCAATTCATGAGCTCTAGTCTAGCCGACCTAGTGAACAACCTACCAAAGGACTGTCTCAAGTACACGTCTGAACTGTTTCAGGGCGAGGAGCTAGAGTTGGTGTCGAGAAAAGGTGTGTACCCATATGATTATATGGATAGTTTCGACAAGTTTAACGATCTTGAGTTACCACCAAAGGAGAGTTTCTACAGCATCCTAAACGATGAGCATCTGTCAGACACAGACTATGAGCACGCTCAAGAAGTGTGGAAGACAATGGGTGTGGAGAGTATGGGTGGGTACCACGACCTATACCTAAAGTCTGATGTATTACTACTGGCTGACGTGTTCGAGAACTTCAGAAGGACGTGTAAGCAGTACTATCAACTAGATCCTTGTCATTACTTCACGTCACCTGGACTATCGTGGGACGCTGCTCTAAAGATGACGGGAGTGGAACTAACGTTGATGACTGATATTGACATGTTTCAGTTTATCGAGAAAGGAATGAGAGGTGGTGTATCCTGTATCACACATAGATATGGTAAGGCCAATAACAAATATATGAAGGACTACGATAGTAGCGAACCATCGAAATACATATTATATCTAGATGCTAATAACCTTTATGGTTGGGCTATGTCTCAGTATATACCGACTGGTGGGTTCGAGTGGGTCAAGGGTTTTGACGTGAGTGATCTAGACAAGTATAACAACGAATCAGACAAGGGGTTGATACTTGAGGTTGATTTAGAGTATCCAGAGGGTTTGCATGATATACATAACGACTATCCTTTAGCTCCTGAGAGGATGAAAGTGAGTAGTGATATGTTGTCAAACTACTGTAAGACAATCCAAGATAAGTTTAAGATATCTGTAGGAGAGGTTGCAAAACTTGTACCTAACCTAAGCGACAAGACTAAGTACGTAGTTCATTATAGAAACCTACAATTATATATGAGTTTGGGAATGAAGGTTAAGAAGATACATAGAGTACTTCAGTTCGATCAGTCACCATGGCTTAAGCAGTATATTGACTTTAACACAGTTAAAAGAACCCACGCAAAGAACGACTTTGAGAAAGACTTTTTCAAACTTATGAATAATAGTGTATTTGGAAAGACTATGGAGAATCTACGAAAGCGTGTGAATGTGGAGTTGGTAACAGACAAGAAAAAATTGAAGAAACTAACGTCAAAACCAACATTTGTGAGCAGTAAGATATTTGACAATAACTTAGTAGCTGTACACAGTATCAAAGAGACACTAACTCTAAATAGACCAGCATATGTTGGTATGTGTATTCTAGACCTGTCGAAGACATTGGTATATGACTTCCACTACAATAACATTAAAAAGAAGTGTGGCAACAAAGCCAAACTACTATTCACAGACACAGATAGCCTAATGTACGAGATCGAGACGGAGAATGCGTACAAAGACATGTACGATAACAAAGAAGCGTTCGACTTTAGTGGATATGACAAGTCATCTCCCTACTTCGACTCAACTAACAAGAAGGTCATTGGTAAAATGAAGGACGAGACGTTAGGAGTCCCAATCGTTGAGTTCGTTGGTTTAAGGTCGAAAATGTATAGCTACGTGAGAGAGGATGGAAAAGGTGGTAAGACTGCTAAAGGTGTTAAGAAGAGCGTTGTGAGAAATAACATAAGACACGACAACTATAAAAGTGTCCTGGCAAATGGTGAGCAAATGTCTCACATAATTAAAACTATTCGGAGCAAGAGCCACCGACTAGGAAGCTATGAAATAAATAAGATATCGTTGAGCTGCTTTGACGACAAGCGATTCATACTACCAGATGGTGTATCTAGCTATGCGTATGGACATCACAAAATAGTTAGGAACTAGCTGCTCAGGTTTCTCAAGTGTTTTCTAGTCTTGATGTGTTTGTATTTAGAGGTCACGTGGTATGACCGATCGCACGTCTCACACACCCACTTATGAGTTCTCATCCACTCTTTGGTTTGCGCTCTGGCTGCTATTAAAGCTTCTTCTTTGGTTTGGTAAATTCTTGGTCTTGCCATTATATATTACTATATATTTTATTTACCCACTCGTTGTAGTATGGATCTCCTCTTCCATCCCAACCTAGATCCTTGTATACTACACTATACAGGTTATACTCGAATCGTGTCTTGACTTTACCAGGTTTGAGGTCGTTAAGACTACCTCTCAACTCTATACCTCTTCTAGAGCATATTCTTATGATGTAGAATATGTATTTTGATATGTTCTTGACAATCAACTTGTTTCTTTTAAGAGACCATACTATCTCTATAAAATCACTGACAACTGTTGGTATGTCACTCTCGTTAACTAGTCTAGTCAACATTCTCGTTAACCACTTACTATAACTATGAGCCGATTTCTTGTACATCCAAATGTTAGGTACAAAGCTCCTCACACGTCCGTAGGTAGTCTCTCCACACTTGTTGCAACTAAATACACCATCTTCGATTTGGGTTCTGTGGTTACTACACTCGTAACAGTATGCGGTGTCGTACCACTTTTTTGGTCTCGCGTCCCTACTTCCGTTCTTGATCTCGTCTAATGTGTACCCTAGTGTAGTACCACTCCACTTTTTTGACGCAATCTCATCCAGTGTGTATCCAGCGTGGAACATTCTCATTGTGCGTTCGTCAACCATCTAAGTTAATATACTATATATATCTTTAGACTATAGTGTAGTAACTTTGTGGTTGAGCGACTCCCACTCACACTTTATTATTGCAACCTGTTTTATAGCGTCTGATAGTAGTTGTTCCAACTCTTCTATCTGACTAGTCTGGAGTGTCAAGTCTCGCTTCTTGTTGAATTCAATAGCCATCTCCTTCAAAGTAGTACTCATTATACTACTCTATATATCAAGTAACCGATGGGTAACCCAACAGCTCCAACGAATACCGTTTGGTATTCTTTCATCTCGTCTGAGGGTTTGTAATAGTCTGACAACTCAGGCTCTTTACTAAATGTCTTCCCATCGTACTGTATCGTCAGTACTTGTCTTAGTTGATCCAGAGCGTGGTTCGTGTCGTTTATGTCTGCGTTAGCATCTGACAGTTGTTGTCTTAACTCCTGAATTTTGTCTCTCTGACGAATCTCGTTCTCATAGAACGACTCTTTAGCTCTAGCAAGACTCTCCAGTGCTTTGTTGTGTCTCTTTATCTCTATCTCGTAGCCGGTATGGTTTAGCTTGCTGAATAGAAATCCAGCTCCTGCAAATGCTATAGCATTGAACAACCCTCCTGCTACCAAGCTAGCCATTATGTATTACGTTAGATTACTTTGAGAACGGGTCTACAGGTAAGTATTTCTTACTCTGTGCCCACTTGATAAGTAGCGTTGAGACACCTACAGCAGTTGCTAACTTGAGGGTGCCCTTCACTGATTCAGGAGTGCCTAGCGGTTCTTTTAGTACTTTCTTTGATGCCATGGACACAGCTACGGCTCCAGCAGTCACAAGGGCTGCGTCGTATAGCTCGTTCATCAGTTCTTTTCTGTCTATTGATGCCATATATTATACGATATGTTTTAATCGAAGCTGTCGAGTTTGCGTGGTGGTTTTATAACGACAGTCTTAGGCTCTTCAGTCACTACTTGTTTGTCTTTACTCATAGTGTAGTACAGCGAACCAGCGGCTATTAACACTCCTATGGTGCCTATGATGTATCCATAGTTAAAACTATCGTCCTCACTTGTGACTCTCTCTCGCATCTTCCTCTCTTTGGCTGCTTTAGATATAGCAGCTAAGCGTTTCCCTGCCTCTACTCTCTTAGGGTCTTTGACCCTTGTTGTCGACGTTATAATAGGTATGGACTCACTGTCAGTCATCTATACCATACGTGGTGTCTTGTTTACAGGTGACCTCACAGTCATCTCACAGATATAGTATTCTGTGAAAGTATTTTTGGTGATTAGACAGTGTGGTTTCACTCTTAAATCTCCTATTGCAGAACTCACATAGAACTCTGGAGTCTCTCATATATGTCTCTATGAAATGTATTATCTCGTGTTGGTCTGAGGATAGTAACGTGTTGTACCCTTGTGATCTTAGTCTCCTTAATATTTTCACCTGGTTATTCCTAATAACCCTATTACCTTTCGGTGTTTTGAACTCTACAGCAAAACCATTATATCTCTTATGTAGTTGCGGAACTATCAAATCTGGTTGTCCACCCACGTACCCCTTCTTCCAACCATCTATTCTTTTAGTAGATGTGTCTTGGTACTCTCCCAACCCTGGGATGACTATTACCGGGTGGTACTCTCTAATGTACTTTACAATGTCGTAGTGTAAATCTGTCTCGTTCATAATCGATAGTTGGTTATGTTGCGTGTACTGGCCTGTCTTTCTAATAGATGGTAGGACTTCTGTGAATATCCATTTTCTAAAAGTCTCAGCTGACTCTAACTTAGATGAGAATATTAGTCTATACAAACCACTCTCGTTTATTTGCCAAACTCGTCTATTTCGACACTCGGACCCGATACAGGACCTTAGCTCCCAAACCTCTCTTTTCTCATCATCTACCACATGTTCTTGTATTGCTTTAGAAGGTCTTTTATAACCTAACACCTCGGCTATTTCTTTTCCGTAGAACCATATATTGTATCCATCCTTAATAGTCGTGACTGATTCCTCCTCGAAGACGAATTTCCTAATGAGACTCATTACCATATATTATACCACGTGTTTTATTTCTAAGCCTAAACAACTCGTCGAAACAGGACCACCAGGTCCCGAATCGGGACCTCATGTGTAAACGACCCTTCTATCGATCACAAACATACTATCAGTAGGGGGTCACATGTAGTGTCTTAATCATTTACTACTATTTACTCCTGGTTCTGATATATAGACGGTATGTGATTGTGTGTTTAAAGGGTGGCGTGATTCGCGCCCCCCTTATGTCTCATATATTTTATTATACCTTTTCACCATTCCATTGACTGGTGGGCATAAGTCAGTTACGATATCGTCCAACACTTTAACGTCTGAGAGAAGCATTGACTCGTCGTAAGGAAGACCTCTAAGATACGATCTTAGTTGTGTCAGTATTTTCTTGTAGCTAGTGTGTGCGAACTTGCAATGCTCCACTCTACTCGTTAGATTGGATTTAGCCAAGTAGCCTTGGATGATCACACCAGGACCACTAATACAAGCAATGATTAGAGGGTTAACGGTTATCGATCCAGCTATAATCCCTACTGTCGTTAACCCTATGCTAGTCATGTTTAACGATAGTTTAACTTTCTTCAACCTCTTGTATTTCCATTTGTAACAGGCTTCTAGTTTGTGGTAGTACGCGTACAAACGTTTGAGCTCTAGCACCTCTTCCTCTGACATATCCTTCGATATGTGATTGAAAACAACAACTGACTTCTTCCTCATTAACTTACCCCATGTTCCTTCATCATATCTCTACCAACTAATATTATGTCTCGGCTCGCCATGTAACCAGAGATAATCCTCACACCGTAGAACTCTATCAAAGACGGGAACTTATAAGGTGCGAGTGGTATTCTTGGTCGGTGCACTCCAAAGATCGTTACGTAAGGAGACCCTATCTCTTCGTGGTTAGCTGTGAAGTCTGAGTCTGTTGATCTTATGTTGTTCACCTTAACGTAGGAGTTACCCATCCGCCAATGTATTGATATCATATGTCTCTTGGTGATGTCGATGTTATTTGGGATTGTACACGTGTACTCCTTTACTGGAAAGCCACCACCGTACGATAATTTATCACTCTCACCTCCTTTGTATCCTATGTATTTGTCCCACGATCCATCATCGTTTGAGATGATAGCATCCCAATTTGTCGTAGAAACCCTAGTGACTAACCTAACTACCACAAAAACGGATATGTCACAGTATTGCATACGTGGACAGTTAAAATGCACTCCAGCTTCAAGTGGAATTGGAGTTAGTTTGGGGGATAGGAAGCTATGACCATTGTTAACACCAATAATAGGACCATACGTTGGATCGTATTGCACTAACATGTTCGTTTTATCTCTAATGGTTTTCACTTTATTTGTTCCACTGTGGTATTCCACCATACTCACAGCATGCTTTGTGACGTTAAAATCAAATATAACGTTATAGGACTGCGTTCTAAAGTATTGTGATAAGTATACGGACTCCAACACTTTTTTACTGACAGCATCCCAATCATCTTCTGGATCTGCTATGTTTTTGAGTGCCCTGAACGCCATATCTATATTTCCAGACATCCTCCCACCGCTAACGCTTAACTTAGGACCATCATCTAGATGTCTCTTCGCTCTTCTTAGTGTTTTGTCGCTCTCGTAGTCTCTGTCCTCAAATCCGTAATTTAGACTCATTATGCTATAACACATATTTGCTCACTAAATAGCCAGACACGGCCGAAATCACTAGAATTAGCCCCAACTCTGTCGTGTTGTCACCTGGTGTCGTCTTTGATGCCTCCAGACGGTGTGTCACCTTTGGTTTATCAAGTGTCTCCAGGTGTGTCACACTTGGTGTCAGACGACGCGTCACCTTTGGTTTATCAAGTGTCTCCAGATGCTCTCCACCTTCTTGATGTACTTTCTTAACCTCCGTCGTTTCCGTGTAGTTTAACCCACTGTTTACCCCAAACTTCATACTCTGTGTAGCAGTCTTCAATAGGTTGTTGTACCCAGCTATTTTGTTCTTGAGGATTACAACGTTACTAGGCATTAACCACGTAGATGGCGACAGCGCGAGGTTTTGGACAACGTTAGTGTCTCTAATCGACTTGTTCATGTTGAGAATCCACGTTGACACGTCGTAGTTTATAACACTGTCCTCCACCAACTTGCGGAACTCTTGTTGAGTCTCTAGACTGCCTGCGGAACCACCAACGACTGACACACGTGTCCTCGCTTGTGCACCAAGTGTGGAGTAAACAAAGGCCTCTATGGACTGATTTAGGTATTGTCTCCCAATGTTGGTGAGACCATTAGACGTCAGAGGAATGTATCGTTTGTAGTCGTTCTTAACGTCGTTAATCGTGAAGACTCTCTCCTCACCTGTTGTACCATCAGCAAGAACCTTACCTTGGTAGTAATGTTTTTTAGGAATCTTGTCTGTCTTACCATACAATTCTCCAGCATCAAACTCTCTACTTATCGATCTCATACTCTCACCACCCTCCATCCTTCTGAGAAGTCTTCTGATGGTAAAGTACAGATGGAACCTCATTACACTCGTGATAACAGGGTGGACCTCTTGTGATGGTGACAAGTGTTGTAGTGATACTCCACAACAGAAACTTGCACAATATGTTGCAAACACGACCCTATAGTAGCTCTCGTTGTCGTCCCACTTTGACTTTGTCTTTGACGTGGTGATTTGTAGTATTGGTAGCTTTGAGAAAAAGTAGTTCTTTTGATTGACGTAGACTCTAAAGTTATTCACTGGATAGTTCAACACGTTTTCCGTTGGATAACCATCCCAAAGTCCCCAGTGGTTCTTTCGACCTTTCGATAGTGGTTGGATAGTTCCACCAGATAACCATATTTTTGGAAACTTGTCGTCGTGACTAGACTTGTTGTTGTGTAACCAAATCCACATACTCTTGTCGTTTTTGAAGGTATCACTAGTTATGTTAGTGCTTATGATGTCGTTGTTTCTAAAATATATGTCAACGCCATTAACCTCACCATCTTGTGAGACAGTTGGATCGAACTCAAACTTGCTCAAAGTAATGTGAGGATACTTTTTGACTAGATTCAGCTTAGCCACGCGTATAGCATTAGCTATCTCTTCCTGGTCAGTTATCATTGGTTTGTTTATCGTTAGATACTTGATGTACTCTGGGTTACTCTTAAACCTACTCGAGTCTATACTAATATCACCAATATTGGTTTTCGTCACGAAGAATATGTGCATGTGCATATTGTCGTCAACGTCAAGAAAAAACCTATTCTTGTCAGCATAAGGATACTTTCTCTTGAACGCGTCCATCATAACATACCGTACGTTATATGAGAGTGGTAGTATTGATTAGTGGTTCAACAAAAACTGTAGACATACCAGAGTCAACTCTAGCAATAAACTCAGACCCTTACGTATTGGTGAATAAGGCAACTATCTTTTGGGATTACGTTAACGTAACCACAGCTAACAACAAGATAACTTATAACAGTAGTGACCACGTTTTCAACGTTGGGTACCACACCTTTGGAATGATCGCCGACTACTTGAAAGAGTTAGGAGACGTCAAGCTAGTGCCTAACAGACACGACTTGACGTGTACGATAACAACTGATCAGCAAATAGAACTGTTTGAGTTTGGACAACTTTTAGGTTTTGACGAAAACACTACAATAGTCACCACAAAAACCAGTCCTAACGTTGTGAACGTTAACAGAGGGCTGAAATACATACAAGTAACATCTAATATTGTGGACAGATCCAAGAACATAGTTAACGGTAACAGAAGCGATTGTATCGCAGTACTGCCAATAACTACCACACAGTCATTAAAAGGCTCTGTACAACATTTTGGTGTTGGATCGAAAATCCCAATAAACAAAGGAGTCATCAACCAACTAGAGTTCAAGATAACTGATCAGGACGATAACAGTGTTAGCGTTGGTGAGGTGCTGTTAGATTTACACATCATGTAGTGTATATGGAGCAAGAACTAAGAGATATTTACTACAACCCATCAACTGGTTACCAGTCTGCTGAGAGGCTGTACCAAAGAGCGTTGGAAGATGGACTAAGTGTTAGTAGGGCAAAGATAAAGGAATGGCTAAAATCTCAAGACACGTACACCAGATACAAACCAGTTGTTAAGAAACACAAGTTTAGACAAACGTTTGTCGACTATCTGGGTGAGCAGATACAGATGGACTTGGTCGATATGGGTACGTACAAGCACAAGAACAACGGGTACTACTGGATACTAACAGCCACTGAGATCCTTAGTAGGTATGCTTTCGCAATACCTGTCTACAGGAAAGACACGAAAAACATGACTAAGGCTGTCGCGAAGTTACTAGAGAAGGCTAAGGTTAGATTTGGCGAGTATCCAAAGCTGGTTCAGTTTGACGATGGTAAGGAATTCTACAACGTTGGTGTGAGGGATCTGTTGGATAAACACAACGTGAAGTACTTCAGCACGAACTCTGATAAAAAGGCAGCAGTCGTGGAACGATTCAACAGAACACTCAAAACGTCTATGTGGAAGTACTTCTACAGTAAAGGAACGTACAAGTGGATAGACGTTTTAGACCAGCTCGTTGAGAATTACAACAATACCAAACACAGTACTATTCTAATGAAACCCAAAGACGTTAGTAAGAAAAACGAAAACGAAGTATGGACAACACTATTTGGACACCACTTCGGTGACTATCCACTGCCAAAGTTTAAAGTAGGTGAGACTGTCAGGATATCAAAGTACAAAAGCATATTCGCAAAGGGATACGAGGCTAACTTCACCGAGGAGCTATTCAAAGTGTCAAGGGTCATGCGTGGTGACCCTACCGTGTACGAGATAGAGGACCATGAGGGGGAACTCATCATCGGTAAGTTTTACGAGGAAGAGTTATCAGCTGTTGATAAAAGAGACGATGTATACAAAGTTGAGAAGATAGTGAAGAGAAAGAAGGTTAAGGGTAAAAACATGGTTTTAGTCAAGTGGCTTGGCTACGACAGTAAACATAACTCATGGATATCAGAGAGTGATATTCAAAACATTGAGTAGTATATAATGGCTGAAGGATTTGATGAAATCGAAATGCAAGATCGTAACGATTTTGAGAAATACACAGACGAACAGTTAGAAGAAGAGTTCGACCGACTCAATGATATAGTCGAGGAACACGGGGCAACAGAAGAACTTAGTGGCATGCGTAGCAGAATCATCAGGGTGGAACGAGAGCTAGAGACTAGAGTAAAACACAAAATTAGACATGTGGAGACATCATTCACACACGATGATGATGGAACAGTGTTAATAACTAGTGGAGGAATCACCACTAATACCCCAGGAGTAGTGTTTACCGAACCGGTGACATATGGTGACGTTCACGACGAGAGTTTTGATTTAGCTTTCGAAGACGCTATCGAAATCAAAAGAAGACTGGAAAAACTAAACGAACTCAACAAAGAGTTGGTAAGAAATGGTATAAAAAGAACTGATCTAATAGGTTTGAAAATACGTAAACAGTATAACAAGAAACTCGGTAATGATGATATATCAAGGAATATAGTTGATAGGTCGTACGTGACACCCTCAGGTTCTATTCTTTTCAAACCGACAAACGAATACGGTGAGTATTTGAAACCTAAACTAATACTAAAACCTGGAAAAAATGGTTTGATATACAGTAGAGACAGTAGAAGTAAGAGTGCGCTTGAGCAGTTCAAGCAGTTAGTTGAACAAATCCCTGACATCTCAACTAACGGTACAGGAAACACCACAACTGACGTTACAACAGAAGACACCTCAACTAACGGTACAGGAAACACCACAACTGACGTTACAACAGAAGACACCACGGTTTCAAGTGACTTCCCAGTAATTGGAACAGAAGCGAACTACGATAACGTATTTGGGTTAACAGAAGAAGAGAATCGTGATCTACGAGGTGTCCTAAACTCAAGTGACACAATCGATCCAGACACTAGACCACAATTTCTAACAGTGCAAGCTGATTATTTTCAGGACGCTATTGACAAGACCGCAGACGATATGAATAGAAAGGAATATAATTCCGTAGAGAGGGCAGAATTGAATGAGAGAGTGATAGGTCTCAAGATAGCTAAGGACCGGACCTTAAATCAAATGGAACGTGAGAATGTTAGAGAAGAACAAGAAGAGGACATCACAAGGTTACAAAAAATAAAGGAGTGGCTTAAGGAAAATTGGTTGGGTGCCTCGGCTTTAGGAATAACCATAGCCTCTTTTATCACCACGATTATAATATCCGCTAGAAGCGTAGTCTTCAAAGGTGGTCAAGCACTTGGAAAATTAGGGAAAGCTATAGCTAATCTAGCCACAAAGGCTGGTCCTCTACTGGCTGGACTGCTAAACGTGGTGGCGACTGCGTTAAAGTGGGGAGCTGCAGGTATATCTTGGTTAGCGTCTAATTTGTGGATCCTAGCGATAGCACTAGCTTGGTTCGTCTACGATCAGTACAAACAGAGGAAATAAAATATGTGTTATAATATAGTATGAACACTAATGAGAGAGAGCTACTTCCTGGATATAGACGTCGCGGAATATCTTCTATCAAAGGCACAAGAACCCGTCACGTTGTAACGCTAAACCCCAACAAAGCCAATCCAGGGGAAGAGTTATACATCGACATCCCGAAAACAAAGGGTAACACTTGTTTGTTACCCTCTAGTCTCCATCTCCTATTCGACTTTAAGAGTTCGAATGCTAAATCATGGTTTCTTAACAACCTTTCGAGACTACTACTTGAGAGACTGGTGGTAAAACTAGCAGGTGAGACTGTGTACGACAACAGTGGTGAGAGCGTAATCGGTACGTACAAAGACCTATGGAAATCTAACAGTGAGCGAGACCAGATGGTCGAATATGGTATAGCAAACGAGAACCTTCGAAAGCTAATCTCGAAGGACGACAGTGGTGCAGCAAGTGGAAACACACAAAAAGTTAGTGATGGTCTGATATTCTCTGTCCACGGCACTAAACAAAAGATCCAAATCGACAAGATTCTAGAAGATCATGGTGTATACGCACCATACAACATGAACAACAACTTCAGGTACATAATCACACTCCCCAAAGCATCTGATATTATGGTGGCTCAATCTGGATCAGCTGTGGCTGGCTACACGTTGGAGAACCTCGAGTTAGAGTACGAAACTATCGAGAATCAAGAGATTGCTGACGAAGTATCATCTCTGTACGCATCCGGTAGATCTCTATCGTATGAACACGTCACACTGATGAAGACTGTGGAGTGGGATAAAGGAATCACACTCGTAAACGAGAATATTAACCTGCCGAGAAAATCTATGAAAGCTGTCGTTCTACTCTTCACAAACAAAACAAGAACTGATAGTGAAGACTTCGTCTACCCAAACATAGAGTCAGTCAAACTCACCATAGAAGGCGTACCAAATATGGTATACAGCCAAGGAATACCAAAGTCAAGACTATGGGGAGAAGCAAAGAGGTTGTTCGGACAACTAGACTACGACCACATGACTGTCCAAAAGTTCTACAAAGACGGTTTCGCTTTGGTTATTGACCTTAGGTCTATCGAAGACAACGATAAGGTTGCAACTGGAAAGAAGATCGTGAACACCCAGTCAGGAATACTAATGGAAATCACTAAAAAAGCCACAGCAGCTAACGTCATGTGTAGAATATTCATACTATCCGACGGTCTCGTAAACCTCATCAACAATGATCTACAATCAATACAGTACTAAACATATAGTATTCTATATGAAAACACCTTTCAACATGCTAATTGTTGGTATGACAGCCTGTGGTAAAACGTACCACCTCTTGGATATGATAGAGAAAGAGCATATGAATCACTTCGATTTCATCATTCTTATGTGTCCAACATTTGAATGGAACAAAACGTACACAGAGTGGAAATACTTGAGAGACCCAAACTTCATAGCTATTCAGTGTGAGCAGGACAAGGTCGACGTAATTCTCAAATACGTGACTGACACTTATAAAGGCACCAACTCACTAATAATATTAGACGATTGTGCTAGTGGGCAGGACGTTAAAAACAGAACAAGTGAACTAGTTAAACTAGCCTTTAGCGCTAGACACTACAACCTATCCACAATAGTCATAACACAACAACTAACCTCAATTAGTAAACCATATCGCGAAAACATCTCGAAGTTAGTAACATTCTACAACCCTAACAGAAACGATATGAAAATTATCGTAGACGATTATCTCAACGGAGTTGATAAAGCGGAGATTCAGAAAATAATAAAACAGTTGAAAGACAACGAGTACGCAAGATTGGAGATATTTCTAAGACATCCGTACTCGTACGAAATAGTTATTCCGCGAAAACAAAACACGTCGTATAGTATAGGACATGCCAAAACGTAAGACAAAAAATACTGAGACAATCGACGAACTCATTGAAGACATACAAGAAGCAGAACAGGAAGTGATCGATGAGTCACAAACCAACATACCACAAGCCGACGACACTCCACAAACTGATGTAGACAAGAAACGAGACGAACTAAGAAGACTCTCAGAGGATGGTGAGATAGATAAATCCACCGCTTATCTCAAAAAGGCTTCAGACAAAGTCATCAACAAGATCTACGAAGAATGGGAGGTAAAAAGAATGGATAAAGCGAACGTGTTTCTCTGTGACCTTTTAATAAGCAGGTTCGCCCACGCGTTAGGAGGGTTCAACGCTATTGAATCACCTGAAAAGCTAGAAAAAGAGTTGATCACCGATCAACTACTTAAAAGAGATGTAGAGAAGTTCATATCATACGTATCCCCCTACCTCCCTTGTTTAGGGTTGTTATCGGGTGGACTAACAACTAGTAAACACGTATTTAGCCATATGTCAAGAGGGGAAATCCCCGAGGGGGAACCCCCGAACGAAGCAGACGGTGATATCTAATTACAATATTAGCGGAAGCGAAGACGATGTATTACACTACTATGTTCTTAAAGACGGAATGTGTGACAAACGACACAGCTGTGTCACTTTTTCCGGATACATTGTATTAGATTGCGTAACAAACGACACAGCTGTGTCACTCGCACGGATAAGTATAATGGACTGGGAAAAGAAGTCCAACTCATGATTCGAACGCCCTTAGTGAGTGTGTACAACACTTAACCCCGCTAGCCACCACGCCTATATCAAGTTATACACTCATTTTATAGTATTTAAGTGAATCAAATTTTGGTTAGCGAACGTAGGTCCCACACGACTAAACATCACACTATTCCAAATCGTGTAGATTCCTAATGGATCTGAATTTTGGAAAACCGTCCTGGTATCGCCGTGTTCTACACTACTCTCCATGGCTACAGCGCTCATTACCGTGTATGAGCGCTGTAACCATGGAGAGTGGCGTAGAACGTGTGGAATCAGTAGAGGAAAAGATAACTAGACTCAACAAAGAGTTGTTGTGGACCTACCAGATCATAGAGTTCAAACGAGCACTATTCGCTAAGAGCAGTGCAAAACGTATAAAACAAGACAAGAGGTTTAGGAGTACTGTATTCGGGAAAAGGATAACCAGTCACAACAGAGAGTTGCGGCGGCTTCTACGTGCTAATACTTGAAAAACTATTTCTGGAAACGTGTGATGGTTTTCGAGTTTAATTTACTTAACGAAATTTATTTCGTATCGTTTTAGTAGTCTCGAAAGTGGGGCTAACGGCGAACTTTTTCAATTTTGATTGCGAAGCATGAAAAAATGGAAAAATGCGCCGGTAGCCCCACTTTCTATACTACTTCACTCTAATGCTAAGCCGTTTTGGTCTTTCTTCAAACTCAATTCCAGTCGTCGATCTTATCCCGATATATGTTATTGGAAACCAACACCGAAGTCACATCTGACCTGGATAAAGCTAAATGCCTTCTCCGATCATTTCCGGTCTATTTTTACAGACCATTCGCTCTGCTCTTTTCCTGTATCTAATTTGGTGGACCAGCCTTCGTTGTCCGAAATTGTTGTGTCTGTGGACGAAGTTTTAACTGATTTGAAAGGGTTAAATGTTAACAAAGCGACTGGTCCCGACGAAATGCCGGCTAAGCTGATTGTAGAATGTGCCGAAGTTATTGCCAGTTCCGTATGTGACCTTTTCAATCTGTCTTTATCGTCTGGTAAATGTTTTTCAGAATGGAAAGTTGCTAACCTAATACCACTCTTCAAGAAAGGAAAACGAACATTTTTCACCAACTACCGTGGCATATCATTACTACCTACTGTATATTGTCTAAGGTGTTGGAGAGGTGTGTCGCGCGTCGGATGGTGTCGTTTACGCATGATCGTATCTTCCACCTGAGACGTAACGGTTTTTCCTGCACAACTCAGCTTCTTGCCGTTCTTCACGAAATTCCTTTACGGAATTACTGGTCCTCTGTTTAACTGGCTATCTGACTACCTCTCCTGTCATCGTCAACGGCACATCTAGTTCATGGGTGGAAGTCTGTTCTGGCGTCCCTCAGGGATCAGTGCTCGGCCCCATTCTGTTCATTTTATATATAAACGATCTCCCTGACAGCGTTTCCTTCTCCCGTATTGCCATGTTTGCCGATGACACTAAATGTTTCCAAACCATCAAAACTACTGGTTATGTCAATCGACTCCAGCAGGATTTAGACTCGCTGTCAGTTTGGGCTTCAACTAATGAGCTAATGTTCCAGCCGGCTAAATGTGAGAATCTTCGGATTACTCGCAAACGCTGTAGCCCACAGGTCCTATGCCCTTAACGAAGTGATTCTAAAGACAATGACCATCGTACGAGATCTTGGCGTACAAGTTTCTCATGACTTGTCATGGACGAACCACATCGCGAACACTGTGTCTAAGGCACACAGAATGTTTCGTCTCTTGTGATATTCAGAAAACCCTTTACATCTCGCTGGTTAGATCACATCTCATCTATGCCAGTCAGGTATGGTCACCTTGTCTACGTGGATCTATTTATTTGATGCGAAGTTTGGAGAGAGTACAAAGGAGGGCCACACGTTTCATCCTTCGTGGTTTTGAACTCGACTATAAGTGCCAGCTCATTCAACTTAATCTTCTACCTCTATTCTATTTTCTTGAATACCTTGATCTCCTTTTTCTTTTCCCTTGTATTAATGGCGAAATACGTCTTGACAGAATTTGTGCAGTTTTCACATTCTAAGATACGTTGTGGATCCTGCGGGATGGATCTTCGCCTTAATTCTGCTCGCACATATACATTCTGTGAATCATTTTTCGTCCGTATCTGTCCTCTGTGGTACGCGCTACCTCTTGCTATTCGTACCTCCGAGCGTACATCAGTCTTTAAGACTCGTCTGAAAACTTTACTTAAAGTTCGCCTTCAATCCATCTTTGACTCGGAAAATATCCGTTCATGGCGCATTATCTGTCCTATCTGCAGAATCCCTAATGTGGCTTCCGCCTGTAGTTGCTAATTTTAACAACTACTATTAGATCTATGGCATTAATATTATTTCGTACTTATGTTTGTAAGTATTTTGTATTTATATTTTGTATTTTTATTTGGAGACAAGCCTTTGTAAGGGACCCTGTGTCCTATTGCTTCGTTTCCTGATAGCCTTTTTTGTCACAAATGTCTTAAAAAATAAATGACGTTATCATTATGACGTTATCGGTCAAACATTCGGATTTGAAGTAGTTCAAAAAAGGGTTTTTCTCAGGATTATTTCTTACTGTTCTATTAACGTACATAAGTTATTATATCATTAAATAGATTTATCTTAATCGATATTCTTATTTTTATTGTTTCTATTATAATGAAATTTTATTGTCGAAATTTCATCTTAGTAATCAAAACGGTAACTGAATAATTTGAAAATCGTTGTTGCATATATTAAGAGGTCGGAAAATGGTAGACGAGCTACTCAATAAGCAGAATCTTCATTTTAATATTTTCGCTCTATGTTACTCACTGTAAAATGGGACGCCATTTTCTTTTTTCTCGGATAACGACCTTAAATCGTAGGTCCTCGGAACCCCTATAATTAGTCTTCTAGTCTGTAGGGGTATTCCGTTCAACTAATAGTGATAAATCTAATAAACTAAACTAAACTAAGGACCATGTGTAAATTAACCCTCAAGCGGCGGCCATTTTATCGTAAATTTCTGGTAATGGACTGTTCACATTTTTATGTTTGTATACGTTTAGTTTATTGCAATTGCATTGTTGAGAAAACAATTAGAATCTTACCTTTGCTAAAATAACCTGATGCTTATAATGTTCTTTGAGGTTGTTAGGAATTTTTACGAGATTAATTCCAGATGTGTAAATATATCCACCATAATCAGAGTAGTAAATATCGTCGATCCACTGGATATCGTTCAAGCAAGTTGGGTGATCGTAATGAACGTTCGCATTATTATTGATGAACCCTAGCGTTAGTTCTCCCATTGATTTGACAATGTCTCCATTTTCATCTATAGCCAAACTATTTCCAATATCGATCAAAAGATATCCACGATCAGTATCCCAAACAAAAGGAGTAAACGTTAAATCTTTTATCCCCGGCAAAGGTTTCAATAACCTACCATGAGTAAAGTACGGTGGAGATTTATCTCCCGATAGTCCAATGGAGCCTACAATTCTCGAGCAACTGAAATTATCCGCCTTGATATCTTCGCTAAACATGTCAATATTAAATAAAATGGATAATTCTTGTTTTTCACCGATTACGTTCTGAAAATATGTGGCGATTTTTGACTTTTCAACCTTTTCAACCGGACCAAATTGTACATTTGTGAGAACGCTTTGGAATTTTGCTGCGTCTCCCCAATCACCAGGTATGCCTTTCATCTTGTTCCATAAATACTGAAATGAGGTTCGGTCAAGATCTCCTTTTAAGAAACCATCTATTTCTATTGACATTCCCCATATTTCACTCACTTTCCCTTGCACAACAATATCGATATCCACCATCTTTCCGGGTACTCTTAGTGAATTATCTATATGATTGAAAAAAGTGTTGTTAAAAAAGTGTTGTTAAAGTGCCTATGCAATGACAAATTAAGTTGTAAAATAACGCTTTTGTTTGAAAGAACTCTTGAAACTATAAAGACTAACTAGTTACAACTTTTTTATATATCTCACTTCACTCTTTAGATATTAAGATTTGTTTAATATGTAAATGATCATACTTGTATGACATCACAATGCATGATGACTTATATGACATCACAATGCATAATGACTTATTGACATATTCCCCATATCTTTACCATTATATCTTCTTCTTCTTCTTCTTAGTTCGAGCGAGCTCGAGCTTCATTAACTATCTTCCTCCATTCTTCCATGACTATTCAGTTCTTCCGTCGACAAACCAGTATCGTTTCTTAATTGGTCTACCATTATATATCACATGGAATCATTTGATGATTTGCATATTTGATGTCATTGGATATATCCACACACATGCACCTGCATTTCAAGTGATTTCATTACATAATCTCAAGGATATATAAGCGTTTTCAATAAGTTATTATGCAGTGTGATGTCATAAGTATGATCATTTACACAGTGGCGTGCTGGCAGGAGGCCTGGGGGCATGGTCCCCCAGTGAAGATTTTTTAGGGTGCGCCAAAACTCAAAAGGGGCGCCAAAATTGATCAAAAGCGTTAGTTAAAACTTTTGTCACAATCTGTGAGTCCGATGAAACAATGAAAGAAAAATGAACTGAATTTTATCGAGATCTCAGATCTGTTTGGCAGCGCCTGTGCCTCTGTGTCTGTCACAGACACACGACACTGACAACAACCGCAACACCTTGTTGGTTCTGACAGATCAACTGACAAGCTGATTTCCGATATGCCAGATTTTTCGGCAATTTGGGCCAACGCATGATCAAATTACTTACTGCCGCTGTGCCGCAAACACTGCTTGATGTGCTTGTGCGCTTACTTTGCTTGCTACTTCTTGAGTGTATTCTCAAACTGCTCAAGGATGTGAATTGCTAATTTGCTAATTGTGAAACTAAATGTGATTATGTGACGGGAGTTTGCTTACGATTACTGGTAAGTGTTTTAATTATCTCATGTAAAGATATTAGTTTTGTATTTTGTAAATGTAAAACGCTATCACAGTAATCACACTGTCGCAATGTCGCTGTCTTAACTTGTAAAAATTATTCAATTAATTTTGTCAAATAAATTGAAATTAAGATAGCTTTTTGTGAATGTCCGCACTCCGCAGAAACGTTGATATCTGCAAAAAGTGCAAAGACTGATATTATAGCGAATAGCGATTATCAAGGGCCGCGGCAATCGACAATGACAACAAAATGAACGAATCAATCGCGCATCGAAGTTGACTGCTTCAGGCACATTTGTGGCTCGCTAGCCAATTTAGGTAATAGGTATTAATATTGTTTACAGTATTATTCGCCGATTCGGGCGTTCGAACGGCAATATTCTCGTTTAAAAATTAAATCCAAGACCTTTGCCAATTTACAATAATAGAAAAAAACAGAACTTATTTTGAACTCTTTTTATTAATCTGATAATCTGATGCTAGTATAGCCTGTAGATATGTCCGACAACCGACAATCCAAAAGAAAAAGATCCGGAGCTGAATCCAGAAAAGCAAAGAAAGCTAGGCAACATGAGAATAAGCAGCTTAGTTCTTTCATGACACAGTACTTCCAACACGAAGATGAGTCCAATGTGTCTGAAGCAAAAGCTGACCTTAGGTCAGACGCAGAAGGGGGTGGAAACTGTGAAAGAGATACGGCTGGACTGCCTGGTGCAGGGGCCTTAGAGTTAGATACCTTGACGTTTGAAGACGAACAAGGATCTCCAGTTGATTCTCCAGTAGCAGTAAACCAAGGTGAGGAAAGTTCAATAGTTGAAGTTCATCAGGATGTCGAGAACTTGCTTTTGAGGTTTAAAAAACGGCAGAGACGACATTGCAAGAACAAGAGTATGTAGAGGAACCATTAACCGTGGAGGAACCAAGCCAATGCAGGGAATTTCTGTCAAATCGAAGAATCGTTGTTGATGAAGTCAATGGAACATTTGATCCTGCATCAGTTGTTGGCTTAAAGCTCAGCACAGAAGAAAAGAAAAAATTAATTAAAATGAAGCCTTGCCAACCAAATCAGTCTACATTGAAGTTGAGAAAAAAGCAGTTTGGCGAACGTTCCAGATATTGCTCGCAGCAAGTATTTTCTATGATGACAATAGACGGAAATGGATTTCCT
Source organism: Chrysogorgia sp. JL179-B06 (assembly GCA_035772405.1). Taxonomy (NCBI): domain Eukaryota; kingdom Metazoa; phylum Cnidaria; class Anthozoa; order Scleralcyonacea; family Chrysogorgiidae; genus Chrysogorgia; species Chrysogorgia sp. JL179-B06. The sequence goes on along the minus strand of JAYKKM010000385.1, from coordinate 1,774,313 downwards.
ATTCATTGAGCACAGATAGCCTGTTTTGTATACCTTGTCTCCTGTTTACAGATGCATTATCACGGGGTGAATTTATATGCGCAAATCAAGGAAACACCTTCACGTCTACTGGATTTTCTAACTGGAAGAAACAACAAAGCGTTATTGACAAGCATGAGATGTCAGCAGCTCACGCAAAAGTCGCAGAGGTTCTTTTCTTGCAAGACAGAAATATTGCTTCATGCTTGGGGCAACAAGAACAGGAAGAAGCTGCACGAAAAAAGATGGAAGTTATTAGCAATAGGAATGTAATGACGTGCATCGTAGATTGTGTTATGTTCCTTGGAAAGCAAGGACTTGCATTTAGAGGCCATCGAGAATCACTTGCAAGTGAATTATTAAACACGGGAAATTTCTTGGAAGTGTTGAAGCTCTTGTCTGCATATGATATTACCATCCGCGATCATCTTGAAAAAGTTCGGAAACAGCATGAAGCAGACGTGGCAACGGTTGGACAGCGATCAGTAGCCAAGTTAACAAAAGCAGTGAAAGGCCGCGGCTCGAAGCTCACATTTCTAAGTAATAAGACCCAAAACAACGTTATTGATGTCATCGGAAAGGAGATAACCTCGGAGATAGTAAAGAGAATCCAGGAATGCAAAGCTGGGGCTTTGATAGCTGATACCACGCCGGATGTTAGCCACCATAAACAGCTTAGCATTTGCGTCAGAATAGTTGACCGTGTTGGTCACTGCTCTGAGCATTTGTTGTGTTGCAAAAGAGCATCTGGTACAATTGTGCAAGAGCTCTGGATACGATTATTGTAGAAGCTTTGAAGTCTGAAGGTGTCTCCTTTGACAAATTATTTGCACAGACGTATGATGGGGCTTCAAATATGAGTGGTTGCTATAACTGGCTGCAAGCAATCATGAAAGATGCAATCGGCAGCCATGTAGTATACACTCATTGCTATGCTCATACGCTCAACTTGGTCTTGTCGGACTCAGCCGGTACTGCCATCAATGTCATTTCTCTATTCAGCAATCTGGAGAAGACGTACACCCTCTTCAATCAGTCTGAAAAATTCACTCAATGTTCGAATCCATTCAGAAAGTTCAGCAGCTCAAAGTCCTTGCGTTGAAGCGTATCAATACTGTCCGCTGGCATTCTCGTGAGTTTAGCCTTAAAGTCTTTCTTTCACGATACGATTGTGCTATGAAAGTTCTTGGAGAAATTGCTGCAGAAAGTTCATTCTCGGTAAACCAGAGAGCAACTGCTGAGGGGCTTCTTGCCCCGTTCCAATCAAAGCAAAGTATGGCTACAACTTGTTTCATTTCACGAAATGTTCGTCATTACAGGTCCTCTAAGTCGATACTTACAAAGTGTTAATGTACATCTTGGTAAAGTGTTAGCCATGGTAGACTCCTCTCTTTCTCGGCTTCAAAGTTTACGCAGCGATCCAGATAAGATCATTCAAATTTCTGATAGACTGCAGAACTGTTGAATAGAAAGGACGAAGGGTAAGACGTCGAAGAGTAATGGATGGTGAGATTGCCTGAGATGAACCAAAGGAAACACCCCTTGCTGAGTGGAAACGCGAAACGTTCCATGTTGTTGTTGAGACCATCATTAATTCGATGAAAAATCGTTTTGAGAAAAACCGGCCATCATTACAGTCTCTTGCAATGTTTTCCCCAAACAGGTTCCCCTTACTTGTGAAGAATATTCAAACTGCCCACGACTTGGAAGCGAAGATAAGCAGTTTCTGCACGACATATAACATCAACACAGCTGCGCTGAAGAACTGTTCACATTTGCGCCGTCATTTCAAATGCTCAATCGTTCCATTTTTGCCAATGAAAGCAAGGAAGATGGTTCTAATTTTCCACAAGAATATGATGAGAACGATGCAGATCTTGATTCAGATGATCACGATGACAACAGAGACGAAGTCACTTCTGCCAACGAAAAAGCACGGGACAAAGATGTGGCATCTTTTCTCGAGGCTTTAAATATTCTCTTGCATCCCGATTGTCACCTAATCGATGCGTATCATACACTTTGTCAAGTGTACGTGATTTCGGTTGGAATACCAATCAGTTCCGCGACTGCTGAGCGCTGCTCTTCATCCATGTCGCAAGGAAGACTGGAAGCGTTACTATTGATGGCAGTTGAACGGGACATTTTATTGTCTTTAGACAAAGTGCGAATTATTGATGTATTTGCAAAGACATCGACGGAACTATCCAAGGCACTTTTTAAAATTAACATTCAGTCTTAACAAATAACTACATGTACAATTGTTCAATTTTATATTTTTGAGATTTTGAGCCAAGACTCTTAAGCTACACTAGGAAAGTTTTGGAAACTCTTGCACTCATTGCTGTATATCTTAGTCCTGAAAGTCAAAAATAGATAATAAAATACCATATAATAGATAGATGGATATTGATGTTTCTAGTGAATTCGCAACTGTAACAAACAGGGGGGCGCGCCAAATTTACTGTTGGCCTCCCCTGCCAAACAAGGGCCAGCACGCCACTGCATTTACATATCAAACAAATCTTAATATCTCAAGAGTGAAGAGAGATATGAAAAAGTTGTAAATGGTTAGTCTTTATAGTTTCAAGAGTTCTTTCAAATAAAATAGTTATTTTACAACTGAACGTTTCATTGCATAGGTACTTTAAAAAGTGTTGTAACGAAAATACGATAATGATAAGGATAATGAACTTTATTATATGGCACATGTTACTTGCTGTTAAATAGCGCGCTCTGATTGGCTGAGACGCTCTGAGAGCCGGTCGTTACTTTCCCGTAATGGACCGGTCCGGATTACGGGTTTTGACGATAAACGTTTTATAACAATAGCAACATTGTTTTTGAAAAGCCAAAAACTAAGTCATTAACAAACCTCTATCTAAGGATGAACAATAAAAATGTCAGTTTTTCGATCCCGAAAGCTGCAATTACGACGACGAAAACAACGAAAATGCTGGTCTTCGCGTGAAAACGAAAAAAGTCTTCACGTTGCAAAACAGCCAAGACGAAATATACAACTTCGTATCGGACCAACAAAGTGTAAATACAGCAAAAAGTGCCATATAATAAACCTCTTATTAACCTCGTCCGCTTGGTCATTACGGGAAAATATCAGACCTGGTCGGTATACATTAATATTCCGCTAGAAGGCCTCATTAGTATATTATCTAAATTGTAATTAATATTACCATTAATTATAACAATGGCATGATTCCTTGTATTTAATTCGAAGGCCCGGGGGTGGTCCGGGAGGGGGATGGACACAGCTGGAATTGACTGGTACATAAACACTCATTTCTCGTGCATTATAACTCGATAATCACATGCGACACGTTTTTTATTTCTTAAATATAACGTTATACGTATAAAACCACTATACCTATCAAATTAGCATCTACCACTGGATCCAAGTGTTTATTGTAGACGCAGTAACTATCTTCATAACAGACTCTGGTTACACGAGTATCAAGAATTCGACAGTTGCCACTCCCAGCTGGATTCCAACGTCCTCTTTTGCCTTGTTGGGCATCCGAAGGAACAAAGTTTTGGGTGTCGAAGTTCGCTTTAACGTTGTTGACCGTTGGGACATCAGCTTGGAACTTTCCAGCAAAATGAATACGAGGAAAATTCAAGTAAGATTGGTAATCTGCAAATAATAATATTAAACAATTTAAATAAATTATACAGGGTAGATTTTCCTGGCGGAAAGCCTAATCGCATGCAGTATAAGGTGAAGGCTAAAAGGGATGACTCAAAAGGACCTCATTTTCAAGTACTAATCTAACCCTAATCCCAATAATAATTCTAACCCTAAGCTTGATCCTTACCTTAAACCTAACGCTAACCTAACCAAAAATAAAGACCAAACAAAAACAGAAAGGTCCTTTTGAGTCATCCCTTTTAACCTAAATCGTAATCGCAGTACAAAGAGAAGAGCCCAGCTCAACATACGTAAAAGTATTGCCATAATAATATGGAAACGAGTCAAGTTTTAGAACATATTTACTAAAGTTTCTTTGTGAAATTACAACATCTTCAGAGTAACAATTACAGGTGTGAAAATATCCTACCTATATATATACATCCATGCACTGAGCCCGCAGTCCTTATGTATCTCATTACATCCCTTTTTCTTTAACACAAAATACTCTTAACTATATATAACTAATATTATCTTACAATGTGTACTTTCAACTGCTGTTTTTTCTCTCTTTTCATAAACGTCAAATTGCAATAAGGTATCTATCAAATAAATTATCCATGTCTCTTAAATATTAAGTTATTCATAAACATTTATAATTAAGCTAATAAAGTTTGAAAATGTTATTAATAAATATATTGTAATATAAATTAGAAAATATTTGACACATAATCTTTTAAGTATTGTGGTTTCTTAACTTCTCGTCCAGAACGAGTTCTCAATACCTCCTGTGACTCTTGGCCAGTTATCGGTGCTTGGCTACCTGTAGTTTGGTTCTGGTTGGCACTCTCTGGAATCTGACTCTGCCGGGAACTCGACTCTGTAACGGGACTCTCAGTGATTGGATTCTCCTCCACCACTTGTTTCTCCTCCATTACTTGACTCGGGATATTGTCAAAGTTCTCCCTCACTGTTGACTCGGGACTACAACTCTCGCTTGTCTTCTGAAGATGCACACGATTTCGCCTACATTTTCTTCCTTCTTCTGTAATAACTTTGTATGATCTCCTTCCAAGGTTAGCTTTTACCTCTGCTTTGATTGAAAGACTCTTACAAAAAGCTTTTCGGTCATGGACTCTCACCACATCCCCCTTTTTCAACACTGGAAGATCTTTGACTCCTCTGTTGTAGTATTTGTCTTGTCTCGCCTTATTCTAAGGATTCTTTGGTGATGGTTTTCCATAACTCTTGGCTTTAACAACTTTGTTGTAGTTGGAAGCAATGTCTTCGTCCTTCTTGACATAAGCCTTTGAGATGGGCTACTTACTTCATTTCTGGCATCCGACCTTTCTTTGCTTTCTTTGCTTTCTTCATGACGCGTTTGGCTGCCTGTACAGCATTTTCTACTCGACCATTACTTTTTGGATATCCTGGAGATGACGTGACTCTCTGGAACTTCCATTCTTTGCTAAACTTCTTATACTCTTCAGCTTGAAACTGAGGACCATTATCTGATATACAAATATCTGGAATCCCATATCTCGCGAACTGTACTATCATCTTCCTGATCACTGGCTTGGTCGTAGTACTCTCCAGAGGACCAAAATCCTGAGAAATAGTCTACTATAATTAAATAGTCTCGCCCGTTGAATTTGAAAAGATCTACTCCAATTTTGGCCCAAGGTCTATTTATAACTTGGTGAGGATGGAGTGTTTCTTTCCGTTATCTGTTATAATAAGCACGACAGACTTCACATTGGGCAGCGTGATCTTTAATTTCTCTCGTCATAACAGGCAAATATAGACATTCTCTTGCTCTCCGTAAACATCCTTCGACTCCTATATGCGCAGAGTGGATTCTTTGTACCATATCTCTTCTCAGACATCTTGGAATGACAATTCTTTCACCATGAAAAATCATTCCCTCCTGTACACTCAGCTCATCACGAATGCAGAAATATGGGGTTATCTCCATTGGAACTGCTTGTCTTCTTTCAGGCCATCCCTTCAACACCACTTCTTTAAGCATCTGCATGTTTCGTCTTTTTATACACTTTCTTTTATGTCATCTATACGTGCTGCTGCTATCGGTAAACTGTCTATCATGTTTACTGATGCAACTTGTGTTTCAAACTCGGTTGGATCTTCATCCGGGAGATATGCTCTGCTCAGCGTATCGGCTAACTGCAGGTTTTTACCACTCCGACACCTTAGGTTGACATCATAGACTTGTAATCTCAACAGCATCCGTTGTAGACGTTTTGGTGCTCTATGAAGCGGTTTCTTTAGAATAACCTCCAACGGCTTGTGGTCTGACTGTACATTGACCTGACGTCCATGATATGTATAGTGGCGAAATTTCTCCAAGCCAAAGGCCACCGCTAACAGCTCCTCTATTTGAGCATAGCGTGTTTCCGTTTCTACTGCTCTACTCGCAAAAGCAATGGACCTTTAACCTTATAGCAAAAACCGCAATGCATTCTAGTAGTTAGTAGATATCAATTCACTTCGATGTGAAATGGCCACCGCAAGGAGAGCATTTTACGTCGAAGAAGAATTGGGCTATTTACAGGAATTTATCTTTTGAAGACGAAATTTAATCATTTCTATGGAAGAAGGAGCTCCTTAATTACATTCTGTAGAAAAAGTAAAGAAATCGCTGGTACCATTGTCGAGAAAATTGAATTCTCAGAGGTTGAAGAGTCGAGTGCTGTTCGAACAAAACATTCTGTAACCAAGGTGTTTCTTCTTGTTGCAAGGTAAGTAACCGTATTGATTGCCCTTCAACGAAATATTTTGCTCTGTGGCTATTCATATTTAGTATACACCCAACCATTGTCTATTACAAATGCTGCATTCTGATTGGCTACTCAACCGTTGTCTATTCGTGATAGACAACGTTTGGGAAAACGAAAACAAACCTGAAAAAATAGGGCAGTAAACTCTCGTTTTGCAGACATTTCGGAGGAATTTTTGGAGAGTTTGATAGAAAATTCCATCGCTGAGAAAACTAAAACGGCTACAAAATATGGCATGAAGATTTTTAATGGTAAGGAAGAAAATAGAAACCACTCACGAGTGGTTAAATAACACAGCATATTTGTCAGTATGCACTAGAAAAACTCTCTAGAAAAACGTCTGTCACAGTTTTATACGACCACGACATAGAGGCTAGGCACACTGAGGCTGTCACTGGTCACAAATCTGATCTCTCCATTCAGTCGTACAGCTCGAGGGCTTCTTTCCAGCAGAAATAAAACATGTCGAAAATGCTAAGTCGCTTCGTCTCCGGCGAGAGCAATCCTTCCACTCAGTCTAGTCGCTGCAGCTCTACTTACAGCAAGTCAGACCTTATCCAATTATCACCCGCAACGTCTTCGACACTTGAAACAACTGATCAGGCTAACTCTGATGCCCAGCTTCGCGTTGAAAACAAAGCCACAAATATCTAGATGCAAGCTCCACAATCGTTCAATTTCCATAGCTGCACAGTGTCAATCTTTAACAACAACTACACCAGTCAGGAATTCCAGTTGAACTGTTGTTCCCTTGGTATAGTCGTTTCTTTTATAACTTTTAAGAAGGAATTCTTTCTTACGAATGTGTTATGGACATTTTTTAAAATGTTAAAACACCAAACGGTTTGCTGCTTTTGACACAAACTGACGTCTGACACGTAAACACATGTCATGTGATGTCGCGTGAGTTCGCGCGTGCGTATAAATTAAAATTGAATTGAATTATTTTAAAAATTACACGGTGGTGTATGGATTATTTTCTCGAAATTAATATATCTAGGTACAGGGTGTATACTAAAACAATTAGACAACTCGTCCTCGTTGTCTATGAGCGAATAGTCAACTCAAGCTTCGCCTTCGTTGACTATTCGCTCATAGACAACTCGGACTCGTTGTCTAATTGTTAAGTAGTTTGCCTGTCTAAATGGCGTATCAGTTGTAGCTGTGAACGGCTCTTTGTAAATTTTTTCATTACTTGAAATTGACACACTCGGCGATGGCCATCTGAGACATATTCTAGGCCTGTTTTGGCGCGAAAATAAACAGGCTGAGTCGGAAATCAAGTATGTTCAAAAGCTACATCTCCAGTGTACTGTCACTTCGACTTTTGACTGCTGTGTTTGGTTTCGCATACCTTGGTGGTGCTTTGGTTCCTGTCTTCGAATAACCAGTAGGTAATATTGAAGTTATAAAACTAGTTTAAGTTGTAAATATAACATATATATGCACTAAAACTTGCATTTTCTTTAAAAAACCTTTCGGTAAAATTTCGCTGCGTTGTATACTTCAAATAGTTGTTAAAATAGTGAATTTACAATAACTCATAACATAGTTAGCTTTTGAATTTTAAATTATATTTCCAACTAGTTATTTTGTAAATATAACATATAAACATAGTTTAGGGGAAGGTTAAACTTCACAAATACAGCAATATTTGACATAAATGTAATGTCTTAGTTAATAGTTTTAAAAACATATTGTTAAATTTAATAAAATCAATTGTAAAATATATTTGTAAATACCCCTGTAAATATTAAATGTAGTGCTTAAATAATGAATATTGCTGTTTAGACATACCTTGTACATCAAAGGATGCAGACCAAGTAACACTGCAGGTTAAACTTAAACATTGGACCAAAAAAATTTGAAGTTACTTCCACCTTTTATATACGACTTATTGCAAAGGCACTTAGCAATCGGAACAGGTGATGATAATTCTACCAGTGGTCATAAGCACAAGAAACTGGGCTACCGCCTGTTCAAGGACAGATATGTCAACAATGTGGAGGTAAAGGCAAATGTTAGAAAAGACAGTGGTGAAAGTTTGTACTTAGTTAAAGCACGTGTCAGTGCCACAATGAAGAAGAAAACCTATGTTGTCTATGTTCACCTGAACCAAGCAACTGGTGAAGTTGTTCATGGCCATTGTTTATAAATGAAATGCAGGTAAAGGAGGTTGCTGTAAGCATGTTGCTGCCCTGATGTTTCAGGTTATTGATTATATCCAGTTAGAACTGTCAGAGGTCCCTGATGATGTTACATGCACCCAAGTTCTACAACAGTGGCATGTTCCCAGAAATGATCAGGTAGATGAGCCAATACTGTATGAAGACACCAATTTTGAAAAAGCATCATACGAGAAAGATATAAATGGCAGGAAATGCACAAGTGAGAAGAGACAAACAGCTAACTACAGTACAACCCCACACCACACTTTTCTAGACAGCCATCCCAGAGTAAAATAAATAAGTTTGCCAATAAATTAGAACAAGCAGGAAAGGCAGAGTATTTAAGACAAGTGGTAGTATCAAATGATTGTCAGCCATTTCCATTTGAAAAAGTTCATAATAGCCTTCCATTGCAATGTTCGAGACCAAGTATTAGGAAGCTTAGAAGAATCTGCTGTTAACTGGTCATATGTGAATGCTGAAAATATTAAATTTATAGAAGAGTTATGTGCTGCCTCTGAACATGTATTGGAAATTGAGAGGACAGTCATCATGCGATAGGTGGTATGAAGAAAGGAAATTACGGATTACTGCATCAAACTTTGGTGCAGTCCTAAAGAGAAGGAAGTCTATCTACCCAAAATCCATCCTTAAAACCTTACTTGGAAACCCAATATCATCAAAGTCAAAGTGTCAAACACCGTGAAAATGGGGTAAAGATAATGAAGCAGAGGCAGTGAAGCAATACCTTCAATTAAAACAGAACCAAGAACACCATGTGAATGTATGCTCATCATGTAGTTTAATTGTCGACCGGACATTTCCTTGGTTGGCTGCAAGTCCTGACTTCCTAATTCGTGAAATGCAGATACAGGCATCACCTTGGTCTTGGGGAAGTCAAATGCCCATATTCAAAGACAGAGAACACAATTCGAAGAAGCTTGCACAGATCCCAATTTTTTCCTTGGCATCTCTTGTGGTAAAGTATATTTAAAAAAGGAAACATACATACTAGGTCAGACTTTGTTGTTTATACAAAGAAATATATTTATGTGGAGAGAGTTTACTTTGACAATGAACTATGGGAAACTAACAAATTTCTATTTTGGTTATTTATTACCGCATCTGCAGACTTGTTAAAACTTCTTTAATTTGAGTTTGGTTTCATTGAACTACAGTATTTTCAATGGCAATATATTGATGTAAATAGAGTACATTAGAATATTTGCATGTAACAAATGTTTGGAAATGTAATGTTAAAAACTATTATATTACATATAAATCATGTTATCTGAGATAAGAACATACAGTCCATATATTGTCTAGTTCTTTTGCCATAGTTATTGGAATAGCTCTTTCCACATGAACCCGGACTAAGGCTATTTTCCTTGTGGAGATTTCCTCTTCAAGTGTTAGCTGGTCTTTCCCATTTAAAAATGGAGGGATATTTAATGCATGTAACATCATCAGGGACCTCTGACAGTTCTAACTGGATATAATCAATAACCTGGAACAGTAGGGCAGCAACATGCTTACAGCAACCTCCTTTACCTGCTTTACATAAACAATGGCCATGAACAACTTCACCAGTTGCTTGGTTCAGGTGAACATAGACAACATAGGTTTTCTTCTTCATTGTGGCACTGACACGTGCTTTAACTAAGTACAAACTTTCACCACTGTCTTTTCTAACATTTGCCTTTACCTCCACATTGTTGACATATCTGTCCTTGAACAGGCGGTAGTCCAGTTTCTTGTGCTTATGACCACTGGTAGAATTATCATCACCTGTTCCGATTGATAAGTGCCTTTGCAATAAGTCGTATATAAAAGGTGGAAGTAACTTCAAATATTTAGTCCAATGTTTAAGTTTAACCTGCAGTGTTACTTGGTCTGCATCCTTTGATGTGCAAGGTATGTCCTCCATTTCTTATCTAACTTTATTCCTACTATTAAAATTTATAAACAGCACTATTCATTATTTAAGTACTACATTTATTATTTACATTTAAATTTAACAATATGTTTTTAAAACTATTAACTAAGACACTAAAATTAAGACTACAAATTTATGTAAAATATTGCTGTATTTGTGAAGATTAACCTTCCCATAAACTATGTTTATATGTTATATTTACAAAATAACTAGTTGGAAATATAATTTAAAATTCAAAAGCTAACTATGTTATGAGTTATTGTAAACTCACTATTTTAACAACTATATGAAGTATACAACGCAGCGAAATTTTACCCAAAGGTTTTTTAAAGAAAATGCAAGTTTTAGTGCATATATATGTTATATTTACAACTTAAACTATTGTTATAACTTCAATATTACCTACTGGTTATTCGAAGACAGGAACCAAAGCACCACCAAGGTATGCGAAACCAAACACAGCAGTCAAAAGTCGAAGTGACGGTACATAGACGGCCGGCCATGGTTCAAAAATATTATCGTTGATGGTATTTTTTGTTACAAGCAGGCAACCACGCCAGATGCTATCGGATAGTGTTTCTTTTGAAGGTATGGGGGGTTGCCATTTGAATATTAAAAATTTTTCGAAAGCGCATCGCGGCTTGGAAGTACCTCATTTTAACGAATGGCATTCCATGGAGTATTGTAATATACGTCAGTGCTTGATTTTGATTGGCTAATTTGAGACTGTTATCCAATCAACGCGCGCGAAACTTCGGATACGCTAATTCGCATAACTCACAATGACAAGTAAACAAGGAACGTGGCGCATATATATACCTAAACAGAACACTTCGTCTTCGAAGGGAAGCAACAACAGGGTAAGTTTGTAAAGCTTAATAAGTTTTTAGAACTGGTAGCTTTGGTAAAGTCCTTTATGCTAAAGTACTGAAGTTAGTTTTAGTAATCTGCATGCAGCGAATACAACCATGCATAATTCAACCTGAGCTTTAAATCGTCCAGGATAAAGGACATCCTCAGATGCGAACTGAATTTTTTATTTGTTACCGGTTTACATTACCATCTTGGTAAATGTGTACATCTTACTTATGTAGTTTATTACCTTCTATTTCGTTTGATTACATTTGTTTTCCATATTTGCAAGTTCATGTGTGGTATATTTAAAAGTGCTGTCCAGGTATCGTTCAAAATTAAGTCAGAGATTGATCCGAATAGACGAGTTTCAGGGTCATGCGCAGTAGCAATTTTATTTCAATATATGAGGTAAAAACAACTGTTTTAGCTAGAAAGATCATATTAAAAATAGTAAAAGTGCAAAGTTTGAAACTAATCGGGCAAATAGTGCGAAAGCTACACACTTTGGAAGTTTTGCTCTTCACTATGGATTTAATGGGATTTTGGCTTGGCGTGCAACGCCCGCCCGCCAAGCCAAAATCCTTATTAAATCACTAATAAATCCCTTTTGAAATGGCCAACTTTCTGCTTGTGTAACTTCTTCCTTTTTTACACAATTCCTTTCAAATTTTGCACTTCTACTATTTTCAATATGCTCTTTCCAGCTAAAACAGTTGTTTTTACCTACGATGAAAATTTGAATATTTGTTGCTACTGCGCATGATCGTGAAAGTCGTCTATTGACGTATAGTTTGATACTTGTGAATCTCTATTTATTCCCTAATCTGCAGATGAGATAAGCTTGTTTCCGAATAATTCTGTGATTGATAATTGATATTTGTTTAGGTTTATTTGGCAATTAACAGAAGAACATTTTTCAGTGTGACGTACTATTTGAGCAATAACTAAGATTTTCTTTGAGACAAACAGTAAGATATGTTTGGCCAGTTTCTCCAATATATGTTTATTAAAACTAAACCGGATTCTCAAGGAATGTGGTAAATTGCAGACTTTTTGTCAATGCTTTATCTTTGTGGGTAAACAGTTATTGATTGAGCTTTTCAGTCTGTACTACATTGGTGTGAGAAAGATCAGAAGGTCTGGGTTCAGGATAGGGTTAAAGTGAAAATGTCCTTGGATGCATATCTGTTGTATTTCAAATAATTTCTGGTGCAAGAAAGTTCTTCCTTTAAGTGGTCTTGGTCGCAGATGTATTGTGTACGTCGAACAATTGGCTCTTACAAATTATACATATACAATACACAATGTCAGACTAGAAAAGCAACACTCCATGATAAAGCTATTGAGATGGTTCAGGAGTACATAAATTATAGTACTGATGTTGAAAATGTCTTTCTAATATAGAATGTATATACTGCTACATAAGCATGGTTTAAATGGTGAAAATTATATTGCTTTGCCTTTGGTTTTAAAATTGCCCATTATAAATAGACTGTATCACTACCAGTAAGTGAGAAATGGAAATCAAACAGTCTTCCTCAAAGAACATCTTAATTGAATCCTTAAAGGGCCACAGTGAAAAGTCTTATATTTTGTCGAATATAAATTATATAATACCGAAACAATCTTGAATAGTTTTCTAATAACTGAAGAATGTCCTTGTCATCTGATTCTCCAGGTGAAACAATGGGTGAAATGTCTTCTTGTTCCCCCATTGTTAACAGCCTCATTTTGGTTTTTTCACCTGAGGGTATTTGAGCTAGTATGGTATTGAAGCTTGAATACCAAAGAGTTGTACCACAGGGTGGGGAAATTGTGATATATTGTGATATATACTGTGATATATTGACCGGTCACGTGGTACAAATTTAACTACCATGTGCCTACTAGACAATTTACAGTTGAGGTATAATTATTATTATATTGATCATATGTAAGTTCAAAATTTTGTAAATTTAAATCAATTGTGAATATACGTCCACAAGTGTGATATATTCAAATTATCAATCTTTTGTAATAATGTAGACTAATTAAAAAATTCAGGGATGTGCTGAGCAACACAAGACGAAAGCTCATCTTTTAATGAAATATATGCATGGTTGTATCCATAAATTACCAATACTAAACGATCAATCATCAAAACCATTGACATTAAACCAACAACACCTAATAAAAGCAATGCATGTAGACTCACTCAAATATCTGTTAGTGTTAGTCCATGGGATTTTTACAATTATTGGCATTACAACTACGAAGAGGTGTGCATCGCTGGAGTTTTTGTAGCATTTATATGTGGTAAAACAGACAAGCGTCTAATGAAACCTCTTTCTTTTTCTTTTTTAGAATTGAAACAGGAACTATATTCGCCAGTTTACGCTGAGAGCTCGATGTCGAAGCCATTTTATATTATATTAATAGCTGATTTTTCGTACAAATTTAATGTTTGTTTGTTTGTTTGTATATTAAAATTAAACGAAGTCAACTGATCGACGACTCGACACACTCACTAACTAAATACACCAAAAAAACGAATAAAATATACATAGCCTGATTTGCATTCAACGATGGCTTGTTAATTTTGACTCGCGCGTAAAGCGCGCGTACTTTGCTTAACCTGCGTACCCATCGGCTGGTATTTACAGCCTCGCCAATCATAATCAAGGACCCCCTATGAATCAGTCGCCAGGGGAAAATCCGGCTCAGATATTTTTTCAAATTCTTCGTCTCAAAGCTGGACATTTCATCTACTTCTCATAAAAAACAATAAACAAGTAACTTCGACTGAAATTCAGGCGTAGCATTGAGAGTCTGATGTCACAAACAATATTACCTTTTGAAATTGCGGGCTCACTTGGAACACGCTCTTAGTTATGGTGGCCTAAATAGTAGTGATCTCAGAGCTTAAAATACTTTCTTCAAAATGCAATTTTTTTTTTTTACATCGAAGATCACTTCCTTCCCTAAAATACTATTCTATGCTAAAGAAAAAACGGAGGGAATTTTCTTTGTAGTGCCACTTTAACGATTCTATCAGAAACATTTGGGTTCATGTTAAAAAAAACATTATTAACATTATTAACAACCCTACATATATTTTTCACTAAAATGTTTCTAGAAGCAATTCACACAATAGTCAATCAATATATGGTCTGGAAACTCACCAAACTTCAAAGCGATTAACATTGTTAAATAAATGAGCCGCGATTTATGTTGAACGGTGCCTCGCCGTGCACCCGGCAAACCTTTGTTTTAGGATTAATATTTAATCAGCACGGTTGAACGATTGAACCCAAACGCTGCTGTTGGATGATTGCTTCATTATACCAAAAATACAATATGTTCACTACTCGTCACCATGCACACATTTACATGACGGCGAACAAAGAACAAAGACTTTCGTTGAGTTTCCAGACCATAGCTCCATTGACTACCTTCACATAAGACGATGAAGTTCACATAGTCAGTTTAAATTCCTCGTTCCAGGACTCTTGCGTCTTTCAACGGCTCGGCAGCTTCACGCCTATTTCAGCCTTAATCAAAGCGTTGTTATGAAACTCCAGCAGGCTCGCGTTTCTTAAAAGGCAGCTAGTTTTGTTTACTTGGTCAAAGGACATGGTATATTTATCCTTTCGAGCTCATGCGAAAGTAGAGCGTTATTGGAAGCATTCTTCTCTGTTAAAGTTTCTATTATGTTGAAGGGTTCGAAGTCGATTATACGCCGTCTGCCTCCTCAAGAGAACCTGGGCATTTCCTCATGCCGAACTCTTTAAAACGTGTCTGTAGATAGCGAAAAGATACAGGAATACACCACAGAAAAATCAATCGATTTTATTCATAAAATATGAGATTTAAAAGTCATATTTTGTGACTTATTTTGACTAGTATTTCTTCGACCGCGCAAAATCCGTAAGGCGCTGAGAACGAAAATAATATGACTACTTCATGTTGGATCCACTTTACCTGCCATATCTACTGTACGCACAAAACTATCACTGGTAATTGATCATTCATGACGCCGAAGCGCATTTGAAATCCGTGGACGGTCAGTAGCATCTTGGGACTTTTTACGCGCGACTATTTTTTGAAAATATTCTAAACCAAGCCCTAAAACTAATCCTAACCCTAACCTAATCACTAACCTTAACCCTATTAAAAAGAAAAAAGTAAACTAAAAATTAAAAAAAAATTATACTCACCCAACACTCGAACCCCAACTCACAAGTAAAAATCAATGACACAGACCACTCACCTATGCAAGCGAACTTGAAATCTTAGGTTGATAATCAATATTTATGTAATCCCATTGTAAGTGAACCATATACATAATAAAAAGATGCTACCGACCACTAAAGATGCTACCGACCGTCTACGGATTCCAAATTAGCGACGCCGAACGAATCAGATAGTGTACCTATTGATTTCCAATTGCTAATACACAGCGAGCGAGTGAGTGCACAGTCGCCCACTCCAATAACTCGTTCCTATGTTTCGCAATCCACAAATTAATAAAATGATTCATTACATTTGAAAATTTGCAATTATAAATCCATGAGTAACTGTTGTTATAATAAATAATAGCATTTAGTTCAAATTGTAGTCGGATTTATTTGTTCTTTATACGGATGTACATCCTATACATCCTTAAGCTTAGGGGGTTTGAATAGTCTCCAGGGAAACGTTGGTTTGATGAATTGAATATTATTGAATAGATAATTAAAAATAGGTTCGCGATACGAACATGCGGGTACCGCATAATTATATTTACTAGACAGATACAGTACCTGTACTGTAAGTTACGTCTAGAGTAAAACTATACTTAATGGGCTGGAAAAGTGAATATTATCAGGCCCACAAAAGGCGCGAGTATTTGACGACGATTTCGTAGTATAGCACATGGGGTTACCGGCGGACCTGAATCCTCATACAAAAAATCTCGAGCCCACCAGACTATACCCTTCGCACGGAAACTGACCATAGCAAGAGCGTCTGGTGATAAATTGATAACACTACGAGACGTTATATGAAGACTCTAGGCGTACCGGTACTCCATGTGCTATACTACTCTACAGTAAAGACGGCGATTATGCGGGAGGGTGCCAGCGCACCTAGAATCCTCATACAAAAAATCTCGAGCCCACCAGAGTCCCAGACTATACCCTTCGCATGGAAAACGGCCATGGCAAGAGTGTCTGGTGGTGAGTCGACGACACTACGAGACGCTATATGAAGGTTCCACCCCTATGTCTATTACTACTACACAATAAAGATGGCGATTGTGTGGCGCCGTTATGAACGTGGTGTTTAACACGTGTTTGTGGACGTGCTATCGTTGTTTATCACAATGTTTTTATGGCCATACGCATAGGAGTCAATGCCGTTGTCTAAAAGATGTCGTTTGTCATCAAAGCAGGACAACGATACTTTATTAATTTCGTAACTACTGAGTTGATGTTTAACACTTCTAATGGTTTTCATTGTGTGACGTAATTGCTTTTCTTCTATTAACACTTTTTTGTAATCTTCATGCTTGATCACCTTTTTATAATGTTTTTTCTAATCCCTTTCGCTTTTTTATCACCATCGCCACTTTCTTTCAAGTAACTATACATCTTACTGCGTAGTCCAACAAACTCAATGATTGGTACTCCAGAGCGCACTCGTCTTTCATCTTACCGATGACTTTTTTATTCTCTTTAAAAGCGAATGGACTGTCTGCAGGATAGTCACTATTTTCGAACTTTTCACGTTCTTTTAAGAAGTCAGAGTACGCGTCATCTGTCTCAATTGTGTACAACAAACTATCTGTATCGGTGAAGTGCAATTTACAATTATCACTTGGGTATTTTTTAAGCATGTAAATATAGTGGAAATCATACATTAGTGATTAGTGTCTTACTCAAGTCGAGTATACACATCCCGACGTATGCTGGCCTATTAAGAACCAATGTTTCTTTGATTTTATGGACCCCAACTAGGTTTTTGTTAAAGATTTTATGCGATGCAAATGTTGGTTTTGAACTTAGTTTCGCTAATTTGTCACGAGTAGTCACTAACCTAACGTCCACACTCTTTCTTAAGTTCCCCGTAGTCTTACCAAACACACTATTATTCATTAATTTAAAAAAGTCTTTTTCAAAGGCGTTCTTAGCGTTAGCCCTTTTTACTGTGTGAAAGTTGATGTACTTACTTAACCACTTTGACTGATTAAATTGTAACACTCTATGGATCTATTTAATTTTCAATCCAAGTTCCATGTACAACCGTAGATTCATGTGATGAAGAACGTACTTCTTTTTGTCTCTTAAGTTCGTCACCAATTTGTTCACACCACCAACACTTACGTTGAATTTGTCTCTTATTTTTTTACAATACCCAGACAGCATATCAGCCGTTTTTTCCATCTTTTCAGGACCTAGTGGATGATCGTTGTGTAAGTCATGCAAATGGCTAGGGTATTCCAAGTCAGCCTCAATTAATAACCCTTTTTACTATCGTTGTGATAATCACACAAATTCACTGCTTTTATCTCTTTTTCTGTCAGCCACTTAAAACCACCTGTAGGGAGGCTTTGACTCATTGCCCATCCGTAAAGATTATTAGCATCGAGGTACATTAAATACTTCGATAGTTTCGTGGGGTTATAACTTTTCATGTACTTATTGTTAGCCACACCATGTCTGTTACTTATATAGCTCAAACCACCACGCATTCCTAACTCAATAAATTGGAACATGTCGATGTCAGACATTAATTCAAGTTCTACACCAGTCATTTTCAACATAGCATCCCAAGCTACAAAGCCCAGGTGATGTGAAATAATGACAAGGATCCAAACCATATTCACTCATGCACGTCTTTCTAAAGTTCTCAAAGACGTACAGATCATGGTACTCACCCATGTTTTCCAAGTTGAAGTAGTTCCACACATTACAAGCGTGCTCATACGATTCTTTTGACAACTCTTCTTCATTGAGAATACTATAGAAGTCCTTACGTGGTGATAACTCACGTTCATTGAATTTATCGAAGGAGTCCATATAATCGTAAGGATAGACCCCTTTTCTGGTCATTAACGCCAGCCCTTCATCAGTCCAGACCTCTGATGTGTACTTGTAAGCGTCTTGTGGCAAGTTCTTCACCAAGTTATCCAAATAACTACTCATGAACTGAATGCTGTCCAAGAATACCAGGTTCTTTCCAACTATAAAGGCCATGTACTTTTCCATATTATTTGGTATCACATTAATTTCTTGACCAAATTTACCAATTTCTTGCATAATAAAGTGGCTATCATAACCACGTAAATTATGAAAGATTACAGGTATTTTATCAGTCAATGAAAAGTTCACGTTACAGTCACGGTGTGCACTCTCTATACTTACCTGTGACCTGACAGTGGTCCCTAACTTTGGCGTCAATGTTGGTGTACTCGATGCCACAAATATGGCAACTTTTAGCTTCACGAAAGTCTTTTTTTATCGTCGTCACTTAACACCATTTCTTTGTTGGAGTGACTCTTTGATACCTTCTTGTTATACTCAGCGACTTCTAACATCTCTCCAATGAACTTATTCACTGCTTTTTCACCACGATACACTTTAACTGGTTTACTGTGTGCATTGTCGTAACAACAAACCAGTTTATACCCATACCCAAAATCGATGTTTCTCTGGTAAGCGCTCGTGTAACTTGATTCACTTGATGGTGAGCATGTGTGTACCTTCCGTGTGATGGCTTCAATGTCTGCGTACACTACAAATGGTACATTAAGTTGTCTACTATAGTTTTTATATTTTACTTTTGTGCCTTTTTGTGGCATCTTAATCGCTTGCTTTCCATTAATTACCAAACAAACTTCAATGTGACTTTCAAGCACTTCCGGACGACTAAAACATTGTAGACAGTTCTTTCTTTCTCTGTGTTCTGTTTGGCGATACATGAATTTATTAAAATCGCGAATATACACATAATGTTTGTTGTCTTTACTCGTTATTAACAGAAAGTCCATATGGTAGGGGTACGTCTCCTTAGAAATGTACATAGGGAATGGCTGTTTATTTTCGTACCCAAAGACGTTAATGCTAATGTCGTTTGCTGGAAAGTCAATTCCATCATAATTTAGTTCGTTAATGTGTCCGACGTACTTTGACACTCTTTGTGGATCTTTTCTAACAGGGAATTTATGTGCAAGGTGACACCATCTAAAGCACTCATTGTTGTTCTTATTATTCACGTTAATCAAACCCTTCATACTATTATTAATATAATCAAACCCTTCATACTTCATTAACTACTTCCATTCAAAGGTATGTAAATGACAATATTAATGGAATGTGCGTCCACTTTGTCAATGGTCCATCCAGACCCTTCAGATAACCACTCAGCTATCCGCGCTAAGATCTGTTCTGATCCGATTAGCGAAACCCACGATGTCGTGTTCATTAATAACGACAAACGTTTTGCTGTTAAAGTAGGCGGTCTTGTACGTACTCAAACCACGTTCCAATATTTTCTCAAAAGTGACTTAGACTGTTTCTACCACTTTCATTCCATGGGTTGAGTTTAGTTCACGCTTCAAAAGGTTGATGATAGTACCTCGACTCATATTTAGTTGGTTAGTGTCACTCGAGTCATCAATTATCTCAATTTCATAGGACTTTGTATAATCCTTTAACGCTCGATCTAGTAGTCTAACTGACAGACCATGATCATCGTCGTTTGTAGCTTGTCGTGAGTTAGTAAGTAAGTAAGTAAAACTTTATTTAACCACGCTAACCTCATTCAGCTTAACGCTGGTTTCCAAGAGGATCGTAGAACTTTACAAAATTACAAGAATACAACAATTAATTACAATAAATATCTAAACTAACAAAATACAATAAAATAGTTTACAAATATGTAAAATCTAAGGTAAAAATCAAATTATAAGCAGGTGAGATCAGTTAAGCCACAGACATCATGACCGACCAGTTGAAGAAATTATACTATTAAAAGAATGCAATGAATCTTTATTTCTTAATTCGGTTGAGAGGCTGTTCCACAAATGTGCCCCTCTGTAACTCAGACTCTTTTTGAGGTATTCAGTCCTTGGTTGTGGTAAATGAAATTTAGTGGAAGAACCCCGCAGGTTGTATTGGAGAGATGCATTTGATTTACGAAAGATCTCGGTGAGTGATTTTGGTGCTAAATCATACGTAATTTTGTACATTAGTCTGGCTACAAAATGTGACCTACGTTCGTCCAAATGTTTCCATCCAAGCTCATTTATGGCAATTTTGGACTGACCATGTAAGTTTTTACGACCCATAATCACCCTGGCAGCTCTATTTTGTAATTTTGTAACGATCTGAAAGTGTAATTCCGATAGAATCCCATACTTCGCAACAATAATCGAAGTGTGGTAATACAAGGGCATTATAGACGGATTTTAGTGTTTCACGATCTACGTAAGGTTTTAACCTTTTAATCGCACCAATTCGTGATGAAATTTTCTTAGATATATTATCTATATGTTTATCCCACAATAATAATTCATCTATATGAACTCCAAGTGCTTTCGTGACCCTCACCCTGGTGATAGGTACATCACACAAAAATTTTAGGCTCTTCTAGTAAGCTATTTATAATATATCTTGATCCAATTAATAAATATTCAGTTTTGACAAGATTAAGACTCAGCTTGTTTGCAGAGAGCCACTCCTTAATATTTCCAAGGTCGACATTAAGGACCACTTCAGCTTTACTGATTGACTTAGCCGATGCGGTTAAAGTTGTATCATCGTCAAACATTCTTGTTGATGAGTGTTCTAAACAATTGGGCAAATCGTTTATATAAATTAAGAAAAAAGTGGCCCCATAATTGAAACTTGGGGAATTCCGCACTTCACAGTCCTCGGACTAGAGAATTCACCATTAATAGAACACATTTGAGTTCTATCAGTCAGATACGATCGAAGTAGATTTAGAGAGGTTTTCTCTCTGCCATAAAGACCAAGTTTGTTTACTAACAATTCGTGATTTACGGTATCCAAAGCCTTTTTTTGGTCTAAAAAGACCGCGATTTTAAACATACCGCGATCCTTATTAATAAACCATTCATTAGTGCTATCTAATAAAGCAGAAGACGTAGAATGGAATCGTCTAAAGCCAAATTGATGTTTCGATAATAAGTCTTCCGCATTCAAATATTTTAGTACAATTGCTCATATAGGATTTTTTCAAAAATCTTACTTATAACTGGTAGAATTGAAATAGGGCGATAATTGTCCAGTAGGTTCCGAGGACCCTTTTTATGCAAAGGAGTGACTCTTGCTATCTTCCATTCAGATGGAAATGTTTCCGTATCAATTACCATATTGAATATTTTAGTTAAAGAATTTGCAATAATAGGAGCTGCAAATTTTATAATTTTAGCTGAAATTTTGTCTATCCCAGTTGCTTTGGAAGTACAAAAAGAGGAAATAAGTTTAATTACTTTGGGTGTGCCAACCGTTTTAAACTTGAAATTACTTATAGCTTTCTTTACATAATTTTCAAAATTACGTTCACCATTTATGGTTTCCGCAATTTTTTGACCAATATCGGTGAAATAATCGTTAAAACACTCTGCAATTTCTAAATTTCTAAATTAAACCATTATTAGATTGAATATTTGTTATCACCGAGTCCTGTTGTTTACGGTTGAGTATTTGATTTACTGTCTTCCAAGCTTGCTTAGGATTATGTTTAATTCTATCCATGTGATTTATATAATATGTTACTTTCTCGTCGCGCAATGCATTGGTAACTCCATTTCTGGACATTTTATATGCTTTCCAATCATGTTCTGAATTGGATCTTAGTTTATTGGATCTTAATAGCGTAGAGGGCTGCTATTAATAGCTCAAAAAGCGGACAAACAAACCAAATTTGACTCACAAATGATTGCAAATGAGCTATTTATTTTGTTATGGCCGCAAGTATTATGGGTAAAAGCGGACAAACATCGGTACTGACGTCATCTCGACGGAGCGCTATTGGGTCGTTCTAGCGGAGATAACTTAATTGGATCGTTCTAGCGGGGATTCTGACTTAGAGTCGTTCAGTCATAATCCAACAGATGGTAGCTTCGCACCACTGGCTAATCAACCATTGGCTAATCAACCACTGGCTAATCAACCGTTGGCTAATCACCACTGGCTAATCAACCGTTGTCACGTTCATTGTCACGTTCGTTGTCATATGTTTCTTGACCACTAATTACACCAGTTCTAACGAGGCGTGTATACGCCCGCCCACCAATCTTAACTCGTCTGTGAGTCGTTGGGTTTACAATTCTTCGTGTTCATGTCTTGACCACTAACCACACCGGTTCTAACGAGGCGTTTATACACCCGCCCACCAATCGTGACTCCTCTGTTTGTCAGTGAGTTTACAATGGCTCTGTTCATGTCTTGACCACCAATGACACCGGTTCTAACGAGGCGTTTATACACCTGTCCACCAATCTCAACTCGTCTGTGAGTCAGTGGATTTACAATAGTTGTGTTCATTGCTTATCCTCATGATACATATTTTTTCTTTAAACCAAATCTCACATTCCACTCATAGTAGTAATGATCGTGTGAATCACACCATCCCCATTTTAGGTACACTACGCCAAATAAGTTACGATCAAACGTCTGCTTCCTTTTACCTTCTTTAAGGTCAGAAACAGTTAAAAGAAACTTAATATTCCGTCGACTACACGACCTAATGATGTAATATCCATATCTGCTGACATTCTTTCCACGCACTAACACGACTCGAGAACATTAACCACTTTCATAAAGTCAGCGACTATAACAATTCAATGTGCACACACGCCACCACTTTTCGTAACTTCCTACCCATCCACCAAGACCGTTTGTGTACGGCCTTTGGTCGCGTCAATTTAGTGTCACTATAACTTTGAACGAACCCCCATTCGATGTCACAACACTTTGGACACACATACCCACCACACTTACTTTTCACTTTACTATCATTACAGTCACGACAATACCATATCACTCGGTTCCTCGAAATGTGATCGTGTGCCCGATTTGCAAATTCGTCAATAGTGTACCCGTAAGTCATCGCTTTCATAACCTCGCCGTCGATGTCCATATGACCAGTATAGTCAGGTCTCTTAGGGTCTTGATCGTTACAGAGCTGACAAAAGCACCAAACTTGGCATAGTTGTAGCTTATGGTAGTACTATCAATGTTAGAGGGGGAGCCCAACGTAAATATTCCTTTAAGGGGAATTACGGAGGATTTACTTTTTCAAATTTCACGAATTGGGTTCCCTGTGGTACTTATTTTAAATATATTTATTAAATATGTAAAAACGTTTTAAATAAATTTTGAAAAAGCTATCTACCATTAGAATGCATTATCTGTCATGACTGTCGATTACAACCCCGAATGTTAACAAAAAAACTACTTTTCGGCATCTCTTTGAAATACTGGTGCCCAGTCCCACTCGGTCATTGGCTAAATCCAATTGGCGGCTCTCAGGCGTACCTACAAAACTGTAAGTATTTCGCTATTAAAAGGCCATAATCTTGCTAATTTTATATTGCAATATATATAAAAGTTTGGTTTAACAGTTTTTCTTTCAATTTTAAGTTGTTTTTTCTCTAAGTAATTAGCTAAAATTAATCGAAAATATAATAATAATAATAATAATAATAATATTTTATTTATATAGCGCCATTCCTACGCTCATGGCGCTTTACAGTTACGATCATTAAAATATATAAATATTAAAAACTATAACATAAAACTATATTTACAAAAATAACGAACCATTGTCCAGAAATTGTTTAAAAAGATAAGTTTTTAGTCCCTTTTTAAAATTGTCAATTGAATCTGATCTCCGCAAAGTAAGTGGAAGATCATTCCACAACCTTGGGGCGCATACACTGAAAGCTCTATCGCCATATGTCTTTGTAGAGGACTTGGGCTGGTCCAAGAGGGCATTGGTGACAGATCGCAACGATCGTGTTTGGGTGCGATAACGAAGTTTATCGACCAAGTAGCTAGGAGATGTACCATTGAGCGACTTATAAACTAACAGTAAAACTTTAAAAATGATGCGATAGTTCACTGGAAGCCAGTGAAGACCTATCAAAACAGGAGTGATGTGCTGAAACTTGCTAACGTGGCATACAATTCGTGCTGCAGTGTTCTGGACGCGTTGTAGCTTCTTTAACTGATATTTTGGAGAACCGTAAAGTAGAGAATTACAATAATCCAGTTTCGACGTTACAAATGCATGTACTGCAACTTCGGATGACTCCTTCGTAAGGTATTTCCTAATCTTTGACAGATTCCTCAGATGGTAGAATGATGATTTACAAACCCCCGAGACATGAGCATCAAATGACATCTTGGGTCGATGCAACATATGCCAAACAACCACAACAGAAGATTTAAGATGTCCTCTTAGAGCATGTGGCCCATGTTATGACCCCGTATCAGTCTATGCCTCTTTTCTTCAGAATGTTCTCGAGTTTAGCTCACTAGGTGCCCTGCCAGTCAATGTTCCCTTCGCTCTTGATATAGACACTGATGTTTTAATTAAAAACGAGGCGTCTTGGCACAAGTCTTGCTATTTGAAATTCAATTTGTCGAAGCTACAAAAAGCCAAAGAAAGAGTATCTAGGAAAAGGGGGAAGGAAGAAGGCCAACCAGAAGAGGAGGAGAAAGCCCTGGTATTAAAGAGTCGACGACAATCACTAACACACAATAAGGTGGACTGCATCTTGTGCGGTAAGGGGGGGGGGGGGGCAGCTACATGAAGTCACCACTTTTTCGACTGACCAGAATATCCGTCGCATGATTACTGAAATTAACGATGCTACGCTAATGCCAAAGATCTCAGGAGTTGATCTCATAGCTGCTGAGGCCAAATATCACCTTAAATGTTTGACTGATCTAAGAAATCGGTATAGGAGTCAACTCACTAAAAAACGACAAGAATCTTGTGAAGAAGAGGATGAGAGGATTATGGAATCTCAAGCATTCATTGAGTTGGTTGAGTATATTGAGAACTCTGTTGAGGACAACAAGCTTCTTTTTATGCTATCTGAATTGCATTCACTTTATATAAGTCGCCTTGAAACTTTGGGCGTTTATAAGACTGTAAATAAGACTCGACTGAAGAATTCATTGTTAGATCAGTTTCCTGATGCACAAGAGCAAAATGATGGAAAATATCTTGTCATAATTTTCACGAAAGCATTACAGGGCATGGTTAAAAATGCAATCAAGAAAAGGGACTTCTCTGAGGACGCCACGATACTGGCCAAGGCTTCCGCAATTGTAAGAAGGGACATACTTAAGAATAAAGGCTTTAACTTTTCTGGAAGTTTTGCTACAGATTGTCAAGAAACGTCCACCCCAGCAAGTCTGAAGTCGCTCATTTCTATGATCCTGAGTGGTTTGGACATTGAGAACACTGAAGCTCAAGATTCCCAGCCATGTTTAACTGTGTGCCAGACGATAATTTCCAATGCAAAAGAACGAAGGGGAAGGTCAAAAACTGGCCAGACACGACATACCAAGTCCCGCGAACCACCACTCCCATTATACATCGGACTTAACATACACGCAACAACAAGAAGCAAGGCGCTAATAATGAAGCTTTATCAGCTGGAACTGTCAGTCTCATACCAAAGGATCATGGAGCTAGAGGAATCCCTTGCCAGCTCCATAAGCGAGCGATTTGTTGCTGATGGGTGTGTAGTACCTGCTAGTTTGAGAAAGGGACTGTTCACGATAGGAGCGCTGGATAACATTGATCATAATCCGAGCTCGACAACCGCTGCATCATCATTTCATGGCACTGGCATCAGCCTCTTTCAGCTCCCAACAGCTGGAAATCATGGGGAACCCAGAGATCCGATCCGGGAAAGGAAAAGAAGTCAGCCTGGCAGGCATGGGAGATCTTTCCAGAGGTCACGCCCACATTCGAAATGCTTGCCAAGACGCCATTTATGCAGCTTACGACAGACTCGCCCCTCTTCAAACAGATCGAGAGATACACGGTAATCCTGTACGATAAGCTCAGCCCCTTATCTGACATAAACCTGACCCGGATGGAGCTATTCTGCAAGAACAGTAGAGCAATGGACAAGCTCCCGCCTACACAGGTAAATATTACTTCTTTCTTTATCGCAATTTTTCTACGTTTCACCTAGCAGGGGCGGATATGAGGGGAAGGGCTCAGGGGGCCAGGCCACCTGGCCCTTTAACTGGCAATACTCACAATGACAAGTTTGAACTAACCCGCTGCACCTTCTTTCTATGAAACTATGATCAACCTCTTCCTAATTAATCCTTAATAACATCGACACTGTTGTTATTTGCAGGATGCCCTTTTGCAGCATGTCTGTCGCACCGTTCTCCAGGCCGGGATCTGGACAGTCAGTGATCAGCCACAGCCACCTGTGCCATCACCAGGGCAGTTCTCGTGGTTTGAAGACGATGGCAAATGGGTTCCGAAATGGATCACCATACCCGAAGTATCCAAGGCTTGTAGTGAGCTGATAAAGTGCTCTTGCAAAGGCGCGTGTACAAGATGCAAGTGTGCCAAGGCTTCCTTGGGATGTACCCCCCTTTTCAGATGCAAATGCCTATCCTAAAAGTAACTGCATCAAGCTTAAATGATAATCTGAAGAGTTTCAGCGATCGAGCATTGTTTCCGTTGTAGCCCTAACTGAATTCTAATAATATAGCTATCTCTTGGCGTTTCTATTAGCGCTATTTGAAAGTACATTTGTTTCGCGAACATATATATCAAACAGCAGTAATTTAGGTTCAAAACGCGAGTTTGAGAAAGGGAACGTGTAATACGAATCAGCTATGGCGGTAATGTTGAAATTTGATCATTCTTAACCGAGAAGGGACTGGGAACTAGTATATATCTAAAAGCCTTCTGTAATATATAAATGATGGCTTATAATGAAATATGCGAAGAAATGAGTAAGCATAATAGTTTCAGTCAATAAATGTCACTACTGCATTTCTTGTTAGCTGTTTTACTTGAAAACTGCAAACCACCACAAGTGGCCCAATTCGTAATTAAGGTAAATTTTAAAAGCCTCGTTAATCCTTATATGGTGACGATTGCGTTGGGCTCCCCCTCTAATATTAATCAGTAGGTTCTTAGGAACATCTCTGCAAAATTTGGCGCTTTTGTCACTTCTGTAACGATCCGACCCATATTTTGCCATAAGAGACCTGACTAGTAGACGCGTTCATTGCTTATACTAACGTCACACAAAATATTTACGAACCATAATTCCACCGGCGATACCTAAAATTCCAATAAACAACAATTGATATTCCTTCATTTCCGCAATTTTGTGGTAGTAATCCGCAAGTTTTGGTTCTCGAGTGAATGTTCTTCCGTTGTATTCCACTGTTAGTACTCTGTGTAGTTCGACTAATGCGTGGTTTGTGTCGTTGATGTCTGCATTAGCATCTGAAAGTTCTTGTCTAAGTCGCTGTATCTTATCATGCTTAGCGACCTCATTTTCCTGCCACGCTTCATTTGCTTTTGCCATTTCTTCTAAAGCATGGTTGTGTCGCTTCACCTCTGCTTCATAATCTGTCTTATTAAGCTTTGAAAACAGATAACCAGCACCTGTGAAAGCCACCGCATTGAAAATTTCACCAACCACAAGACTGCCCATTAACTTACGTTGATTTGAATGGATCCGTCGGAATTATTTTCTGTGACTGTAAGTATTTAACTAACAACGTCCCTGCACCAACTGCCACAGCAAGTCGAAATGTACCTTTCAGAGTTTCTGTTCCCACCAACGGTTCTTTTGAGTCTTTCTACTTATCATACTAACGATCACAGCTCCAACCGTGACCAACAGTGCTTCGTAAAGTTCATTCATAAGTTCTTTTTTAGTTGGTTCGACAGCCATTTATAATTATACACACATTTCGTTGTCATAAGGTGTCTAATATTTTTTCCATGGCATTTGTAATAACGACATGTGACGGTTCGACGTGTGGTATTCGACTTTCTTTACGTATCGTGTACCATACCATAATACCACTTAACACGATGTACCAATGACATAACCATAATTAATGTCGTACGTTAGTGGTTCTTCGCGCTCGAGTCTTTCACGCATCTTACGTTCTTTCGCGGCTTTTGAAATTTCAGCTAACCTTTTACCAGCAGCAACTCTTTTTGGGTCCTTGATTTTAACACTTTTGGTTTCAGCTGTGACTTTACACACAATGTCGTCGTTAGTATCACACCGTGCCATCGTTTCTTCAGTCATAATCCAACCTATATTCTGTTCACAGTAAATCAAAGTCACGTTACAGACGCCCCATAGACACGTGTACCATCCCAGCACCCACGTTATAGTACACGTTACAATAACGTGACAGACGCCCCATACACGTTACAGTACACCTCACATAACATGACCGGCACCCCATAGACACGTGATACCCTCAGTCGTGGGTCACAGTTGACTGGTTCTCACAACAATTAACAAAGTGTGTTTAACACGTTGGAAATTTTCTGGGGGATTATAACATACATGTTACAAAATTAATAGAACAAGTGATCGTATGTTTAAAGTTGGTGGATCTTTTGGTCGTGGGCCCACAAACATTGAAATTCACGCTGAAATTGGCTTAAGGGTTAAAAAGACTTACGGTGAGGTTATCGTGTTGCCTAGTGGGCAGTCAAACCACGTTTTGATCTTATGGTCTTCTGGGGCCCACAATATACTTACGAAAAGGATCTCAAGGTGGTCCCCGAGGCCTATAGCATTGGATCTACAAGGGTCTCACAAGTAATCAGACCCACTGAATACCATGCTTTTGTATGGCAAGTAGCTTGCGACAGGGATCATCTCGAACAACGTGTTGACTAAGGAACTAGCTTTCAACGCGTTGAGTTTCACCCAAGCGTCGTGAAGCGCTATACTCATGTTAAGCACTTTGTAAAGTTGATTACTCTCAGGGACATCAGAACACTGCCACGCGAAGACTGACGAGTATCGCTTTAAAATGGTGGCTCCGGGTGTGAAGGGGTCTTGCGGGACCATGGCAGACACACAGAGAACGTCTGAGATTTGAATTTCGTCGAGTAGTTCGTCAATTCGTTGTGCGGAAGCGTTTAGAGGAAACACGAACGTTCTTGTTGTCATTAGGTTCCTTTGACACACACTTCCCCATGTTATTTTATATTGTATTCCTTCATCATTCTCTCACCTGTGACTACAATGTCTCGGTTTGTCATATAACCAGAAATGATCCGAATACCGTAAAGCTCTATCAAAGACGGGTACGCATACGGTGCGGATGACGATCTTGGTCTATGTATTCCAAAGACCGTCCCATAAGGGGTACCTATCTTTTTGTAATTACTCACGACATCTGAGTCAGTTGACCTTATGTTATTAACTCTAACGTGTGAATTGTGCATTTGCCAATGTATTGATATCATGTGGATCGTGGTAATGTCCATGTTATTTGGAATCGTACACACGTACTCCGTTGCAGGGTTGCCACCACCATACGCTAGTCCATTAGTCATACCGGTCTTGTACCCTATGAATTTGTCCCAACCACCGTCGTCTTTTACTATAATCGCTTCCCAATTTGACCCCGACACGCGAGTGGGTAACCTTACCACGACAAAAACAGACACGTCACACCATTGTAAAGTCACACAGTTAAAATGCATCGCTGATTCAAGTGGAACTGGAGTTAACTCAGGGGACAGAAAGCTAAATTGACCGTTAACACCTACGACAGGACCGTAATTCAGATCGTTTTGCACGAGCATGCTTGTGCTGCCCCCGATGGCTTTCACTTTGGTGGTACCAGTGTGAAAGTCTACGTTGTTCACGGCGTACTTTGTGGTGTTGACGTTGTGGGACCGTATACAACGTTGTGTGACCGTATTTTAAAGTACAGTGGTAAATACACGGATTCCAACACTTTCTTGTTAATGGCATCCAAATCATCGACTGGATCTGCTATGTTTTTCACTGCCAAAAGCGTCATGTCGATGTCCCCAGACATCTTTCCACCACTTACACTTAATTTAGGGTCTTCGTACAGATGTCTTTTTGCTCTTGCCAGTTTTTAGTGGTCTCGTAGAAGGTGTCATCAAAACCATAGATTAGACTCATGACTTTAAGACATATTTGGTGTAACCAGTCACAGCTGAAACCAGTAACGTCACCGTTAAAGTTGTCATGTGTTTGTCTGAGTTACTGGGTGTCACCTTTGGTTTGTCAATGGTATCGAGGTGGTGTGTCACCTTTGGTTTGTCAATGGTGTCCAGATGGTGTGTCACCTTTGGTTTGTCGATGGTGTTTAGATGTTCCCCAGCGTCTTGGTGATCTTTTTTAATCACAGTCGTTGGTGTATAATTCAACCCACTGTTATAGCCAAATGCCATGGTTGAAGTAGTGCAGTCTTTAACATATTGTTATAACCACGCACAGGTGCTTTAGTATAACCATGCTTCTAGAGATCAGCCAAGTATTAGGTGTCACAGCCATAATATTGATCCAAACACTGGGTGAGTGTTGAACCACGGCGTCTTCAATGATGTTTCTAAAAGCATGTACTTCTCGAGCGCTGGCTCTAGTTCCCACGATGCTTTGTCTCGTTTTTGCCTGGACTCAAAGAATAGCGTACGTGTATACCTCGATTGATTGATTCAAAAGTTCCCCTCCTATGGGCGTCAACCCATTAGACGTTAGTGGGCAGTACCTCTTGTAAACCCCACTAATACTTGGTCTGCTAAAAAGCCAATCAACTGTTTTCGCGAGATGTCTTCTCAAAAGCCTCCAATCAAGTGAGTATTCTCGAATGACTTTTTCGTTTTCACGTGAGCCCCCTCTCGTTTAGGATCCTTTTCCATACGGTACATTAGCCTCCTAATGGTGAAGTACACATGGAATCTCATAAGACTGGTTATTTGTTTTGGTACATTCGGGTTTGGTGTTAAGTTTAACATCGACACCAATGATTTGTACGTGGCAATGTACATGGCTGCAATCGCTTGGAAATAACTTCTTGTGAGAG
Organism: Chrysogorgia sp. JL179-B06; assembly: GCA_035772405.1. Classification (NCBI taxonomy): domain Eukaryota; kingdom Metazoa; phylum Cnidaria; class Anthozoa; order Scleralcyonacea; family Chrysogorgiidae; genus Chrysogorgia; species Chrysogorgia sp. JL179-B06. Next base: position 1,742,808 of record JAYKKM010000385.1, on the reverse strand, counting down.
TCCATTGTGGGACCGCATTAGGATCATCATCTGGTGTGCCAACGACGATCCCTAGCGGTAAATTCGACTTAAACGATTGTGTGTCGTTAACGTAAATGTTAAAGTTATTGATTGGGTAATTAATGACGTGCGGAGGAAATTTTACATCTAGGTCTGGATTCGCGTCTGTCAACAACAACTCAGGTGTTGTACAACCTGACGACCATATTTTTGGGAAAGATGGTGATTCACGCTGGATTGCCCCGAGAGTTGACCGTATTGTTGGGGAAGGGTGTGCGTTGTTGTGGAGCCACTTCCACATGTTCTTGTCATTTTTAAAGGTCTTGGAAGTTATATTTGTACTGAGGATGTCATCGTTTTTGAAGTACACATCGACGCTTAAGATCTTACCATCTTTTGAGACGTTTGGGTAGAACTGAAATTTGCTTAAAGTGACGTGGGGGTACTTTTTAATTAAATTCAGTTTAGCGACACGCATGGCGTCCCAACTACGACCTCTACACCCATACACGGCTGAAACCTGTGTGCTATAATGGGTAAACCATCATAATAGGAGAAATGACAGCTCGTAGTATCCATACACGATACGAAAGTTGACTGTGTTCATCGAAGGTACGGAAAAAGTCGTGTCCTTTGACAACGCGGTGATGGTCACGCATGATAACCCATATTATGGTTAAGACAGCTACTGTGTTTTGGGACTATAATAACGTCACACACTTCAACAATCAGATTCTACACCAAACAGATATAGTTCTACGGTCTTGAGACATAGAATAAGTGTGGGACACTACACCTTCAACACGTTAGCCAAAGCTTTGGAAGACAAGTTGAGCGCTAATAGTGTGACTTTCGAAGTTGAGAAACTACCACACACAGGTAAGTGTAGGGTAAAGGTTTACAAGACTTTTATTTACAAGACAAGGGGGTTCTACTTTGTTTTCCGAAAGACCACAATTTCACGACCGGTAAGTGGCACGTCAGCCCGGGTAAAGTCGATATATACCGTGGGTTAGAGTACATACAAATTACGTGTGACGTTGTTGACACCGAACGTAATCGGTGTAGGCATCTACGTAAAAAAGTGTAGGCATCTATGGTAAGCGTATAGTGATGTAATAACAACGTTGGTGGTGTCAACAGAACAGTCTCTAAAAGGGACTGTGCAGCACACAGACATTGAATCTAAATTGGGTATTAAAAAAGGCGTATGGTCACAAATGACGTTTCGCGTGAAACCAAATAATGGTGACAATGTGAGAATATGTGGGGTGTTACTTGAATTGTACATCGTGTGAATTATATGGACCTTGGTGTGGAAACAGAACAAGGATTACGAGACATTTATAACAACGTTAAAACAGGGTACGTTGGTGTAGAAAAGTTATATCACCGCGCGTTAAAAAGTGGGTTGAAAGTGAATCGTACTTTAGTGAAAGAATGGTTGACAACGCAAGACACTTACACTAGGTGCAAACCCATTGTATGTCGACATAAGTTCCGCGCGACCTTTGTTGACTACGTTGGTGAAGAACTTCAACTGGACTTAGTTGATATGGGTAAATATTTACGCCAGAACAAGGGGTATTATTGGATACTTACAGGTATTGAAATTTTAAGTAGATACGCTTTTGGTATTCCAGTTTATAGAAAATACACTCGTAACATGACTGACGCCGTTAAAAAGTTGTTGACACATTTTAAGGATCGATTTGGTAGTTACCCCAAGTTAGCTCAATTTGACGACGGACTTGAATTCTACAACGTGGGGATGAAAGGTTTGTTGAAAGAACGTGGTATCGAGGACTTCAGTACTAACAGTGACAAAAAGGCTGCTGTCGTCGAACGCTTTAATAGAAGTCTTAAAACGACGATGTGGAAGTACTTTTTTCCCTAACAGAGTTAAAATATGTGAGTTATTTCAACTCCAACATTTTAACTATAGGATTATCTTTAACTCCAGCAAGAGTTAAAAAGGAGTACATTTCTGTAAAAAATTTTGTCATCGGAAATTTAAAAGTAAAGGCTGCTCATAAATGGTAATCCATGAGGATTATAAATATAATTGGTAATAAAATATTTACTAATACTTATACAATTACAGAGACTCAATATGAACAAAAACTAAGGTAGCAGTTGGCATATGATAATAAGCTCCCTCTTTCTTAACATAGACTGTCTCTAGGTGTACAGGTTTAACCACTTCATACAGGTGTATATATGAATATATTATCTTACATGTTATTACCTAACATCTTTCATACTCAAGCATTTTAAATCAAATTCTAAATCGTATCTATGACAGATATATCTGCTGCGTGTATTATTCAAGCCAAATGCCTTACACTGATTGAGAGGCAAAGCACATGAAAAGTCAGAATGAGAAACCATTTTTCTCTCTGGAATATTGGGAGTGGTCACTTCATAAGACTGCAAATGCTGGCTAAATTGAACAGTGGTCTTCTGTGTAACGAGAAACATTATATCTCGAATTGATCTGTTTACGACAACAATCTTTTCAATCAACCAAAATAATGGCAATTCATCTTCACTTTGTCCAATATGAATTATGGCACCAACTATATATTTCATCCCATGTAAAGTAACCCACTTTGTCCTTCAATTAACAAATTGATGGAGATGATGGAGATTACTATTGAGCCAGCTACACAATATCAAAGAAAATAATTGAAATAAACACAAATTAATGTGTGGCACAATTAAAAAACACATTGTTTGTGGCAATTTTAAAAACACTTACTCATAAACAGGGGTTTGGTAGGTAATGTGTTCACGTTGTGCCTTCAACATATCTTCATAATCTGTATCAGCAACAAAACAACGACGGCCTACATAGTATAAGTAATTAGACACAAGTAAATAAATGCTACGAACTTACAAATCCAATAAATATTGTATCCACCCTGTCCAATATCAGCTCCTTTTTCAATGAACGATGTTAGGCTACCCTCTGATGAGTTCAGTCTGTAAGTCAGGCTTTCTTGGTGTCTTTTTGCCAATGAATATGATAAATTTATAAAATTACCAAGCATCACGGCTAGTCTCTTGAAGTAGTGGTGTTTTGCTTCGTACCGCATACACCAAGTACCAACAAGTGGTCCAAACCTACATAATGTAAAAAATATCAGTGAAAGAATTAACAAAGAAATTAACTAAACTAAGTATGACTGTGTACCATTTTTGGCCTATTGGGGGAGGACCATCCAGAAATGGGTTGAATGCCATTTCACATGTTGCTTCTTTGGGTAATGTACTGTACTTACTTTAGCATCATTCGTGGCATATGAATGAGATAATGCATCTTTGGCGTAACTGAGTTTTGGGGAAACAGCTCTTTAAACATTTCATGGTGCCTCTGGATTAACACTTTTGTGTATGGAATTTGTCGTGGGCTTAATATTGGTGCAAAGGCTATCCGAGTGATCTCCAACAGCGTCCACAGCAATTCGAAGTGTTCATCATCCTCTGGAACATGGTCCCCAATCAGGAGGGGCAGATGCAATGCAAGACACCACATTTGGTTGGCTACAAGGAACAAAATATTCTGCTTTATTATAATATTGCTTTACATGCATGTTGATATTAAACCTATTCACAATAACAGCTCAGATCTCCCCTTGCTAAGTAAAATCCTGATATTTAAAAAAATGGTAAAATACACGAGGCTTTTACAGGCACCATCTATGTTTTGGTCAATAAATCCTTAAAAAACTACAGCTCTTCCTACTTGAAACTAAATTGGTCTCCTACATTTAGTAGGAATTTTGATTTTTACATACCATGTTGTTTAAGACTGTTGTCATTAGACAGGAGTCGTTTTCTTTGAATGGAAACAGGCTTGTTAGTATCATTATGGTACCCAAAATCAAATGATGCAATCCTTCCATTCAGGACATCCAGAGTAAAAAAGCCCTTTTCAATGATAAAAACTTTTAATACTTCCTTTATGGTATATTGAAGGACTCCTTCAAGAATGTCGTGCATTGCATCTGCTGGCAAACCACCGACTACATGAAAATATCTGGATTTATTCAAAATAGAGTTTTTGTTCAAGCCATAAGTCTTCTTGAAGTGGTCATTGTCCTGTAATCTTCCACATTGTTGGGTGTAGGCCTCTTTTGTTCGCAACACTAATGTGTCCTCATCAAACTATTAAATTAAACAAAATGGCATAAGCTACAGTCTGCTGTACTAAGCTATTAAAATGCCTGAAGAGGTCCCAAGAAATCTGTTTTGCTAAAAAGAGAAATCTGTTTTACTAGATTGTTAATTCCAGTGTTTACTATCACAAATATGTAATTAAAAACACATCACCTGACATTGTATTTGATCATCAATTGCCATGCACTCTCTACATTTTCTGTGGGAGGCAGAGCCAATTTTGAAACCACCAATATATTGTGCTCCAAGATTATCTGCTGACAGGTACGAAATTGTTCCACGGAGTCTCCTTTCCTTATTATTGATAACGAACATATGCCCATCATCCTTTTAGATTGAACCATCACATATAAATAACATGAAAGTGTATTAAAGATGCACATAAAATCTTCACTTGAAGATTCCGGCGCGGTAGAAGTTAAAACACACCAAGGGCGGCGGAACGGGGGGGGGGGGGGGGGGGGGGGGGGGGCTGGGGGGGGGGCTAAAGCCCCCCAATATTTATTGTGGGGGGGCTAAGCCCCCCCAACAGCCCACTCCCCAACAAACTAGTTATACTTTGGAATCAAATTATCGATATTGGGATAATTAGCTGAAAACTATGCAAATCGCAAACCCTGCATCTTGACTCAGGGACCCTGAGTCAGGGCCTCCTTTGATAATCGCCATTCGTTAAAATTAATTATCCAGTTCATAGGCGGCGGAAGCGGGGGGCTGGGGGGCTAAAGCCCCCCTCAACTTTGTAAAAGTGGAAAAAAGGCGGGCTGAGCCCCCCTGCCTTCGGCGCCGAAGGTGAGGGTGATTATATGTTGAATATTTATACTTCTTCAATGTATGGCATTTTGAAAATTCCATATCACTGCAGGATTACAATCGTAAGGAGAAATCGTGTCATGTGATAGCTGCATGTAATATTGTATGTCTTGTGTATGTAATGTAATAGTAGGATAAGTAAAAAATGTTTTTATGTTTTTCTAAGTTTGAACAATGAAATGCTGTTTTTACGTCTGAGCCAAGAATTAGGGAAGAAAGGCCAAAAAAATGAAGAATGATGAAAACTTTGTTGTGGCGGTAAAGGTTTTATAACGTTTAGGATTCTGTAAACTCTTCCCCCAAAATGCAGGAA
>JAYKKM010000385.1:1695000-1732500 GCA_035772405.1 Chrysogorgia sp. JL179-B06 | reverse complement strand
GCTTAATTTATGGAAGTTCTTTACCACGATATCAACCTCCGTCATGCCACTGATTTCCTTTGTTTTCGGCTCATGAATTATTACTTCCAATCCTAACCCTAATCTCAACCCTAATCCTAACCATAAAACCACATGACGAAATAACTACGAGCCATTGGTTGCAACCTTCGCAACCCTCAATTTACAACTACCAATCAGAGCAGTCCTTCCGAGAGGTGAAGTTCTACTGGTCAGATCAAGCTTTCTGCCATTGTTTGAATTTTGAGCTATCTGTAGTGCAACCTACAATTCACTTATCCTAGTTAAATCTTTAGTTCCAGAATTATTTTGAAGAGTTTTGTAAAATTGCTTGTTAAATATTTTCAGGACAGTGAAACAGTTTCACCGTTACCGCCTCTCCCAACAATGTCCCGTACTCCATCAGTTCCCACCATGTCTCCCCAGGTTCCACCTAGTTCGCCATCACCTTCTCAACATTCATCTTCATGCCTTTCTTCAAACTACATCCCATCAACTCCATCCACTTCGAGATCACCAAGCCCTATAAACATTGAGCAATCATCACTGCCATCCTTTGGTGAGAGCTTCACAGTGCAATCCCCAGATGGAAAATGGCTTAAGTCCTTCAAGCTGCCTACTAAGGTATTGTAGATGTTGCATTATAAAAATAATAACATGGATAAATCAAGCGCGCTGATTGGTCAATACGCGTGCAAAATGAGAGGATCATGCACGGGAATTTCTAGGGATTTTGAGTGGCATCTGTCATTTAACTTTTTTGGCTGATAAAACAAAATCAACAAACTAAACCAGCAAGACAACACGAAAATCGAAATTAATTGTTTTTGAGAAAGACTTAAGCTGTAAAAATTGATCGTACAATTCATGAATAGGAATTGCAAACACATTTTGCAGCGGTATGATTTATATTTTTCGTACATTTTCGAGAGAATAAAATAGTAAAAATACTGTTTAAATACCTTTTATTGTCTTTCCAGATCAACTCACATGAGACACAAGAATCTTTATTTATACAAATCAATAGCTATAGACCATACAGTTGTTCTTGGTTTAAAACGACAAGTTATACCAGGACACATCAATATTTCCATAAACGTTTCTGTTTTGCCTCATATTAGTCCGTTTTTAGTATAATCTTACAGCTTTTGTCTTCATTTTCCATGCAATTCTTGTCAGCAAAAACAAATTTCAGTTCGTTACGCTTTTGCCGTTCATATAAAACACTGATTGTGATTGGCCGTTGACGAGTCACACAATACAACACGAAATATGATTGGTAGTTGACGATTCTTGTGAGAATATACTTTTTCATCGTATTATTTTTTAATTAAACTTCTTATTGTTCAGTCGTTATTTTATAAAACAAATACCGTATGGATTTCTTCATGCATGATACTCTGATTCTTACACTTGGGATGTTGTTCGACTTTCGAAAAGCTAAAAACACTCGCCTCTATCAGCTCGTGTTTTTTTACGCTTTTCGAAAGTCTCGCAACATTCCGCGTGTAAGAATCAGAGTATCATGCACGGAAATCCATACGGTATTCCTTTAATAACAGCTGAACATAGCTCAAGAATTTACTTTGGTGGTGTATGCTTAGAAATTTTAGTTTGACCACTTGGGCACATCTCAAATGGTGAAAAATAAAAAAATCTTGGCGGTATCAACATGATCACAAATGCTATTGCTTGCTGACAAAACATCATGCCAAGAAGAATTGTTTTTGGACACCACTGGTGATTGGTGTCTATATAAACATGCAGCTTTTTGTCACAACAATTCTAAACTTTCTTTAATAATTTACTTTCAATTTATTAATTATTTAAAACCATTATCATTGTCTTTTCTAGTTTGCACCAGGTATAAGTGCTGGTTTGGAAGCTGGGAAGTTATCCAGCATACAAAGAAACGAGTTCACAAGAGACATTTGCTCTGCTATCCAGGCACATAGTTTGTTTCCCACAAAATTGGAGAGAGAGCACGTGGCCATGATAATTGTTAGAAAATACCCATTCTTAGAGGACAAAATGGGTAGTGGAATTGTAAGTACTATTGCGTAACATTCCAATTCAACTTATTCAATGCAGGAGTGACTTGAAGAAGTTAATTATTATATTGTAATCCCTGTTCAGGGCTGGAAATTACTGTCGGTCATCGGACAATGTCCGACCAAATTTGGAAAATGTCAGAACAAAACCAAATTTTGATCGGACATAATGTCTGTCCAAATAAAATATATTGTGTGATCAAGAAGAAATTCTGCTTAAACAATCTTTAACACGCGTGCGGCGGCAAACAGACGAACGCAAGGGAAACTCTAGCCTTGAGTCGCAGCCCACTTTAAACGTAGCAAAGCAGGTTACACTGAAAAGGATTAATGAATCTATTCCTTATAAATACTGAAGAATTAGGTTTGGGTCAAACGTCGAACTTGTCACTCAATGCAAATTAAGATTGTTGTTTAAGCTGATTTGCATTGAGTTGGTTCGAAGTATGAAAAGTTCGCTGTTTGACCCAAATCTAACTGTGAAGAATAATGCAGTAGAAACTTGGAGAATTATTGTACACTCTTCACCTTGCATTTCGTTAGTAACATATGTATTCCTCGAGTATCGATAATATCTGTAGATCTGCGAGAATATAGAATCAATTTTATCAGGTCCAGTCTTGACACATGTTACTGGTGTATATGAGTCGTATGCTCTTAGACAAGGAGGCACGCTGAGTTGGCTATTAGTTCAAGAACTTATTTAGTTAAGAACGAGTGAAATCGTAATATCTACTAGGTTGTTGTTAACAGTTATCATCAAATTGTGATTACCGCCTGGTCAATGAATAACTGATACATGGTCCACATTATTCTCACCTTTTATTTATTAAACTCTTGGTGGTCACCACCATTGGTGAGCTTCAGTAGTTTACACTGTCTAATGGTGCACAATTTTACTCGGCAATTTGTAGTTTTCATGGGAACAAGCAATAAAGTTTCGTTTCAAGAATGTCCGTAAAACAAAGCGTCCAGTGTGTAGCCGACCAGCTGCCAAGCAAGATGTGCAGGAGACTGTGAAGCCCAAAAAGGTTAAAAAGCTGGACACTGGAAGAATTCCTGAATTGCCTGAAGGGGAGACTGAGGAGACATGCAAGGAGCATATGCGACTTCTTAAGAAGGAAATGACGAAGACTGCAAACAAAAATGTAACCATGATCAAGCAGCTCATGGACGTGACCTATGCTATCCGGCGAAAAGTGTCCTGTTGGAGCCTAAGGCCATTGATGAGGTTTTGAAGCAATATCCTGCATTGGGTTTAATGTCAGAAGTAAGTCCTTTGATACTGATCTGTATCAATAGAAACTAACTTTACAGGAACTCCGACCAGTATGTATTACATTAGCAAGTTTTGTCAAGATTAAATGTTTTCATGTTAATGATGAGTTTTGTCCACAGTGTGATACCATGTGCAAATTTCATATTAATTAGTTCAATCATACAATAAACAATGTGTTCCTCTTTCTGTGTAGTTAAAAGCGGAATTCAGTAGAATCATTGATGATGCCTCCTTAATCCGGAAGATGACCTGTGCTTTCAAAGACTCGTTAAAACAGAAGGTTTTAAAATTGGCCAGGAAAAAGAACCCATCATGCAATGTTCTAAAAAGCATGGAAGAAGCTATACAAAGCACGGATGGCATCCAATCATGTATGTATATTAAGGTTTTCAGGATTATATTTCAGGTTTGACAATGATTCTGCAATAGATTCGAAATATCAGCTGAACTGTTTATCTTGTCTTGTTTTTGACATGAATATCGAGTAATTCTCAAGATGCTTTTTTTCGGAGTTTGTTTCTTATTATATATTACTATATTGGACAATCGTTTTTTGAGTTAATTATTTGGCCTTGTATTAACACTCCTTAGCTATTTATGAATGAAGGTTCCCCCAGAAGAGTAAAATCATCTGGCATTACTAGCATACAAAACAGCCGGCACTGCCGTCCCCTGATAAGTAAAATCATCTAGATATTATTTAAGATGAATGGCAAAAGGTTCAGGCTAAAATACATAAGGAATGGGGGTATACTTTTATGTTGCTTAACTGCACTCCCTTGTGACTCAATATTGTCCATAATATTATATAGTCCATAACCCTTTGATGACAGTATCGTTCCAAGATGAACGATGTAGGCTTTATAGTATTTTACTCTGTCTAACGCTAGATGATTTTACTTGTCACGGGGAGAGTCCTTAGATATTAGCTCTATCAAGTATTACAACCTATTTGTTGCACACTTGTAGTGAATATCATGCAGAAACCAAATTCAGTAACTATTTTCTTTTATGTGGTTCTTTTTGTATCCTTGATACTCTAAGTGCTCTACATGCATGTATGTATTTGGTTGTCTACTAACATGCAGGTGTTGCATGGTAACTGGCTACAGAATTGTAATATTGTGTACTTCTTTGACTTTAGCAGTTGAAGAAATTGCTGCCATGATGCTGCTTCCAAGTCTATTAAAAGATCGTTCTTCTGGTCGTTCTAATGCGCAACTTCTAAAAATTTGCACTGTAAGTATCTGTATTCACTGTTCTAATATTATGTTAATATTTTTCCCAGGCTAGTGAATAGACTGAAGCAGCCTCATATGCAAATTACCTATTTCGGTGTTTATTTATACTTTTGAGAGATGCAAATTGTAGTTTTGATTATTATTGTAATTAGATGCATTGTTTTGTATCTCTCAAAAGTATAAATAAACATTGAAATGAAAAACAATTTGCATATGAGGCTGATTCTGTCTATTATCTTTCTTGCTATACCCTTTTCCATGCAGGGCTACAGCTGGAAATGGTTATGGCGAGTAAGTGACAGATTGTTAATGACTTAAAATATGTTATAGGAAGATGAATCAATTGATGACTTGATTGCAAAGGCCCTGGTCCCAGAGCTGATTGCCTCAGGGGATATGGAAACGCTGTCGTGCATGTATGTGACTGCAGAGGGGAACATTGTGTGTCGGCTCAACCCGAAGATGCAGCCAGCCCAAGCACTGGCAATTATTATCGCCTGCTACTATGTCTATAACATTGAGTACCCAGCCTCACTAAGCAATGTTTACTTGTTCCTTGAAGCTGTGGTGATGGACAAGCCTTGTGAGGCAAAAAAGAGGGTTGCTATTAATAAATTTATGCTTGAATTAGAATAAGAATAAGAAGTTATATACAGTATATACTTATTAAGCAGTATATTTTAGAAGACTTACATATATCAACCTTTTTATAAGTTTTAGCCTTATAGTTATTATTTAAGTACATTAAAGAAGTTATATATATATACTTATTTAGTAGTATATTTTAGAAGACTTGCATATATCAACCTTTTTATAAGTTTTAGCCGTATAGTTATTTATTATATTATAGTTATATTTATTATTTTAAGCATTCATTGTATAGTTCATATATTTGTAATAAAAATAATTTGATATCTTGGAATACTGTTGTTGTTAAAGTGCTTTGTGAGCACAAATCTATAGCGCTGTTACCGGAGGAAGTTTCACTCCATGAAAACAACTCCAAAATTGGAGTAAACAACTGCATGAAATTTAACTCCTAATCAAGAGTTATTTTAACTCCATTTTCAGAGTTAATTTTACTCTTGGTGGAGTTGATATTACTCCAGCAGTGGAGTTAAATATACTCCACAAATGGAGTTAAAAGTTTGGAGTAAAAAATAACTCCTAAACAGGAGTTATTCTGTACCTTTTTATTTAACTCCTGTTTTGGAGTTAAAATAACTCCTTCAGATTAACAGTGTGGATACACCCTTGAGAACCTCGAACTTGAACACGAAACGATGGACAATCTTGAACTCGCTGATGAAATAACGTCGGGGTACGCAAGTGGTCGTAGTTTAAGCTACGAACACGTGACTTTAACGAAGACTATCGAATGGGACAAAGGCACGACTGTAGTAAACGAGAACATCAATCTACCAAGAAAGTCCATTAAATCAATTGTGTTGTTATTTTTGAACAAAACACGAACGGACAGTGAAGAATTCGTCTATACAAACATTGAAAGTATTAAAGTGACAATTGAAGGTGTGCCAAATAGTGTCTATTCACAAGGCATTCCAAAGTCTAAATTATGGTCTGAAGCGAAGCGGTTGTTTGGGTTGGACGAACATGACCAGTTTTTGACCGTACAAAAGTTTTACAAGGACTGCTTTGCGCTGGTTATTGACCTTAGGAGTGTTCAAGACAACCACGTTGTAGCCACCCGTAAAAAGATTGTTAACACAATCCGGTGTGCTTCTTGAAATTACTAAGAAAGCGACGGCCGCTAACGTTATGTGTATAAGATATTTGTGATGAGTGATGGGTTAGTCAACTTTATGAATAATGGTCTACAGTCAATCCAATATTAAATTGGTGTAATTAAATGGACAGCCGTTTAATATGCTAATTGTTGGAATGACAGCTTGTGGTAAGACACACTATTTGCTCGACACACTGGGATCTGAGTATCGCGGTAAATTTGACTACGTCGCGTTGATTTGCCCTACTTTTGAATGGAATAAAGCGTACCACGATTGGAAATATATACACGATCATGACTTCATTGCAGTGGACTGCTCACAAGACAATGTAGACGCTGTTCTAAAGTGTGTAACAAACACTTTTAAAGGTACTAATATTTGATTGTATTAGGCGATTGTGCGAGCGGACAGGACGTTAAGAATCGAACCAGTCAATTAGTCATTTTGGTTTTAGTGCACGACACTTTGGTTGTCCGTCATTGTGATCACGCAACAACTGACTTCAATCGCTAAACCGTACAGAGAAAACATTAGTAAGCTTGTCTGTTTTTATTGCCCAAGTAAGAGCGTCGATATGAAGCCATTGTGAGCGACTACCTTAACGGTGTTACCAAAGACGTTGAATTGTCGATTGTAAACACATTAAACAATCATAAGTACTCTGCACGGCGTGAGATTATATTAAGACATCCGTATGATTACGAAGTTGTTACGTAGTAATAAAATATGTGTTAATTGTAATGGTGAAACGCAAGAGTGAGGAAAAGCCCGCGATTGAAGCGCTAATTGAAGACTTACAAGAAAACGATGAAGTTGCTGAAAACGTGGTAAAAGAAACTGTTGATGATCACGTTAGCGTGAAAAGAGCTGAACTAATTAGGTTGTTCAATGATGGTGAGGTATAAGTCAATCCGAAAGTTATATTAAAAAAGCATCCAAAAAAGTTATCAATAAAATGTAGTGTGAGTACGAACAAAAGAGGTTGGATCAAGCGAACGCTTTCATTACTGACATGCTTATCAGTAAGTTCTCCGATGTACTTGGTGGATTAGACGCTATCGAAAACTCAGACGAACTAAACAATGAGCTACAAAAGGACAAGTTATTGAAAAAGATGCGGAAAGTATAATTGCTATCGTAACGCCTTATCTACCTTTCTTGGGTTTATTGTCAGGTGGAATCACAACGTCGAAACATATGTGCGATTATTACTTTAAGAAGGATGGCGACACATCGGCAATTGAAAGCGGTAATCAACAAACGGACTAATTTGCATAACGACAGGTGGCCGTAATTGTTGTTAGTATCCAACTCGGTATCCAAGTGGATAGCAAAATGGCGCTTTTTTTGTTGGCTACGTCGTCTCGATGTTTGTGGAAATTTCTTTATCACGCGTGACAGGGCCTTTTTTAAGGATTTTCCATTGGGGGGGGGGGGGGGGGGGGGCATTTTCGTAGAAGGGACCTTCGTGGCCAAAATATTTGTTTACTATGTCTGCCATTTTATTTAAAAATATTTTTCTTCAGTTCATGATCAGTGGCGGACCCAGTGTTGCTGTAAATGGGTAACGGTAGCCTACTAGGGGGGTCTGGGGGCATGTCCCCCAGGAAAATTTTTAATTTTGCAAAGCCCAGAAGTGCTTTTCCGGATTTCTGATAAGAATTTTAGCTAAATTAAGGCACCATGCCGTTGATAAAAATGCACGATTACAAAGGGGCATCAAGATTATGAAACACACGTTAATATAAACTTAGAAGTAGTACGGAACCAATATATACACTTTAGGCATCTTCATAAGCTACCAAAACATTGTGCTTATAATCGGTCATATAATATATTATTGCGTTTATCACTTCGACTTCTTCGTCTTGACATGGTAAAAAATAGAAAACACTAGCTTGTTTGCGGGATTTTAAATGGGGGACGCGTGCTGCGTAGATCAACATAATAATTTAAGTAAGTCTAAGTTGTTAATTAAGGGCTAAAACTTACTTTCCATTTATTTAATTTTTATTCCTTGCTTATTTGTTGATTAAATTTAAGAAAAAGGGAGTTTTCCTGTGGGGGCAAAAATTGATTAGTGGGGAGGGGGGCACAAGGGGGGACTGGGAGGGCATTTGCCCCCCAGCTTATATGTTTTAAAAGGCCCTGACGCGTGAAACACTTTTATGATTTCATCATCTCAATGTTTATGGAAATTTCTTTATCACGCATGAGACACTTTTATGATTTCGTCATCTCAATGTTTATGGAAATGTCTTTATCACGCGTGAGACACTTTTATGATTTCGTCATTTCGATGTCTTTAAACGTTTAATAAGAACACCGCGAGTGCTACTAAGAAAAACACTGTAACATCACGTCCACCGCGCTTGTTGAAACGACTAGTCACGTCCACCAGATACAGTAACATAAAATATGTTGACGCTTTTCACACGTCCGTCTTTAGTGGTAGATGGCTCGTCGCTCGAATGTATAGTCATCTATGTCAGCGTTTGGTAAATGATTAATGACCCTCGCTTTAGCCTCATCAACCGCTGAATGAATGTTTTTGACGGCTTTGTCATAGTTCTTATACCGTAGAACTCTAATTGGTCGAGGTTGTCCATATAACACACACCATAACTGCTTCCAAAGACAACGGCATTGACTCCTATCCGTATGGCCATAAAAACATTGTGATAAACAACGATAGCACGTCCACAAACACGTGTTAAACACTATGGTCATAACGGCGGTACACAATCGCCATCTTTATTGTGTAGTAGTAATAGACATAGGGGTGGAATCTTCATATAACGTCTCGTAGTGTCGTTAACTCACCACCAGACACTCTTGCCATGGCCGTTTTACATGCGAAGGGTATAGTCTGGTGGGCTCGAGATTTTTTGTATGAGGATTCTAGGTGCGCTGGCACCCTCCAACATAATCGCCGTCTTTATTGTAGAGTAGTATAGCACATGGGGGTACCGTTACGCCTGGAGTCTTCATATAACGTCTCGTAGTGTTATCAATTTATCACCAGACGCTCTTGCTATGGTCATTTTCCGTGCGCAGGGTATAATCTGGTGGGTCACACCCATATTGGGCTCGAGATTTTTTGTATGAGGATTCAGGTGAGCCGGTACCCCCATGTGCTATACTACTTTTCCTGCTTCGTAAACTTTCGAAAGAAACTGCTTACCTTTCAAATAAAGAGCAGAAACCTAGACAGCTTGCAATTTTAGCACGAAGAAGTGAAAATGGCAAAATGCTTCGATATTGTGTCCCCACGAAGGGCGCGAGTACTTGACGACGATTTCCGACAGTCTGAGTTGCGCAGTTGTAATTTCATTATCGAACCCCTCAATCAAGATGCATCATGACTATATGGGTACAGCTGACCGCGGTACCAACAAAAAATAACCAACCCACGGCTGTATCATATAAATCCCGTGGATTTTTAATGATCTATTGAATTCAATTGCTCAGTCTTGTCCTGCTCACTGCTCCTAAATCTCTACCTACAAAAACGTTCTTCTCCTAGAGAAAACTTTGGCAGAAAATCCTTTAAAATTTGAACTATCGAACGCCGGCTCTTAACCAGATACATCCAGATTTTGATGTAATTGAATGAAGTAATTAAATGAAGTAATTGAAGGTTGATTAAAAACTTCGAGGTGAAACGTCAACTACAAACATTTTTTGATATTTTGTAGGTGGCAAGACATATAATTGTCTGTAGGTGTTTTAGCTAATCACAATCAAGATTGTATGAGTATTGTGTACTAATACTTGTTCTTGGAACTTGTTCTTCTCAAACATGAAGTGTTATTTCTAAAACTTATAAGCCGAGAGAGCCTCATGACTCCGTAATTTCGCGATATTTTCACAACTAGCCATAATGCAGATTGAAAT
Source organism: Chrysogorgia sp. JL179-B06 (assembly GCA_035772405.1). NCBI lineage: Eukaryota > Metazoa > Cnidaria > Anthozoa > Scleralcyonacea > Chrysogorgiidae > Chrysogorgia > Chrysogorgia sp. JL179-B06. The sequence goes on along the minus strand of JAYKKM010000385.1, from coordinate 1,722,266 downwards.
TTCTATCGAAAGATATTATAAGCGATGGTTAAAATCGTCACAACAAAGTAGAAATACCTCTCAATTGACAAAATACTCCAGTATATCCTGGAAGGCAGCTACAGCTCATAAAAAACATTGAGCTTGTAGCACAAGTTCCACCATTTTTGCAGGGTGATGGTTTGCATGTCAACACTACAAAAGAAAGAGACGTAATTTTTCGAACAAAATTAAATTATTGAAAAACAGATTTAAGGTTACATTATTGATTATTGGATTCCTCTGAGCCCAATATTACAAAATATTTAAGTTGAGAATTCAATATTGGTCGAGCCTAATATTGCATGTCGAGACTTAAATATTTTGTAATATTGGGCGAAGATGAATCCAATAGGTGTTTTATTATATCGAACAAAATATCTTTAACACAAAGATGTTTCTTTGCACGTAAACAGTCAAAAGGTTGCTGCCCAATATGTAGCTGCGCTACATCGTAAAATATTGGGCTGCCACGTGATGCTAATAGAGACAGTTGATTGGTGGATTATATGAGGGTATAATAATAGGTGAAAAGGGTGTGTTTTAGGAGGTTGGCTATTGTGCACCGAATTTTATGTGATAATTGAGTAATGTTTTAGGAGATTAGCTATTGCGCACCGAATTTTAGGTGATAATTGAGTATGTTTTAGGAGATTAGCTATTGCGCACCGAATTTTAGGTGATAAAGACATGTTTATGAGATTGGTTATTACGCGCAAATTTTAGGTGATAAGGGTATGTTTTAGGAGATTGGCTATTGCGCGCCGAATTTTAGGTCGGTGATAAGGGTACGTTTTAGGAGATTTTTTTTTTGCGCACCGAATTTTAGTGCTATGTATCTCAAATTTCAGTCAAGAAAGCATATTAATATAATTGCTGATGATCAATATATAAATTTGTGAGACCCTCAAAATAAATATATAGTTTAACTCAAAATCATTATACATATCACATTTTCAATTTTGATTAATAAACGTACCAAACTGTAGGCATACACTTTATATTTTTAGTGTTATTTTGGTATTCGTAGACCTCAACAAAGGTATAACACTGTGTCCAAATTTAAACGCGAGGTTTAAAAAAACATACATTTCATAGGAACAAATGTAATAAATATAGACTCGGTAATTCCAAATCTGCATGTTTTCAGAGTTGAAATCGAATAAATATTGGCCGAGATAACGTTCAAAAATCTACGACAAAGCGGCCTCCATTCCTATTGGTATATATACTAACGTGCGGTTTTACGAAGGGTATGCGTTTTCTCGTAATTTAATAGACACGTATGTTATGTATTTAGACTCGGTATAATTTCAAATCTGTTTTCGGAATTGAAATCGATTAAATATTGACTGAGATAACGTTCGAAATCTACGACGAAACGGCTTTTGCGATTTGTGATCAGTCTGGGGATATAACAAGCTGGCGAGGGCTTTGCGTATACGTATTACCAGTAATAAATATTTTATCAACTTTTTCACTCATATCCTAAAGCCTATCACACCAAAGGTAAAAAAGAAAGCCAAATTCCCGATTTCACTCATTATTAGCATTTTTGACAAACAAACCTTTATAGAACATCAATTCAAAACTCAAATCATAAAATATTTTGGTATTTAACTATTCACGATCATGTAAAATCTATATCTATATCGTATTTGGGGTGATAGGCACTATAAGTGCTATACCATTTTTGGTAATTTTATTGGACACGTGTAAATAACGGTGTCAAAGAATAAATTTAGTGAAAATAAAACGCTGTATTTACAGCACTAATTTTACGTGATATGCGACCACCGTATGTAAAATATAGGAAAACTTTAGTTGTTTTACAAATCAAATATCTAAAAAGGTTGATGTACTGCCGAAATAGTGTGTAATTTCTAAGGGAATTCGCTCAAAATGTTAGACAACTTACACACTATTTCAGAAGTACACCTACTTTTTAAGATATTTGATTTGTATTTCTAATTCATTCAATTAATTTGGTTGTTTTAGTTATTTAGCATCCGGTACGGCTTACCAGAAGCAGAATTGAGCAAGTTACAGCGAATTCAGAATACAGCTGACAGACTTGTTGCGAGTTTTAAAAAATCAGATCACATCTCCCCTGTTCTTGGTAATCTTCAGTGGTTGCACGCCAGTGTAGAATGAATCAAGAACACGAAAGATTACCATAGAACTGGTTTACATGCGCTGACTCGCGCACTTATAGTCTACATTCAATAATACCCCACACACACATGTCCTATTACCAATCAATTACACAGACAAGTTGTCTACTACCTATCACCATATATTACACCAGGAAGATCAACGATTATATTTGATGATGAAAAACATTATTTAAACGCGCTGAGCCCATCAACTATCGCTGATTTCCAAGGGGGGAGGCAACATAGGTAACAATACAATATAATGAAAATAAAAGGAAATAAAATTATATATGCATGATTACAAAACGTGAGCAGCAACTTTATTTTTGAATGAAGAGTACGACTGATTATCTCTTACTGTAAATGGTAAGGTGTTCTATGTTAGAGCTCCATCATAACTGAAACTCCTTTTTAAACTCTTGATTCTTGGTTGAGGTATACGGAGCGATGTACTAATATGATAGCATTAGCATTGTCTGATATTCATAACTTCGCTATTCAACATAAAATTAAACTAAATCCTATTAAATGCAAGGAGATGGTTATAAACTTAATGCATAATCACAACTTCCTATACTCCGACCTATTGTGATCGGTAATGATATAATAGAAAGAGTTAATAACTATAAGATCCTCGGTATAATTCTAAGCAATGATCTCAAATGGAATAATCATGTAGATTATATCTATAAAAACGCATGTAAAAAGTTATATTCACTTAGGGTCTTAAAACGGTCGGGAGTTGAACATAGGAACATATTGAAAGTATATATTAGTGTGATAAGTCCTACTCTTGAATAAGCTGTATCTATACGGCAAGCTATTCCAGATTTTCTATCATGTAAATATAATTATAGGCCATACAAAGAAGAGCCCTCAGTATAATCTTTCCTTTATATAGTTACAATGAGGCGCTCTCAATTTCTAAGATACCTACACTAGATAATCGACGTGTGCAGATTTGCTTAAAAATGAAGGTTGACACTCATCATCTACATTTCCTCCTCCAAAGCGTGAGAAATAGAGATACAGTGTATAATCTAAGAACACGTTCAAATGACATTCTGCTTTTTGGAAATAGTACAAAGTACTCAATCATGTAAATTAAAAGAACAGAGGATTTTTTTACATTTAAGTATTTTGAGTAATCTATAACATTGTTATGTAACAGTTTGATAGTATATATGGATGGTTTTAATATTATGTAAGTATATGCTCGATAATTCAGTTCCTGTACTGGAAGAGAGTTTTATTAAACGGTATATAATTATGATTTTTTTTATAAATAAGTTCTTAAGAGATTTACGCCCTAAATTATTCAAAACTTTAAATATCAAGTTAGCTTTTAATTTTTGTCTTTGAACCTCAATAAGATGATTCGTACAGTAGCCTATCAGTGTATTTTGGCTTTCTGTAAACACTAGTCCTTAGTTTGTTCTTGTCACGTGTTACCAAACAGTCTAGAAAAGGAAGAGAGCTCCATTCTCCTCAATTTCTTTAGTAAATTGTATGTCACAGTTCTGTTCATTAACATTTTGGTGAAAATCGTCGACGTCGTCTTCATGTATAGCGAAGTAATGGTGTCGTCAGCGAAACCAAAAAGGTAATGTTTTTTTGTAAGTTGTGAGGGCGCGTTCATCTATGGCTTGCTGCACAATCTCAGCAACCACAACTGAGACTGGAGATCCCATAGCTGTCACGCGTAACTGTTTGTAGTGCGTGCCGTTATATTGATAATAAGTGGAGGTCAAACAAAGCGTAAGTAATTCAATAATGTCGTCAGTGGGTAAAAGAAATGCTTTAAAGTCGTCTGGTATTTGTACTGTTTTAATGGCGTTGATAAAGTTTTCGGTAGATTGAAGTTTGAGCCGTGATTTGCTTGTTAGTGGTTAAAGTAAAGTTGTTAGGTATTTGGAGAGTTCGTAAGTAGGAGAACCACAGAAAAAAACTGTGGGTCGCATGGGTATTTGCGGTTTGTGAAGTTTACTGGTAATCCGTACAGTTTAGGTGGTCGCGGCACAGAACATCTGAGCCGATAGTAAGTTTGTAAGTCAATAGCGTTTGTGTCTTTCTCAGTGAGAACATTTGGCTGTTGAGTTTGCGTTGGAGTGATGGCGTTGGATCTCTTTTTGAGTTTTTCGTACGTTTGTTGATCGTTAACTAGAGCGTCCATTTTGTCGTTAGTTAAGCGGTCAGTCTTAATTCTTAAGTAAGTCTTAATTATTAAGACCGCGATGTTGTGTTATCTGTCGAACCCGAAGGGTGAGGCCGATTAAACAAACCGAGGATGATAGCATTCAATGATTCATTATTACTATGCAAAATTAAGGCCGTACGCTTTTTACTGAACTAAAGCTGGCTAAAGCTCACGGCAACGGCTTCTGTAACTCAGGTTGGTATAGAGATCATGCAGGGTCACGGGTTCAATTCCCAGCCGGAAGGACTTGAAGTTTAATTTTTCACAACTGGTTCCGGTTGTGTCTCGAAAGTATATGATTTAACACTCGTAATTCACAACAATTTTTCCTTCATCATATTCAGCGGGTCGATATGCCAATATTAACTGACATTATACGCTTTTCCGAATTGGTAAGTTTTGGCGGGAAAATTTCTGAATTGATTTGAATGAGAATATCCCTATATGTGCATCTAAACCTTGTTTGCCTGTCAGTAATTCAAAATAATCTTTGCTTCCTAACGGGGTTGTAAAGGATAATTTAATTTATATGCGTATAAAAGTACTTTTTACAACATGAGCGGAAGTGTTGTATCGGATATACAGCTCGAGCCGAAGGCGAGAGATTGTATATCCGATACAACACGGCGCGAAATGTGATACGCAATAGATCAAACACGAGAAAGAGTGTTTCATCCTATATCCAGTTCCCGAGAAGTAGGTTGAAAAACGAGGCGATAGCCGACTTTGTTAACCGAATTCGAGGTGACAGGATAGAGGATGGAACACTCTTTCTCGTGTTTGATATTACATCTAGAACGAATCAGTATTTTAAGAGAAATTTGAGGTGGAAATTGTCAAAATCCTATGCTAATTAAGGTCGGATATCCTGCAGTAGTCCGTCTCGGTGCTGATTTCCTTTGTTTTCGGCTCATGAATTATTAATGAGTTTGAGATGAATGCGTGTAATAATAATAATAATAATATTAATTTATATAGCGCAGATTCAACATTACCGTTTTCAAAAGCGCTTTACACAAGTTATAGAATGTCAGAATTAAAATAATCAAACTAATAACAATTACTTAAAAAGAAAAAAGAAATAACTCAATACAACTAGTTAATATAGGCTATCTTAAAAAGATACGTTTTAAGTTTCCGTTTTAAGTTTCCGTATATATATATATATTTATTATATACACAAGCTCTGGATATGAGCTATTCTGCAATCTGATTGGTTCCTCTACTAGGCTATCAGCTCATATCCTACTAGTAGAGAAATCTAGCAAAATGGCTGCCAGATTTGCAGAATTAAACGAAGAAGAAATTCAAGTTTTACTGGGAAATAGTACACCAAAATGCACACAGAAAGCAACCAAATTCGGAATGAAAGTATTTGACGGTAGATAGAACAACTAGATTTTACCAAAAGCTCTCCAAATTTCATATTTTTAGAAAAACAGCGACGTTTAAAGTGGCGTTGCTAGAAATATTTTTGGCCTTCAAAAAATTACATTTTAGCGTTTCTACTTGGTTTACGAATGGTTTACGAGTTCAAAGAAATTTGACAAGTACATAACAGAAATGTCCAAAACAAAGTTAAATTATTGCTTAATAAAGCAATTTCACATTTCTGCTAAGGCAGAAAGATGGCTTGTAAATAAAAACAACAATGAAGTTCATTAGAGCTGCCATTTAGATTTCTCAAAAAACGTCAAACAAAGGTTTTAGCATAATTGGTGACCCTACCTTTGCTGAAGCTAACCATATTCTAGAAGCTTTCGTCAAAGACTTGAGAAAGTCTGGCAAGATAGCTGGAGTAGTCTACAAAAAAACCATTTCAAAAGAGCAAAAGGCGGCCTCGGCAACAACGAAGATGAGTCCTACGGCAAAATCTTCCGTATTCGAGACTCAAGCATCAGCCCTGTCGAAACGATCCAAAAATACTTGAAGCATCTAAATCATGCCTGTGAAAGTCTAGTGAAAGTCTCTTTCAGCGTCCAAATGATTCAAAATGCAATAAGTTTGATGTCAACATGAACGGGGTTCAGTATTCAAACATGGCAGTCGGCGAAGCTCCACGACAAAAAGTACAGTGTTCAACTTTCACCATTGCAATGTGAACATTTACAACTGACTTTGCTGAACTGTTTTTTGATCGGTAAAGTGGTTTTGCAGAGCGAAACTTTCTTCGTTCAAACTGTTTATAATATGAATGCCTTCCATGAGTGATTGATCGGCGTTTCACTTTCACGTGACATAATTTAATTATTCATATTTTGTCTTCATTACGCATGACGGATGTTGAGAGAAAATTTAAAAATCTATTCAATTACTTGTATAATATAAACTTGCAATTTTATGTTGTTCATATCCAGAGCTTGTGTATATAATAAAACAGTTATTCCACTCACTCTCGTCGTATATGGCTGATAGCCGACTCGGCTAGCGCCTCGTCGGCTATCAGCTCATATACGACTCGAGTTCGTGGAATAACTGTTAAATATATATATATATATATATATATATATATATATATATATATATATATATATATATATATATATATATATATATATATATATATATATATATATATATATATATATATATATATATATATATATATATATATATATATATATATATATATATATATATATATATATATAATATATATATATATATATTATATATATATATATATATATATATATATATATATATATATATATTTTCGCTTACCTCAAAACTGGTCTGCTACAACTTGTTTCATCTGTAAAAGAATCTTCAGCCTGAAGATTCTTTTACAGATGAAACAAGTTGTAGCAGACCAGTTTTGAGGTAAGCGAAAATCTATTATTTGCTCTAACTATATGTTGTTGAGCACTCTTTGCATTTCGTAGACCAAAACCTACACGTATATATATATATATATATATATATATATATATATATATATATATATATATATATATATATATATATATATATATATATATTATATATATATATATATATATATATATATATATATATATATATATATATATATATATATATATTATATATATATATATATATATATATATATATATATATATATATATATATATATATATATATATATATATATATATATATATAATATAGTCATCCAATGTATATGAGCTGTTCTGCAATCTGATTGGTCCAGCTACTCACCGTATATCAGCTCATATACGGTGAGTAAATGAAAGCAATAAAAATACAAAATGGTTGACCGTTTTGCTCAGCTTGATGAACAAGAAATAAAAACCCTTCTTGAGAATGCAATACCACTGATAATACCAAAAAATCCAACAAGATATGGAATGAAAATATTTAATGATAAGTAAAGCAAACTAAAAATTAGCCTTTTCCAAAATAAGGGGTGGTTTTGAAATTAAATTTGACATGAAACGACTGAAAACGAGTGTAAAGTTTTAAAAGAGAAGAGAGAAAGGTAGAAATTAAATTAATTACATTAAATTTTGAATTTGTTTACCTCTTCCAATTTTTCTGGCGGTTTGTACATCACAGGGATGACAAAAGCAGAGATAAACACTTGCTTTAAGGTGTTTCATACAATAAAAAAGTTGACAAATTATTGAGAAATCCTCCCAACAACAAGCCATTTTTCATCATTGACGACCCTACTTTTACTTTTTTAAATTCAGTGTTGCTTCTACCGTTGGTTTTACCTTGGCCTTTACTTGGGACGACGAGGAAGAGAAAACCAGAGGAAACTTAAGCCAAATACTGTATGATGGTTTTAAGATCAACAGCAGACGGCAAGTTATATTTCAAGTTGAACCGGGAGTTCGCAGGTTCAATCCCGTCAACAAAAAATCACCAAGGCGGTTTAGCCGACGTCGAAGACGAGTCCGACTGGAAAATCTTTGCCCAGCCAGGTTAAGTTTCACAAAGCTTGTACTTTTTGTCCACAAAATTTGTTCTTTTTGCCCATACGAATACGATGTACGTGCAATTCCCTGTTCGTTTTTAATACGAATGTACATAATTTGTACTACGCATAACGGAAGTAGCAGACGGAAGCGCCATGGCGGAAAACGTCATTTGTTTATGTCATTAGTATTTAATTATTGTGGAATTGTTAATAAATTTTTGGCTTATTATATAGTGGATGTCTAATTATAAAACAATTATACCATTTGCTCTCGTCGTATATGGCTGATAGCCGACTCGGCGCGAATATCAGCTCATATACGACTCGAGCTCATGGTATAATTGTTAAATATATATATAATATACAGTATATATATATTAGAACAACGATTTTGTCGTGGTAATAAATTGAAACAAAGCTTTAAAATACGTCGAAACCATGGTGAAATGGTAAATATAGTTCTGACAAGAACTGTTCGAAATCACTACTAATATAATTATTATACACGATAATATGTATATTATATATAACCACATTTACCAAAATCTATCAATGGCGTAATGTTGGAGCAAAGGATAGGAAAGAGAAATGAGTTCATAGAAGAACTGTTTAAAGATAGAGAAATAAATAGGCTTTTAAAATAAATGAGCACGATGCATTTCGGCAGACAACTTATCAAGTGCTACAACCATAAGATAGCATGTATTTATAGTCAACAAAAAGTCCAGTTACGTCAGACGCAAAGGCGTCATGACAGTGTTCCTAAAATAACGATGTTTTAAAAATGAATTCCTTCTGTCGGCACAAGTCAGGATCTGACAACTTGCTGTAAATAGATTCTAACACCTTCAATTGAAAGGGCGAACGACACTTGGCCAATATCCGTAAATTGGTGTCATTGTAAGAATTGGCGCATTGGGAATTTGAAAGGTGTCGGGAAATGGCAGAATCGCAGTTAATGATCATGTCTTGACGGCATTGTCTTCTTGGCTGTTGGCGTAATGGAACAGTTTTTCTTCGTATGTTAGTAGGAACGTGTTGTTTCATTCTTTCCCCTAACCTTTGAGAAGTTCTTCCTACGTAGCGAGAACCACACTCGCATTTAAATTCGTAAATTACAGAGCTTGATGAAAAAGCAGGTAAAACTTCTTTCGGAGTAGGCGGCAAAATTGTCCTAGTTGAGAAAATGCATCTTAATTGGCTACTGAAGAAAGTATTTTCTATAGTAACCTTCAGTTGTTTCTCGAATTGTTCGGAAATTTTACCAATCCACGGTAATTTTAAGTGGACTGGGCATTTGTTTGGTCCATGCATAGGTTCTAGATTAGGAAGAGACATGGATATTGTATCAAGCAATTGTCCAATCATCCTTCAAATGGTTGCTAAGAAAATGGTTTTTAATTCGCTGAGATCTTGTTCCAAAAACTTATCCGAAGATAACTTGCGTGTTCTGTCAATTAAACATTTCACCAATGAGATATTTTGTTTTGTTGAGCTAAAAGAATCAAAACGTGTGTTAAGGCCTGTAAATGTAGATTTCCGATAAATGCTTGTAAGGAAACAATTATCATCTGTGTGAACTAACACATCCAAGAAAGCTAATTTGTTGTTCTTTTCAAATACATGTGTAAATTTTAAAGACGGATGAAGCGAATTTAATATATACAGGAAAGAGAGAGCTGTTTCTTTGTTATTGAATAAAGTGAATGTGTCATCTACATATCGTTTGTACCAGATTGGAATAATATCTGTGTTATAGTATCGAACATTTTGCTTTCATAATAACCACCAAAAATGTTGGTCAATACCGGTGTCCTAATGGCGATCCCATAGCTACACCATCAATTTGTTTATAAACTGCCTCATCAAAACTAAACTCTACCCCTTTGGTCGCAATAAGCATCAGTTCACAAAAGCATCTTCCGAAATACTAGGTGGTTTAATATCTGAATGGTAAAGTGTGTCAACGCAAATCTTAATAGTTTCTTATAGTGGGATATTTGTAAACAAACTAACAACATCAAACGAGCACATGGTTAGTTCTCAAGAATTATAATTGAGTTATTTTAAATTATTAACAAATGTAATCGAATCTTTCAAAATATGTGAAGAATATTTCTTCAAAACTGGATTTAGTAATAGTGATAACTTTTTGCCAGACTATGTTGGGATGACTTTATCATTGATAAGATAGGTTTCAATGGAACACCATCTTTGTGGACTTTTGGTAAGCCATACATGCAGGTCTTTCACCCCGCACATACAGTTACGACAGTTTGAGCGTAAATTTCTCTCTACACGCCTTCAGGTTCATCATCAATTGTACAAGGAACAATGTCGTAAATACGCAAAGGCAATTGATTTTGCAAAAACAGATTATTATAAGGCTAAGATATCTAACTCTAATCAGAATCAGCTATTTCACATGATTGAGGGGGTGTTCCGAGTAAAATCTATTCCTTTATTGCCATCACATGATTCTTCGTATGACCTGGCTGATGCTTTTAGTTGTTATTTTTCAACTAAGATTCAGTTACTTCGAGATAAACTTACTTTTCATGGGTCAGTTAAGAAGTTATCTATAGCAGTTGACTCTCCTTGTTGTAAAAGCTCTCTCAGTGAATTTACTACTGTATCTGAAAGCTTTGTCTGTAACACAATCAAACAGTACTCGTCTAAATCCTGTGCCTTAGATCCTGTACCTACACATCTGCTAAAGGAATCTCTTGACGTGTTAGCTGCCCCAATTACTGACATTATCAATTCATCTTTATCCTCAGGAGTATTTCCTCTGTCGCTTAAGAAAGGTCTCATCTGCCCATCTATTAAAAAACCTACTAGTGATAAAGAGCAATTCCCTAACTATAGACCTATTACTAACGTGGCTTTCTTGTCAAAAGTATTAGAGCGGAATGCTGCCAGACAGACAACAGACTATCTTATTGAGAATAACCTCCTTGCAAAAATGCAATCTGCTTATAGACTCTTTCATAGCACAGAGACAGCAGTTCTGCGTGTTTTCAATGACATCCTTAATGCACTTGATGAAAATCAGGAAGTAGTGTTGGTACTGTTGGACTTATCATCTGCGTTCGACACCATTGACCACATTGTTCTATTGGAGAGACTTAAACATCGTTATGGGTTTAGTGGAACTGTACTAGCCTGGTATCGCTCATACCTTCCTGATCGGGTACAGTCAGTTACGGTGAAGAATACGCATTCCTCAAATAAACCATTGCAATATGGTGTACCTCAGGGTTCTGTACTGGGTCCACTTCTGTTTTCACTCTTCTTTGCGCCATTGGAAGATGTGATCAAAGCCCACGGCCTTGATTGCATAATGTACGCTGATGACACACAGCTGTATATGCCTATAAAATCTCCATGTGATCGACCTGCTGCTCTAGCTAAACTTGAGTTATGTATTAAGGACATCACCATCTGGTGTACTATGAATGGTCTTATATGCAATCCAAGTAAAACCGAGATTGTCCATCTATCATCACGTTTTATGCATTGTGAACCAATGCCAGAAATATGTGTCAATGATGTGATAATCCAACCGGCTCCGGTTGCACGTGATCTCGGTGTTGCTGTTGATAGACATTTAAAATTAAATACTCATGTAAATAACATTTGTAAATCGGCCACTTTGGCTATCAGAAATATTGGCAAGATCAGGAAATATTTGAGTAAAAAGGACTGTGAGAAGTTGGTGCATGCATTCATAACATCAAAACTTGACAGCTGTAATAGCATCCTATATGGCTTACCAGATACTGAATTGAGCAAGTTACAGCGAATTCAAAATACAGCTGCTAGACTTGTTGCAGGGGTTAAAAAATCGGAGCATATCTCCCCTGCGCTACGTAACCTTCACTGGTTGCCGGTGAGATCACGGATTGTTTTTAAGATACTAATAATTACTTTCAAGGCTTTGCATGGCCAGGCGCCTGTTTATATTACTGATTTGCTAACTAAATATAAACCTACTCGTACTTTGAGATCATCTGACCAAAATCTGCTACTCGAGCCAAAATCCAAAACGGTGACTCATGGAGACAGAGCATTCTCGGTTGCAGCACCAAAACTGTGGAATTCATTACCACAGGAAATTAGAAGCTTTGAAATGTTAAGTAATTTTAAGTCTGCAGTTAAGACTTTTCTTTTTTAAAATTAATAGTTATTGTTCATAGTGTTAATATATGTAGTGGGCTTTATCTTATAATGAAACTGTAATTAGTTTTAAAAGCAACTTTAAGAATATATATATTGTTGTAAGAGCATTGAGACTATTGTATAATGCTCCTAATACGTCTTTATTATTATTATTATTTCAGCACCAGTTGGCCGAACATCTTTATAGAAATCTTCATCTATTTGAACTGATTTCTTTAAACATAAAAGGAGCGATTGGAGATTATTTTCAATAGTATTAGTTTTATCATGACGCGGCAATTCACCCATTTTTCGAAACTTAGAATTGTCATTAAGTACGTCGAGCATTTTTGAATTATAATCAGTCCTATCAAGTATAACTACGCCTGTGCCTTTGTTTGGTTTACAAATCACAATATCTGTTTTTCCGTAAGTTCCTACTAACATACGTTCCTACTAACATACGCCGAAAAACTGTTCATTACGCCAACAGCCAAGAAGACAATGCCGTCAAGACATGGTCATTAACTGCGATTCTGCCATTTCCCGACACCTCTTGTCAAATTCCCAATGCGCCAATCCTTACAATGACACCAATTTCCGGATATTGGCCAAGTGTCGTTCGCCCTTTCAATTGAATGTGTTAGAATCTATTTACATCAAGTTGTCAGATCCTGACTTGTGCCGACAGAAGGAATTCATTTTTAAAACATCGTTATTAAACAGGCGTCATGCCTTTGCGTCTGACGTAACTGGACTTTTTTGTTGACTATGCTATCTTATGGTTTTTCTTTAGCAGACGTAGCACTTGATAAGTTGTCTGCCGAAATGCATCGTGCTCATTTATTTTAAAATCCTATTTATTTCTATTTATTTCTAACTATTTATTAAACAGTTCTTTTTTTCCTATTTATTTTTATTTATTTCTAACTATTTATTAAACAGTTCTTCTATGAACTCATTTCTCTTTCCTATGCTTTGCTCCAACATTACGCCATTGATAGATTTTGGTAAATATGATTATATATTATACATATTATCGTGTATAATAATTATATTAGTAGTGATTTCGAACAGTTCTTGTAAGAACTATATTTACCATTTCACCATGGTTTCGACGTATTTTAAAGCTTTGTTTAAATTTATTACCACGACAAAATCGTTGTTCTAATTTCTATATATATACTATATATAATGTGGATGATACTGTATATCAAACTACCGCTCGCGCCTTCGCCACCTTTGGCTTTCGACCTGTCGCAAATCTGTTCTGTTAAAGTTTGTTGACATATGGAGTCCCGCACGTTTGAAATATCACACATGCGTAGAACGGACTTGACAGCACCTTTAATGAATATTATATGAATATTTAAAATGGCAGCCATTATGAAAGAGGTACATGCTACCGGATATATTGAAAAAAGTCAATTGAAGGCCTTTCTCACATCAAGGAAAAAGACTACTTTTTTATCCTAAATGTTCATAATTATACAGTTATTATTGAGATAATTACCTGTATGTCCACAATCTGCTCCGGAAAATGCAGGAAGGCAAGTACATGAACAACTGACTAAACCACCAGGATGCAATATTTGTGCACATTTTCCATTGTTGCGACATCTAACTAAAAAATGTATTGAAATAAATGATATATTATTTCAATTTTCTCAATTACCAAAATAGTTGTTACGGTAACTACTTAACGCGCCTATCTCACGTTTGGGGATTTTATATATCCGTAATATTTGGATTTTCCTGAGCAAAATCATAATATACATTCGGTTGGTCCATAATATATATTCGGTCGGTCCATTACATTTTTACGTCATTGAGCGATATAAACACTTTGAAAAAAAATCCTGCACAATTAATAGACTAAGACCACGTTGTTGTCATGCTATTGTGAAGGGGATCTTTGTATGGGATTCACTATATGTACAGCAGTTCATGTCGTGACGTTAAATTTCGAATTTAAACTGAAATAAGATTAGGATTAGAATTAGGATAACGGTTAGGGTTAGGATCAGGGCTTGATTTTGGGTAAGGGTTAGTTTTTTTACCTAGAAAATAATCAAATAGTGTTGAAAATTGTGACGTCACGACATGAACTGCTGTACAAATAGTGACAACCTTCTTTGTATGGTGTTTCTACTAGAAATACGACTCCGCAATAATACCCTCGCTCGCCTTTTTTACCACTACCCCCCACCCCACCCCTAGAGTTTCTTTTCCCCGTCCATGGTCCCCTGTGCCTAGACCGCTCTGTGGATAACAAATCCTAAAAAGCCGGTTCGTCGTACGCATATTTTGAACGTTATCTCGGCCAATATTTACTCGATTTCAATTCTGAAAACAGTTTTGGAATTACCGAGTCTAAATACATAACATACATGTCTATTATATTACGAGAACGTGCATACGGCCCTTCGTAAAAATTGTTTATGTACTTAGAAATTATTCGGCAATCAGCCAGCCTGGCCCAGCCGCCTCATCGTATATTATGAGCACGCCTGCACGTTAGTGCAGAAGAGCTATTGCTATACCCTCGGCGTCCACGTCCAAATGATAAGGCCAGCGTTAAGATATTGCATTTTCAATGCGTTTACCATTGAACCAGACGTATATACCCCACACGATTACAAGCTTTTTCACAAGCTTTCACTATTTTGTACATTGGTTAACTGTTAAGTAGTTCTTGTAATACTGATCAGTGGTGAAGCAGGCCATAACAACTGGTCATGATATGTAAACTCTAATATGAAATTTACTACATAAATCAAGAATGTGAAATCGTATTTATTAATTACATTTAGTTAGCTAAAAGTAATTAATAAATATGATTTCACATTCTTGAAACCTAGAGTAATGTAATTTTAAAGAACGGAGCAATTATATTATGATAATTTTCAACAATTTGACACGGTTTAATGACCACTTAATAGCAAGCGTTACTGGTATTCTGTTTCTACTAACCTATCGGCTCTTACTTCGTGTACCGGACACATAAATTTAGCACTGTATAGCACAGTATAAACCTATTATAGATAAAATAAACGGAATTTTTTAAAGAACGAGGCAATAACTAACATTTTACTCATACAAATTTCTGTGTCCGGTACACGAAGTAAGATTTATCTTAACTTCTAGCTCACATTTCAATTTCTGGCTTTCCCACTCTCTTCTTTCTATATTGGTGTGTCTTAGAAGGATTTCTAATCTTTTTCAGGCATAAGCTCCCTGATTCTGCTTTACTTCAGTGTTTACGTTTTTAAATAAAAATCGTCGCTTGACTTGACAACTTTGCGTTTCGATCAACATTTTTAAAATCACTCATTGTTCCTGGGATTTGAAGGACTATAACTGTTGTGATCAATGGCTTATGGATTTAAAACAATTTCACAAGATTTGAATAGGTTATATTTGCTTTTATTTGGCATATCACATCCTCAAACATGAATTGCAGTACGGTGTTTACAATATGGCAGCAACTGGCAAGCTCGGGCGACTGCGCTCAGGAACGCTTCTGTGCCCGCATACTCATATTTTGTGCTCATACTGTACTCGACTTTTCCTTTTCTCTTTTCTAATAATTAGTTCCACGCGATATCTCACAGAACAAAGGAATATTTTATTTTCCGCCTAGTGGAGATTCGACGTAAGGGGTGGTTTTCCACTTGGCGAATATTTTCGCACGTGCGAATTTCTATATTCAAAATATTTCTGATTAGTTCCGAGATATGTCCAGCATAGGCATTGGATAGCAGCTGCTTTAGATTGGTTTCCAGTTGTTACAGGTGGTTTGTTATTACTGACTATTTGATGCCTACCAACTGTGTCAGATTGTAGCATGTGCTAGCACCACCTGTGTCAGGTGGTTGAGCTGCTAGCACCTGCTACCAATTGCACCATTTACACCACTTACAAGCCCATACACTAAGACCCAATAGACCAATCTACCACTTGCTACCACTAGCTGACACAGGTGGTAAGCAGCTGCTAGCACCTGCTACCAATTGCACCATTTACACCACTTACAAGCCCATACACCAGGTGGTAGACTGGTCCATTGGTCTTAGTGTATGGCGTTGTAAGTGGTGTAAATGGTGCAATTGGTAGCAGGTGCTAGCAGATGCTTACCACCGGTGTCAGGTGCATGGTTGCAGGTGGTAGACTGGTCCATGGGGTATTAGTGTATAGGCTTGTAAATGGTGTAGGTGGTATAGTGGTGCGCAGTGAAATTATAGTCCTGGAACGAATCTATTATTGTTCAACATGGCGTCCTTATAAGTGATAGCATGAAATATATTTTTAGATGGTTTTTTGTTTATCAGTTGTTGGGCGCTGTGTATTTTAATGTTATTTCGTTTTGTGAATTTGTTTGTAAATTTATATTCGGAGAGCGAATTGAAGAAAAAGACGTGCAACTGTTTGTTTTGGAAAGTAAGAACTTCGAGTACGTCATGTATGGAAACTCAGTTGCCGTTTTGATAAAAAGATAGGTGATGGGACCTGCACCGGTGTTAAATATGGTAATAAGTAGGATGTTTTGACAATCGACTGGAGTAAATTCAGATACGGCATGGGGCTCTGAGTTGGATGACGTGTTTACAATTAAAAACGGGTGACGTAATTTGACGCTTAAAAACGGGTGTTCCATTTGGATACGAAATACATGTATGTGGCGTGTACCAACAGTAGGAGTAGATAGCGATTGTGAAATGTGAATAGTGAGATTTTGTATAATATATGGGTGGGTAATGAGACCTACATCGGTGTTGAATTTTGTAAATAGTGGGCAAACAGTACATTTGAGCATATTAACGAATATCAAAATAATTATATTATGTGGATAACATTGATGATTGACATGAACAATGTGTGGGTGAAAATGGAGTCGAAGGGCGGTGGTGTGTTTGCGAATGGAGAAACTGGGATGTTTGAACAGAAACGCGTGTAGTTGTGGTTGTTCGTATATTGGCAACCCTCGACGCGTTTCGACCTAACAGTCTTCTTCAGGAGGGATTTTGGAGGGTTTGGGTGTGAGTGCAAATTGTTGTAAGCATTGGTTGTGACGATTGATAGTGATATTTGTGAGCGATTTGGAAAATAATGGTGATGTGGATATACATTCAATAATGGTGGATACAGACGATGATAGTGAAGCCAAGACGGAATATATTTGTGCTTACCGAATGTAGTGTTATTGCGTGATAAACCAACTCTCTTGGCCATTTTGACTTGCTTTATAAAACTTTTAAAACTTGTACTTGTACTCAGTGAACTCAGTGAGTGAATAGGCTGACCCTGGTTGTGAGTCTTAGTTTTATATTGTGAGTGTGTCACGTGATGAGATCATGAGTGTTATGAGATCATGATGTGTTGTGACGTGTGAGAAAGTGTTGGTTTCTTATTTATCTCAGATAAATGGCAAGATTGATCAACATGTGTAATTAATCATGTGTTTTTGTATGAAAGCGGGTAGGCGCAACGTATGTGTGAACGCAGCAGCAAAGGATAAAGTGTTTGCGTCAAAAGAAATATCGGAATGGGTTGATGTTGGTTACGCACGTTTCTTTAATACATGAAACACGATGCTTAACCTATCAGCAATGGCAGGAAATGTCGCAAAAACAAAGAACCGTTGGGAAGCATGTTTTATGGGTCAGGGTGGATTATGAACTGGCGGAAGAGAAAATGTTACATTTCGGCATTTTTTAAAGACAGTGTTGACAACAGTAAGCTGTCATTGAGTTACACGAGTGTGTCTAATAATTTAAATAAAGATATGTTATAATACTAGAAGTTACTATCGCAAGTGAATGTGAACGAAGATTTGTTTACAAACATAAAATTATGCTGTTACGAATTATGAAAATAAATATAGGTAATAAATATATTACAGCGCCTTAATTGATGGAGCAGTGTATGTTTTTGACAACGGTGACATCCCGCACGATTTGCGTATATTATTTTAATATTAGAAGGATTTGTTCGATTTGAAATACGACCGCTTCACTGCCAGATACCTGTAAATCGTTCAATTCAGAAATATTACAAACGTGAAGTTCGATTTGGCAAAATTGTCGCTTGAATGGAAAATTTATAACTTCGCGAGGCTTTCCAACCTCTTTTCGTGTAAATATGGTGACATCCCGCATTCCCGCTCGTTAGTTCGATTTGAAATATACCGCTCGACCGCTAGATAAGTCAGCAAATATTATAAACTTGAAGTTCGATTTGGCAAAAGTGCCGCTTCGCGAGGCTTGCTCGTTTCGAGTAAATGTTGTTGGAATTAGATGTATGAGAATCCAAATGGTCATATTGAATTTTGACATTATAAACGCGTTATATGAGTTACCGCAGTTTAATATTACAAGGCTATATATTATGATTGCCTTTATACGTGGTTATTATTCTTTATTTCATCCTCCATGCTATAGAAAATTTCTAGCATCATTCTGTTGGCATGCGCCTAATCCTGAACACTTGTACAGGCAACCTCGTATCCACTGCTCCTGTGTCAGTCCCATAATTTACTCCAAATTCCCAAACGGTAATTTATTCAAAAATGTGCAAGATTAGAATGCGTTCTCCTTCGTCGGACGCAATAAAATATTGAAATATTTTTGTCTAAAGAAAAGAGGGACTTCGCAAGTTCCTTAACAATGCACTGTCACTGTATTCCGCAACATGTTCTGTGATGGTAACACCGAGGCACGCACGAAGACAGTACTAAGAGAGTAATGCGTTATAAACATGGTCATGACTATAATTAATGCATGGTCTTTTTATAGCGACGCAATCAATGAAATATTGCCACAATTAAAACGCGATACCTACAAATGTCTCAGAAAAGAAACCTGTTTGGAAGCCAGCGTTGTTGTTGAAGATGGATTATGAATAGGCGGAAATGAAGAGCTTATACGCAGTACGCTAGATTTCGCCATTTTTGAAAGACACTGTTGAGTGTATGAGATATAATGATATAAAACAAGCGTTCACTGATATAAGTTTTTATTGGTACGAGCTTTCGGCTGTCAGACTACAGCCTTCAACGGGTTAAGAAAAATATGGAAATCCACACCTATATATATATACAAGCAGAACAATATTAAAGGGAATGACAGGATGTGACATAAAATATAAGGATGTGTTATTGTTTCTTTAATAGAATATATATAGCTGTAGATATCCATATTTTTCTTAACCCGTTGAAGGCTGTAGTCTGACAGCCGAAAGCTCGTACCAATAAAAACTTATATCAGTGAACGCTTGTTTTATATATCATTATGTTTAAACCTGATATCGGCTCGTATATTTGTTCTACTATGAGATATGACAACATTATTTATTCATTGAGTTACTTGAGTGACTATTGAGCATTTTTGAAAGACACTGTTGACAACACTATGAGACCTATGACTACATTATTTATTCATTGAGTTACTTGAGTGACTATTGAGCATTGATATAAGATAAACATTGTTCTTGTTGTTATTTTAGAACTAAACCAATTTAAATGAATTTATAATACAAAAATAAAAGTAACAATATTTGTGTGTAATGTTGATGGAAACTTCGGAAGTTCCTTAATGCACTGCGACTGCGTGGCCTGTTATATATAACTACGCAATCACATGAAGTGTAGACACAAGAATAATACGTTATAAATTTGTGTATATATATATATAATAGTGAGGGTAGAGCGATGCCTAACATATTATAACCCTATACCTTACCGCTAACCGTATCCGTATGAACTCTAGACACGAAAAATAATGCTTGATAAATGTGTCTACATGTAATGCGTGGTTGTTATTTTTGTATATGTAATAATGCTTGGTCTTATCATTTAGAGAACGAGACAATCACATGAAATATTGACACAGAAATTCCTTATAAATTTTCTCTATGTAACTAATGCGTGTGGTCTTTTTGGAATTTTGAGGAGACAATCACATAAAGTATTGACAGAAATAATGCGTTATAAGGTGTCTATATATACTAATACGTGGTCTTTTTGAGAACGAGGCAATCACATAAAGTATTGACAGAAATAATGCGTTATAAACTGTCTATAATATGTATAGTTATGTAATGCGTCGTCTAGTTGAGAACGTCGCAATCACATAAAGTTTTGACAGAAATAATGCGTTATAAACTGTCTATATGTAGTAATGCGTCGTCTTTTTGAGGACGACGCAACCAAAATATAAAGTATTGACAGAAATAATGGCTTATAAAATTGAACGACCGCACGACAAAAAACATATAATATTGTTTCATTGAATAGCGATATGTAATATGTTGCGTAGTTTTGAAATAGATCGAGGGCTACGAGGCAACATAATATTGTTTCATTTAATATATAGCGATATGTTGCGTAGTTTTGAAATAGAACGAGGCAACATAATATAATATTGTTTCATTCAATAGCGATATGTTGCGTAGTTTTGAAAAAGAACGAGGCAACAACATATAATATTGTTTCGTTCAATAGCAATATATGTTGCGTGGTTTTGAAATATAACGAGGCAACAATATATAATATTGTTTCATTCAATACAATAGCGATATGTTGCACACAGAGATAATGCGGTATACCTTTGTTTATACGTAATGCGCGATATTTTTGAGAACAAGGAAATTATAAGGTATAGATCCAAAAATAATATACCATTGTGCATTAAGGGACAATCGGACATATGATACTACCCATGTAGCAGCGTGAAGCCACTATACCAACCTGTTACCACATGAAGCAGCTGCATACCAATGGTTATATTGGACATGTATGTTCCACCTGAGAGCTCATAAGGGGCATTAGGACGTAATTGGACAACCATACTGTAGTTGGGACAAGGAGTGAGTCGATAATTAACGGGTCTTTGCTGTTTAATTCCTTTGACTATTCTAAGGCAATAAGCCAGTTCGTAGTGTGTCGACTGCGCATCAAAATTATGTGTTCTGCGTCGGGATAAAACTAATTTCAATTCATAACATCAGGCTGGGGAATTCAGTATAACGAATTTGCAAGTGTAAATAGAAATGCAAATATATCTATTGTGGTTAGCCTTATGTTATGAAATAAAATAAGTTTCATCCCGACGCAGAACACGTCATTTTGATGCGCAGTCGACATAACGAACTTGCATGGCTTATTAGATAAATTTACCCAAGAGTATTGTATAATATGTGGTGATTTTAACATTGACTGGCTATCAGATGAAGGTCAGAAACAGCAGATACTTACAATATTTGGTCCCTCATATCAGCAAAAGTTGCATCTATGGATCACTTCTGGATCATCTGTACACCAATATTCCAGACGAATACGTTACAAATGGAATATAATATGAATCATATTTTTCAGACCACAAATCGGTGTGGTGTGCCTTGAAATAGATGAGACATACATACAGTATAATCCCCTCTGCCGGACGAAAGAGGGTGCTAATCTCGACCGGAATTTTTCCCGCGCATTTTTATGCAAGGGGAAGTGAAATAGCCTTTATGTCGGAATATATATATATATATATATATTTGTACGTATGGTGCACGATCCTTTATTGTTGCCGTGGTAACAAAGGAAAATTGGGGTTACAGAGGGATAGTTGGCAGTCGAAGGGGTTAAGTTAGGATTATTAGGGTTAGGAATTGTGATTGCGACATACGTATGTACTATATAAACGGCATTTTGGTGGTTAAATTTGGCGTTTTAATTTAAATTGACGCCAGGTTACCGCCCTTCCGGTAACCTGGTTCCAGAGGTTCTACGCCGCCACCTCCCCCCCCCCCCCCGAAAACCGAAAGCGTTTTTTGGACGGTCGGACTTTCGGTTTCAGATTCGCAGATTCAGATTCAGATTCGAATCTGAAACCAGAGCTGCAGTCAATCTAGCAATACGGGAATTATGGAAGGGTTCTTCTGTATATACTATTCACTTAACGATTCCATCGATGTGCATATAATCGAGCTTCGGACAAAGCTATTTTTGGGCCTGTAGAGCGAATTCTTTGGTCACGAAAAATATCCAGAAAGCGAACCGAACATATTAACTTTACGACGTTCCAACATCTTGTCTCGAACGCCGCTGGAAGTATTATTCGATTTTTCGCAAAAGGTATAATGTTTACACCATTTTTCTGTTGATTCCATCCATAACCATAATATAGGCTACAGATTGAAGCAAACTATAGTTCTTTAACGTTTTTGGTTTCGTCAGGAAAAATCCAGAAAGAGAGCTAACGTAACGCGGCTTTTGTAATTTGACTACAACGTAAACAACAGAGCTGACAACGAACTCGCTTCGTGCGACTCTTATTTATCGTTTGACGCCTTCATTTGTCGATTCCATCCTTCTTCAAATATTGAAAAATGTGGTGGTTTTAAAAATATTTTCGAAACATAAATCGATTGGGCAGCAAAAATCCACATGTGAAAGGAATATATATATATATATATATATATATATATATATATATATATATATATATATATATATATATATATATATATATATATATATATAACAAAGAAGACAAACTTGAGTCACTTCATTTAAACATTTATTCACTACAAATTTGTTTCGTATGGCAAGCAAAGCTTACCACACTCATCAGGTGAAACGCGATTTCACCTGATGAGTGTGGTAAGCTTTGCTTGCCATACGAAACAAATTTGTAGTGAATAAATGTTTAAATGAAGTGACTCAAGTTTGTCTTCTTTGTTATATCCGCTCTACTTCGGTATTGAGCACTCTACTCATATGATTCTAAACTCGATACTTGTCTATATATATATATATATATATATATATATATATATATATATATATATATATATATATATATATATATATATATATATATATATATATATATATATTATATATATATATATATATATATATATATATATATATATATATATATACATCGCATCTAACCATAATGTGGAGAAAGGCCTCTCGAGCGCACTTCCCAAAGTAGCGAAGCGATATACACAACTTCTTGTATACAGAGGGCTTTAACAATAATTAATTGATATATGAGAGGATTTAATATTGTCAAATACATATATGGAAAAAGTGACTCCCCAACCGGGAATCGAACCCTGGTCTCCGAATCAACGTTTCGGCGCTCTGACCTTTGAGCTAATGAGACACGGTCAGAACAGTCAGTGATTTTTCCATATACATATTAAATTCGCCGCTTTCACTTAACACCAACAGGCAGACATCGCATCTAACCATAATCTGGAGAAAGGCCTCTCGAGCGCACTTCCCAATGTAGCGAATCGATACACAACTTCTTGTATACAGAGGGCTTTAATAATAATTAATTGATATATGAGTTTTTGTGTCTACTGGATATATCCAGTAGCACACTATGTCATCGGCTGGGTTTAGCACTTTCTTACATTCTTGGGGTAGTCATACCGTCACGTGACACGAAGCTGTTACGGAGATTTGGCGGATGTTTACGGATAGATCACGTGCGATGATGCGACAGCGATTCTAACTTCATCATTTATACGAATTGGGATTTTACTCTGTGAATTTGTTGGAAATATAAGGATTCTTTGCGGTTTTTCGACATTCAGGGTAAGTAAATAATACCGTCACATGACACGAAGCTGTTACGGAGTTTGGCGGATGTTTACGGATAGATTATTCATCGTAATAGCAAGTTATTATTCATCGTATATAGCGAGTTGGGATTTTACTCCGTGAATTTGTTGAACATATAAGGATTCTTTGCGGTTTTTCGACATTCAGGGTAAGTAAATTGTATTTTTTACAGCACACGGTTCAGATATATATATATATATATATATATGTGTATATATATATATAGATTCATATATATATATATATATATATATCACTGCTCGCAGTTTGAGCACTTTGGTGACTCCACAATGCAATCCGACAATGTGTAGCCGTACATAGTGGGTCCCAAGTCCACAGTTACCATAAAGCCATATGGTGATAGCCGGTAGGGCACATTGTATACTTTCATGTATATATTACGCTCACCGCTCATGTGGTTTGAGCACTCTCATGGATTGGGCGGAGAGTCTCTCTCAATGAGACGTTTACTGTTTGCGTTATGCATTGCTCACTGCTCGCAGTTTGAGCACTTTGGTGACTCCACAATGCAATCCGACAATGTGTAGCCGTACATAGTGGGTCCCAAGTCCACAGTTACCATAAAGCCATATGGTGATAGCCGGTAGGGCACATTGTATACTTTCATGTATATATTACGCTCACCGCTCATGTGGTTTGAGCACTCTCATGGATTGGGCGGAGAGTCTCTCTCAATGAGACGTTTACTGTTTGCGTTATGCATTGCTCACTGCTCGCAGTTTGAGCACTTTGGTGACTCCACAATGCAATCCGACAATGTGTAGCCGTACATAGTGGGTCCCAAGTCCACAGTTACCATAAAGCCATATGGTGATAGCCGGTAGGGCACATTGTATACTTTCATGTATATATTACGCTCACCGCTCATGTGGTTTGAGCACTCTCATGGATTGGGCGGAGAGTCTCTCTCAATGAGACGTTTACTGTTTGCGTTATGCATTGCTCACTGCTCGCAGTTTGAGCACTTTGGTGACTCCACAATGCAATCCGACAATGTGTAGCCGTACATAGTGGGTCCCAAGTCCACAGTTACCATAAAGCCATATGGTGATAGCCGGTAGGGCACATTGTATACTTTCATGTATATATTACGCTCACCGCTCATGTGGTTTGAGCACTCTCATGGATTGGGCGGAGAGTCTCTCTCAATGAGACGTTTACTGTTTGCGTTATGCATTGCTCACTGCTCGCAGTTTGAGCACTTTGGTGACTCCACAATGCAATCCGACAATGTGTAGCCGTACATAGTGGGTCCCAAGTCCACAGTTACCATAAAGCCATATGGTGATAGCCGGTAGGGCACATTGTATACTTTCATGTATATATTACGCTCACCGCTCATGTGGTTTGAGCACTCTCATGGATTGGGCGGAGAGTCTCTCTCAATGAGACGTTTACTGTTTGCGTTATGCATTGCTCACTGCTCGCAGTTTGAGCACTTTGGTGACTCCACAATGCAATCCGACAATGTGTAGCCGTACATAGTGGGTCCCAAGTCCACAGTTACCATAAAGCCATATGGTGATAGCCGGTAGGGCACATTGTATACTTTCATGTATATATATATATATATTATATATATATATATATATATATATATATATATATATATATATATATATATATATATAGATATATATATAGATATATAGTGAAAGTGGTCTTACCTCAAAATGATAAAAGCCGCAACTTCACGCAAGGCGATCTTCAGGCGAATGAAAAATTTCGATATTGGTGGCCGCTTAAGTAGCTTTGGTCGAAAGGTGGGCGTAATGGGCGCGTGGCCGAAACAATGCATGCATTCCTCAAATTTTTGCGTTGCTAATTTTAAATTTGTTTTTATGACGGCATGTCGAAATTATTTCGGATCTTTTGTTGAGTAGGAAATGTTTGTCTGCTTTCATTATACAAAGTTTTTCTTCCAAACATAAATTGCATCTTTTTGATCCTCCCGAATACGAAGCCGCTTTTTTCAAAATAGACCAGGTTATATTGAAATCTTGTTTCTTTTCTTTTAAACTCCAAATATGTTTCGAAAGTTGTGTTTCGTTTAAATATATTTTGTTTTGAAATGACTTAGTGTGGTTTCTGTATCGCTCTTTAAAACTACTTGCTGTCATGCCTATGTAGTGTTTAGTGCTGTTTGTGTCATTTGTGGAAACTGTTGCCTTGTATACTATGTTGATTGTTAACTCTTTCCCTACGGCTGAAAAACATCAAAAATTGAACGACCACGTTGTTCTATTGATATCTCTTGAAATAACCATAACTGTTGCGAAAGCTATACATTTTCTGGAAGCCCAATAAACCGGATTTTACTTGTTCTTTTAAATTTCCCGAACAAAACACATTATGTTAATATAAATTAGCATTAATTATCATAAATCAGGTTGAAAAATTTACATTTTTCCAGAAAAGGCCATCTTGCACGCCCGCATAGCATCTTGAAAACTCAAAATGCCACCAATTGCAGAGTTGTTTATGAAATCAAATCAAACTTGGCGTGTGCGTGGATTTCATGTTCCTGGCGCTTGTCGAATTTCAATTTTTAATCTTGCGTTACCGTGTGCCGTGTTTTTCGATTGACGACTTTGCGGGTCATCAACGACCCATTTTAACTGCGCCCGTAGGGAAAGAGTTAAGCACTGCCCAGGAAGTGGGCACTTACTCTTGTCTCTGCAGTTACAATTGTTTGCGTTTTCATGTTGTGGCTTGTTTTTCCTGAGTATGTGTGAATTGTGTCTCATGATTGAGGATTTGACGTTATTCGTGCAACTATAACTGACTTTTAGCGTGTTTCTATCTATAAGATTAAGGAAATTGCGTCCTATGTTTGTTTTGACATTTTTACTGTATGGTGGATTAAACCAAATAATATTCCGTTGTCGGTTTCTGCGTGCTGTTTGTTGTGAGGTTTGCGGTGTGTAACTCAGATTTTGGTTAAAATTGCTGTGTCTTAATGCTTCTTGGTATAGTGGTGCAGATTCTTCGAAAATTGTGTTGTCTGATGAAAGAAGCGAAGTACGTTTATTTATAGATATTGGTAATTGTTTCAAAATGCTAGGCGGGTGGTTTGATTGCATGTTTATGTATAATGGATCATCATTGGGCTTCCTAAAAGGTTTGTGTTTTCCATTGCGAAGGTCGAAAGTGACGTCTAGAAAGTCTACTACC
>JAYKKM010000385.1:1677500-1692500 GCA_035772405.1 Chrysogorgia sp. JL179-B06 | reverse complement strand
AGATATATAGATATATAGATATATAGATATAGATATATAGATATATAGATATATAGATATATAGATATATAGATATATAGATATATAGATATATATAGATATATAGATATATAGATATATAGATATATATATAGATATATATATAGATATATATATATAGATATATATAGATATATATATAGATATATATAGATATATATAGATATATATATAGATATATATAGATATATATAGATATATATAGATATATATAGATATATATAGATATATATATATATATATATATATATATATATATATATATATATATATATATATATATATATATATATATATATATATATATATATAGATAGATATATAGATATATACACTGTAAATTCAAAAGAGTCATTTTGACACCTTTGAAGGAGTCATTTTTTTGACCCCAGGACGACAGCTCGAAGGAGTCATTTTGACTCCTTTTGGCCTACTCCTTTAAAGAGTCATTTCTACCCTTTACAAGAGTCATTTTGACACCTTCGAAGGAGTCATTTTGACACCTTCGAAGAAGTCATTTTGACACCTTCGAAGGAGTCATTTTGACACCTTTGAAGGAGTCATTTCTACTCTTATGTAGGGTCAGACGACACCTTTAAAGGAGTCATTTTAACTCTTCCTTTGGGTCATTTTTACTCTTATGTAGGGTCAGACGACACCTTTGAAGGAGTCATTTTGACACCTTTGAAGGAGTCATTTCTACTCTTATGTAGGGTCAGACGACACCTTTGAAGGAGTCATTTTAACTCTTCTTTTGAGTCATTTTTACTCTTATGTAGGGTCAGACGACACCTTCGAAGGAGTCATTTTGACCCTTCTTTTTGGTCATTTCTACACTTATGTAGGGTCAGACGACACCTTTGAAGGAGTCAATTTTACACTTTTTTGGGTCATTTCTACTCCTTTGAAGAGTCATTGGTACCCTTTATGAAGTTCATTCTACTCTATAACAAGTTGTGCAAATTAACAATGTTATTTGAATGATTCCTGTAATTTGAATGATACATCCATATTGCATACTGTATACACAGAAACAAAAATAGAGATTGTGTAAAATAGTTTATTAACTAAATATGTCAATATTTTCAATAATTTATTAACTAAATATGTCAACAACATACTGTACTGGTAGGTTTTAAAATCTACTTAAACATAGTTCTCAATAGTACATTATCGGTCCTAACAGGGTTCGAATTAACGGTGTGCAATGTGCAATTTGCACATCGTTTTGGCCCAAATAGTAAAAGTTGCACATCACTTTTCAAAACGATGTGCAGAAAACAAATAATCTCAGTATTGAACACAAACAAATAGTTCTGACAAACTATAAGTTAAGTTAACAGTCCTATTTCCCAAAGGTTGAAAAATTGTGTGTATTTCCCGCAGCCACGCAAAAATTGCTATTAAAATTGTAAAGAAAAGCCATAATCGATTGACGCCATATTTTGCGTGTTTGCTCTAAAGTGCCCTGGGAACGAGTCACTTTCCCGCACAGGCCCGCGCAATTTCCAGGAGTTGCCCGCACAAAATGGTGGCCGAAATTTGATCTTTGTCGCGCATTTTAGTGATTTTATATAAAACTTTCCAATCTCTTAAACCAACAGGTAGCAGTGGCAACTGAAAGTATCTCATGCCTTGCACACCATTATTTTTCTTATATTGAGAGGGCCGCCCGCTTGGACATCAAGTTTTCGGTGGGGGGGGGGGGGGAATGCACATCATTTTTACTCAACTAATTTGAACCCTGGGTCCTAATCAAGGTAAACATGATATTATCATGCCCAATTAATGGACATTCAAACAACTGGCCCAGATTAACATCTTGTTTTAGGAACTCACACATATTTCACTAAAAGCCCATTTAAAACTAAGTAACGATATTCGGTTGAAACACTACGTTTATTTATTTCCTGCTAAGCTGTGGACCTAGTTACTCTGTCGTAATTCATCAGAGGAATTATAGATCTAATGAAGGCATGAGTCAATGTGTCAAAGACTTTGGAAGAGTTTTGCAAGAAATAACTAAACGTAGTGTCAATTTTCACTAAAAATTCAATTAACATTATAAAAACATGAAATTTTCAGTTATATTATCAATGTTTTGTTTCAATAAAATGTTCTAACTGTTTTCATCCTTTATCTTCCTACCAATTGCACGCCTTTCATTTCTCCATGTTTGTGCCATAATGCCATTGTTGCCTCATGCGTCTGTGCTTCAGGACATGAGCTGAAAATAAATAAATATATAAATTTTAAAATATTAATAAGAGGGATATAGTCCTACAGGTATAAAAGAGATATTTCTAGAGGTATTTTTAAAAAATTCAAGTGAAGAGGTACAGTACTGTAGCTCTAAATACTTGCTTTTGTTAATTATTTTTTTATTTGAAAGGAAATAATGAAAGAGAAGTAATAGAGATGAGAATGCAGAATCAACCCCTCACTTGACCTATAACATTGACCTACTGTATAGTGTATAATCCAGAACCATAGTGATAAATTAGGCAGATATACATACAGTACCAGTCAATTTAACAATAAGACAACAAGGCACAAGTGTTCTATGCAAGCCAAGTTGTCTAACGCTCATCACAAGTTAATTGTTTTTGTATCAACAAACTAGTCAGTCAAACTTAAAATATGAAAATAAAGACAAACTGCAAAGTTTCTGGATTGTTTTGATTTTCAAAACTGGTGCTTAATCACTATAAGTGGTCTATCACAAATAGACCTATAGACTAGTAGCATAGTCAATTAGCATTGGCGACAGACCACTAGTTTAAGTTTGTTGTCTTGATGCCATTGAATGATAATTATCCAATGGCTTTGGTGTTACTAAATTTAGATTACAACAAAAACCTGGTATACTTGAGGGGACTTTTTGAGAGAGGCATAATAGGTCTCTTATTGTTAAAATTTAAACACATGTATAAGTATAACAACACATATTTTTTCCAAGGAAAGTCCTAAAGTAAGTTATCGGCACTCTGAGCATTAATTGAGAATCCCTTTCGTACATTTTTTCATACATTACTGTATATCCTGGCTTTTATCCATGTTTTGGGTGGGCACTAATATTTATCATAATCTGATTGCATTTTAAACTGCTTAGTGAATCAATCTTTTGCTGTAATTTAATTATAACCAATTTCAATTTTTTAATTACCGTATAGCCAATTTCTGACCAATTATTAGTTTGACCTTCACACAGTCCAGAGCAGGATGGGCTTCCTTGCTTTTCCCTGTGACTGATAACTGGGACAGAATATATTTCCAAATAAGGCTGACAATAAATTGGAAGTCTTCATGAATTACAGTAATAGATTTCTATGTGCAAATAGCACATTGTGTCGGTCACAAGAAACTACATATCACTTCAATATGCCATGAAAAAACTTGACAGATATAATGTAAAATCTCACTCTCTACAGGGGGAAATACATATTATTTCAATATTTCCTCAACTAATTCAAACTAGATAATACTGGGAATTGAACCCTGCAACCCTGGCAATATACAGTACACCAGCACACTAACCGACTGAACTATGGGAGCTTGGCTACAAGTTCAGTATATACCTGTACGGCCATGGTGGAAATGCCACGAATGAAGTGAATGGGTTTATTACTGAGAATATTTGGCATTTACACTCAATTAAGGTGGCTCCTGATGGTTTTAAACATGAATGCATAACTATATTAGACTAAAGTACTTAAAGGACCATCTGCACACGGTACGATTTGTCGTATACGATTGTCATCTTTGTGTATGTGATCAAACTGTACACGCTGCATGTCAACATTCACCATCGAATCAGAAACAAGAATTATGTTGTGTGCAAACAATTGCATACGCCAGTACGACAATCGTATACAACAATGTATGCCAGAATGACAATCGTATACGATGAATTGTATCGTGTAGAAGGGCCATAAGGAAGCCTAGTTAGTAAGTACTCATACTTACTCGTACCAAGACGAGTCAGGGGTGTGACACAGGCTAGTCTTGTAGTTGCATTTTTCTTAACTGGTTCCAGTCGGTTTATCACACTTATAATTTTCCTTCACTATAACTTTAATATGTCATCCAATTAATGTACATGTAGTGTAAATGCCAAATATTCTCAGTAAAATATCCATTCACTTCATAATGGCATAATACCACCATCATATAATACTGAACTTGTTGCCAAGCTCCTGTCATAGGACTGCATAATCCCAAGAGCTGTTGTTAGGCCTTGAAGTTATATTTTTCACAACCCATCTCAGTTGCATCTTCACACTCAAAGTTTTCCTTCACTATAACTTCAACATTGTCATAACTAAGTGCCAACCAGCAACCAGTTTCTCTTAGAATTAAATCAGTTTAATAGCGCTCCGTCTCGTTTCTAAAAATAGATAACATTAAAGCGCGCGAAGCGTTATGGGATTGAAAAGCGGACAAACATTTCACAACACTATGGAGAAGACAGGTGCTACAAAGCATTGCTCGTGGGGTATTTGTCGATCAGATTCACGTTACCCTGATAAATTACCGCCAGGAACCACCTTTTAATATACGTTTTGCTAAGCCTGGGAAGGTCACAGAATCTATGACTGATTGGGAAAAGGACCAACAAAAGCAAAAAACGGAGACTGCGAAAAGGTGGGTTCATGCTTGTGGGAGAAAGCATTTTAGTAAAGTTGGTCAAATAAAAAGAGACAATTACATTTGTGCTTTGCATTTTGTTGGGGGAAAAGGACCGACTGATGAAAATCCATACCCATTACTGGCATCTCTTACTGATGAAGAACAAACCAGGAGATTTTACACGAAAAGGAAAGCTCCAACAATAAGGGTTAATTGGACGCCGAAATGTAAAAAAGCACTTGAACTTTCCGAAGAAAATGATAAGTTTCCTGATGAGTCAGATTTTACAAGAACTCACTTCTCCACTGGTGATCAAGCTGCTGTTGTAGATTATGTTGTGGATGATCAAGTTCAACAAAATGATAAGCTTCCTGATGAGTCAGATTTTACAAGAACTCACTTCTCTACTGGTGATCAAGCTGCTGTTGTAGATTATGTTGTGGATGATCATGAAAGTCACGAAACTACAACTTTAAATCAAGCTCACAAAGAAACACAGACAGTTTATGATAAATATGTTCTTGGTGCAACAGTTGAGTCAATGATTGTTAAAAATCAAGTTCTAACTGAGAGTTCGCGTAATCCATCCAGCAAATGCACGAAAAGTTGTCATGGAAGTAGAAATCCTATGAGTCCAGATGTTATACTTGCCAATGACAAGAAAACAAAATATTTTATTGGTTTATATCCCCAGCAATTTGAGATATTATACGAATTTCTTGGGGAGGCAAAGTTCCATTTGATATACTGGGATGGTCCAAAATCAACACCAATAAAGCCCAGCTCATCTGCTAGTAACAGATCAAAACTTACCTTAAAAGAGGAGTTGTTTATCACATTGCTTAGATTGCGCAGGGGATTCAACATTTTTACCATTGCACATATGTACGATGTTAGTGAAAAGTTTGTGCGGAGAATTGTTTCAACTTGGATTATGTATCTGTATCACCACTTCAAAGATCACAAGTTTTTGATGTTTCCATCAAGGCATGTATTTTTGAAGCACCTTCCAAAAGTTTTCAGAAAATTTAAGAACATGCGTTGCTCCATAGATTGTACTGAGTTTTTTTGTCAAATGCCCAGAGATTATTCACAGCAAGGAAACACTTACTCTTCGTACAAGCATCATACCACCATGAAGTGCTTGATCGCAGTCAATCCCAATGGGGCAGCCTGCTTTGTATCCGATTTATTCGAAGGTAGCATAGATGATGTTGAAATTTTCAAGGAGTGTGGTATACTTGATCATATAAATCCTGGTGACCTTATCTTGGTTGACAAAGGTTTTACAATTCAACACTTACTATTGTCAAAGCAAGCTACGATAGAGATACCAGCATTTCTTGGAAAGCGAGAAAATTTTCAAAGGAGGAAATTCTGGCAACTAAACGAATTGCTAAAGCTCGAATACATGTTGAAAGATTCAACGAAAGGTTAAAAAAATTTAGATTGTTAGACAAAACTATTCCACTTATTCTAAGCCCTATCGCATCTCAACTTGTTTATGTGGCATCCTGTTTGGTTAATTTTCAAGAATGCCTGTGCAGATGAAGTTCAATAAAAACTGCCTTTTTAAAAAGCTGCAAACCAATAAGAAACATTGTACTTTATGTATATAGGGGTCTGGCCCCCCTGAAAATTTGGAAAATCTAAGGTCTCTGAAATGGCATCTTTACTTTGGGATATGGTTAAGGGTCTTACCAGTAATAAGTTACAGCTAACAGACCATAATGCTGTCTGTTACCATATTTCCTCTATTCAGTCCCCCCCTTACAGGTGAAAAATCAAAACAAACTCCCTCTATTTAGTCCCATTCAATAAACCCATTTAGGTTTCGTGTGAGGATCTGGGTTTGAGTTGGGGTTAGGAATAATTATAGATATTTCAAGGGCAATTCACAATTAGTGATTATCAATATCTCTAGATGAGAGGATTAGCTGCAATATAACATTGAGGCCTTTCTTAACTATCATACAGTCTATTTCATGTAAAATAGAACTTTTACTTGGAAAATTACGCACCTCCCTCTATTAACCCCTCCCGGGGGGGGGGGGGGGGGGGACTTAACAGAGGAAATATGGTATTGACATACTTTTCTATTTTTATGGGGCAGGGAAATACTAGGATATCCCCATCAGTATTAAACCATGTACTATACATGTATATATGCAACCACATACATGTGGTTTCTGTACAAGAAACTGTACACAGTAGTAATCAATCTTTATTTATACAGAATTTGAAGTACTTGTGTATTTTCATTGTAACACTTAGAGTACAATGGGTGAAAGTCTACGAGGGACTCTCATTAAGAAATACTCAGGTATAAGAACTCTGCTCCAAAATATCTCACTATTTTTCACAATCTTCTCTTGTATTTCCTTATCATGATATATACGTTCAACATGTGGATCACCCTTTGGAGTATGGAGAATGAAGTCACAGAAAGCAGCTTCAGTTACCAGTAATTGCATCTGAATTTGGTAGTAATAGGTATGCTTCTTTTTCAGAACCAATTTCCCATTTAAGATTGAAAAGCACTGCCTGTTCAAAACTTTGTTTGGTTTCTCAATATTATAAGAATTTATTAATTCTGAAACTGTTTTGTCCTTTAGCACTTTCAAGCATTTGATTTCGACAATACCTAATGTGTCTGTAGATTTTACAATACCATCAGGACTTGCACCCAAATATGGGTACTTTGTGGTTACCCAAATGCCAGTTTCCATCACAATATTTCCAGTGCTGTCAGCATATGCTTTTCTGGCAGCAGGCTCTTCTTCAATTCCATATTGCATGTCACATGTTGTAATATTTGCAGGAAACCACAGTTTTTTCTCCAACCAATTATAACATTTATGTAGAGACATTTTGTTTCTGTGAACATCTTCTCCCATACCAACAACAACTTTGCAAGTAGATGCTGTGATACGACACCAGCGTGCTTGGAACCATTCCTCATTCTTACTCTGATTTTCAGTATTTGGAATTTGACCCACAATAAAATTTTCAGATATTGATAACAAATTGTCAGTCAATGCTGTTTCAAAATCTTTCACAAGGGATTTGTAGTAAATTCTGTCTGAATCGTCAATAATAAAATCAGGGTAATAAATTTGTAGCAAAGTTTCCCACATGGATAGTGTTCCTTGAGTAGCACTGTATGTTTGTAAATTTTGCAAGAAGTTATGTACACACGTCTGATCAACTTTATGTTGGAGTTCTGTAGGTCGAGGATCCCAGTCGTACAGCGTCATAGAGTTACATTTTTCAGTTGACATGTTGAATGACTTGTGAAGGGCTTTGGGTTCTTTCTTCCTCTTTTTCCCTTTGTTCCAAACACAAGGTTTTGATGTAGATGGCTCCACCACAACATGCCCCTTGTCAGACACATAGTCAGAAAGCATCAATAACACTGCTGTAATATGACAGCACCTTTTAAATTCTCGAGCTCTACAAGTACAGGAAACTTGTTGGATAAAGCCACTAACCTGTCCAATACATACAAAAACCTGCAGAGGTAAATCTGATTTCATTGAATGATGGACATGGCTTCGTAAAAAATAACTATCCTTGTTCTCATTATCATGACAGTTTTCAACAAAACCACTTCTCAAAAGTCCTCTTCCTTTCCTCAATGGTTTGGCTGTTACAGTATCCCCAACATCAACTGCTTCATCCTCCTCGTTATCATCCTGAATATCTGGTAACAGAGATGCAACTGATTCGACTAAGTGGTGGTATACATGTCCATAATTAAACATGGCCGGGATATTTCTTGAAGGAAAATGTTTCCAGCCCGATTCTGGAAACTCTGAAGAACCTGCTCCATTACTACAAGTATATTCTTTTGATTTAATGTCGTACCATTTACCTCCATCAACTTTAGGGTCAACCTTGATTTTAAGATCAATGCATCCTT
The DNA here is from genome assembly GCA_035772405.1 of Chrysogorgia sp. JL179-B06. Taxonomy (NCBI): domain Eukaryota; kingdom Metazoa; phylum Cnidaria; class Anthozoa; order Scleralcyonacea; family Chrysogorgiidae; genus Chrysogorgia; species Chrysogorgia sp. JL179-B06. The sequence continues at coordinate 1,683,910 of JAYKKM010000385.1, read as the reverse complement.
CCACTCGATCGACTAACTCTTGTCTTTTTCCGCTTTTTTTCTCTCCGTGGCACTCTAGCCAACGTTTCAACTCCAATACATTACAATCACTTGGTGGTTTGGTTAATTTGGCACCAGGAACCTCATCTTCTTCGAGGAAAACTCTACATTTATCCATATAAAAAAACACAAACTTCTTGGAGTTCAAGTCAACAAGGAAGTCATTTTGCAAATGTTTGTCCGCTTTTCAATCCCACAATGCAAAGTTGTAATTATGCTAATTATTTCATGACGTCAATGGGACGGAGCGCTATTGCTTTGATGAAGAGCAAGATTTAATATAATATTAAAACAGTTCTAGTACAGTAATATTGTGCATTTTCCTTCAGCTTCAGGGGCTTAACTGGCTCATAAGACCTTTTTCAGCAAACTTTCAAAGGTCTTTTATGAGCAATTGACGAAAGCTGATCAATATAAATGTTTCAACAGCGACTCACTCGACGAATAATGTCAATGGCGTCCAAAATTAATGGTGAACACAGATTTAAGTATTATTAAACATTAAGAGAGCAGTAGATTATCACCAATGTCATTAACAAATTATATACAACTCACCAGTCGCAGCAATCACGCGCCCCAGATACGCTTTCCAGCCACCTTTAGGCGGTTTGACCGTTTGACAACTGCTTTCATGTGAAAACAACAGTGATCAACTGCATGCCTTCTTTCTTCGGATTAACGAGCATAATCGCGAACAAAATCTTTAGCAAGGATAGTCGTCTAGTTGGTAGGAGTCCAGTGGATCAATACGTATTTCATCTCGCTTCTAGATAGGTTTCATACGTCAAATAAAGTTATAAAGATACGAGCTTCTCTTCGCACGCAGAACATGTAAAATCGCGAAGCGACGAATACGAAATATTGCGCCATAACATCACGTGTCACTCTGATCACGTGCTATGTTAGGGAATAAAGTACGGTCGGCATTTTGATACCATGTTCAGAGAGATTTTAACAATGTTGTCAGCTTGGCGGAGTCTGAGGATTTCAGTATTATTTTAGACCAGATTGGTGTAATGTTAGACAGATTTGGTGTGTAGACAACCATATATAAAGACAATGATGCATTCAATTTCATTTATGATATTAGTGAAATCAGCTATTCAGTTGTTTTTCATGCATTACTAAAACAGAATACAGAATAGTTCATAATTATTCAAATATTTTTGAATAGAATAATTTTATATATTTAATTACCAATTTTTAACTCAACTTATCCACAAATAAAGAAAAACTATACAATGACTCCAAGAAAGAGCATAATAACTCCAACAAAGAGTGCTATGACTCTAACAAAGAGTCCTCGGACTCCAACAAAGAGTGCTGTGACTCCAACAAAGAGTGCTATGACTCTAACAAAGAGTCCATCGACTCCTCCAGGAGTCCTATAACTCCTATAAAGAGTTCATGGAGTCCACTAAAGTGTCATTTTGACCCCATGTTGGGGTCAAAACAACCCTTAGAGTCAAAACCACTCCTTGAAGGGTCAAAATGACCCTTCGAGTAAAGGTGCTGAAATGACTCCTTGGGGTCAAAACGACTCTTTTGAATTTACAGTGTAGATATATAGATATATAGATATATAGATATATAGATATATAGATATATAGATATATATATATATATATATATATATATATATATATATATATATATATTATATATATATATATATATATATATATATATATATATATATATATATATATATATATATATATATATATATATATATATATATATATATATATATATATATATATATATATATATATATATATATATATATATATATATATATATATATATATATATATATATATATATATATATATATATATATATATATATATATATATATATATATATATATATATAGGTGATATTTGGCATTTCACTCGATTAAACTACATGTTGAAAGGATTTATGGTGAAGGAAAATTTCGAGTGTTGGAATACATACATTTTAAGACCAAACCGGGACCAGTTGCTAAAAATGCAACTTAGCGGCCTTCCGGTAGGAATTGAACCTGCGACCCTGCGATTGCTAGTGCAGTGCTCTGACCACTGAGCTACGGAAGCCGTTGCCGAGAGCCTAGTCACGAGTTCTGTATATATATATATGGTGGTAATGCCGGGATAAGATTCTGGGTATATTATAGGTAATATTGGCATTTCACTCGATCAAACTACATGTTGAAAGGATTTATGGTGAAGGAAAATTTCGAGTGTTGGAATACATACATTTTAAGACCAAACCGGGACCAGTTGCGAAAAATGCAACTTAGCGGCCTTCCGGCAGGAATTGAACCCGCGACCCTGCGATTGCTAGTGCAGTGCTCTGACCACTGAGCTACGGAAGCCGTTGCCGAGAGCCTAGTCACGAGTTCTGTATATATATATATATATGGTGGTAATGCCGGGATAAGATTCTGGGTATATTATAGGTAATATTGGCATTTCACTCGATCAAACTACATGTTGAAAGGATTTATGGTGAAGGAAAATTTCGAGTGTTGGAATACATACATTTTAAGACCAAACCGGGACCAGTTGCGAAAAATGCAACTTAGCGGCCTCCCGGTAGGAATTGAATCCGCGACCCTGCGATTGGTTGTGCAGTGCTCTGACCACTGAGCTACGGAAGCCGTTGCCGAGAGCCTAGTCACGAGTTCTGTATATATATATGGTAGTAATGCCGGGATAAGATTCTGGGTATATTATAGGTAATATTGGCATTTCACTCGATCAAACTACATGTTGAAAGGATTTGTGGTGAAGGAAAATTTCGAGTGTTGGAATACATACATTTTAAGACCAAACCGGGACCAGTTGCGAAAAATGCAACTTAGCGGCCTTCCGGTAGGAATTGAACCCGCGGCCCTGCGATTGCTAGTGCAGCGCTCTGACCACTGAGCTACGGAAGCCGTTGCCGAGAGCCTAGTCACGAGTTCTGTATATATATATATATGGTGGTAATGCCGGGATAAGATTCTGGGTATATTATAGGTAATATTGGCATTTCACTCGATCAAACTACATGTTGAAAGGATTTATGGTGAAGGAAAATTTCGAGTGTTGGAATACATACATTTTAAGACCAAACCGGGACCAGTTGCGAAAAATGCAACTTAGCGGCCTTCCGGTAGGAATTGAACCCGCGACCCTGCGATTGCTAGTGCAGTGCTCTGACCACTGAGCTACGGAAGCCTTTGCCGAGAGCCTAGTCACGAGTTCTGTATATATATGTATATATATGGTGGTAATGCCGGGATAATATATGTAAATGCGCCGTTAGGCTGCTTATTTTCGAGCTCCTCATTTTTTCGATTTGTTTCGTCAAATACTCCCTCTTCGGGCGTATTTTTGTTGTTGTATGTTCCTTTCACTATTACAAGTCTTTCAATGATTACCTACTCGCGATATGTCCTTTTATCGCTTCGTTCTTGGTGGAAAATTGCCGAGGTCGGTCTGCAAAACTACAGCCATATTATCAATCAACAACAACTACATTGGCCAACTAAACCCGTTTCTCCTTCGGTTTGGAGCTCGCTTCAGGCTGCAGGAATCCTACAGAGAACCAGAGGAAGACGTGGGGGTATACACGCTGTGAATGTTCACCGAATTAAACCGATTATTTCTACTCATCGAAGTCAATCAAATCATACTCGTTTCACTTATTCGCGTGGCCATGCGAATCGGAGATCTACTGCATATTCTGTGCCTGGCAATAACAACATCACTGTTTTACCTAAATCATCTGGTTCTTCGTTCCCAAAATTGCTGTTGAGTAATGTAAGATCGATGGCTAACAAGATTGACGAAATTTGCGCCTCAATATCTACTAATACGGCTGATATTGCTGTGATAACTGAGTCTTGGCTTTCTTCTAGCGTGACTGATGATCTCATTAGTATTCCAGGTTACACTATATGCCGAAGGGACAGACCTGATGAGCAGCGAGGCGGTGGAATATGTACTTTCATTAACTCACGCCTTTACTTCGTTGAATTGTGTCAATTAAGAGATCCTGATATCGAAAGCCAGTGGTTTATCGTCAAACCCAACATTCTGCCAAGGGGAATTAACTCTATTATCTTAGGTACGGTATATCACCCACCTCAAAACGACGATAATTCTCTCCGAATTCACCTATTCAATAGCCTTGATTCAGCCCTCGCGTTATACCCGAATTCTGCTATTATACTTCTTGGGGACTTTAATCGATTCAAACCTGGCAATCTTAGTTCATCTTTCAATCTTAAGAAACTTGTGACAAAACCAACGCGGGGTGATGCAATCCTTGACCAAGTATTCTCAACCTTGTCTAAATACTATGATGAATTCCAATTACTACCACCCATGGGACTTTCTGACCATTTGACCGTACTCCTCCAGCCAGCCTCGTATTGTACCCCTCCTCGTCCATCTATTCGCATTTTGAAGCGTGACTGCAAATCTTCCAAGAGTCATGCGTCAGGATCATTTCTGAAATCTGTTAATTGGTCTCCTCTATACCATACGTACCTTTGTGAGGATCAATTTAACGACTTTCAGTCTGTTCTCACCACCGCCATGGATACCTGTTTGCCTAAACGGTCCGTGAAATTTCATCCTACTGATAAACCGTGGATGACTGCAGATATAAAAGAGGCCATCAGGAGACGGCAGCGTGCTTGGACGTCAGGCAATCGTCATCTTTACTCCCAATACCGCAGCAAGGTTACCAGTCTGTGTAAACACGCTCGCAGTTCCTTCTATCGGAATACCATCAGTCAAATGCGTGACACCAATCCACGTAAATGGTGGAACAATATCAAATTAATGTCTGGTTTATCAAAACCTCCGCCACTATCAAGTATAACAATCGACGGATTGGTAATGGAAGAAGCTGACCTTGCCGAAGCAATTAATGACTCCTTTGTGGCCGTTAACAACGAAATCCATCCTCTCGTGTATACTCCCTTCCCAATATCCACCACCCCTGACGAGTATATCATTAGCCCTGATGCTGTTGAATGTTCTCTTTTATCCATCCAAGTGCGTTCGGCAAGTGGTCCTGACGAGATTCCTAATTGGGTTTTAAAGAATCTCGCTCCTGTGCTAAGTCATCCCGTTTGCGCCATTTTTAACTCGTCTATTAATCAAGGCCACGTCCCCTCGCTGTGGAAACGTGCCAATGTTATACCTTTAGGAAAAGTCCCTCTACCTCGTTCTATTGACAACGACCTCAGACCTATATCCTTAACCCCAGTTCTCAGCAAGGTTATGGAGGGGTTCGTCTTCGAATGGTTGGCTACTATCGTAATGCCTCACATTGACCCGTACCAGTTTGGTAGCGTCAAAAAGTCATCTACTACCCACGCCCTTGTCCACCTAGTTCACCAATTGCTACTCGCAACTGAGACACCCAAAACATTCGTTAGATCTTGTCTAATTGACTTTTCCAAAGCCTTCGATCGGATCGACCATAATATCCTGCTGGAAAAGCTTAGGCTTCTTGGTGTTCCTCCAATCTTGTTGAATTGGTGCGCTAATTTCTTGCAATTCCGTCAACAGCGTGTGAAGGTTGGCCAATTTACATCAACGTGGCTGAATGTCAACGCCGGAGTACCTCAAGGAACTAAACTCGGTCCGTTGTTTTTCCTTGTCATGGTTAACGATCTCTCTACCTCACTTCCACTTTACAAATACGTGGACGATTGTTCTACTTACGAAGTTATTTCTACCACTGCTGTGGTACCATCTACTTTGCAGCGCGAAGTTAATAACATCGTCCAGTGGTCGACCACCAACAACATGAAACTCAACGTAAAGAAGACCAAAGAGTTCACTGTATCTTTCCTTAAGAATCCTTATGTGCTACCTCCACTTACCATCAACGAAGTGCCGTTGGAATCCGTACAGTCAGTTAAATTACTGGGTGTAATGTTGTCATCCGACCTCAAATGGGATACGCATATTAACTATATATGCTCTAAAGCAAGTAGCCGCTTGTACGCTTTGAGGACGCTTAAACGGAGCGGCGTCCCTGCTGCTGATCTTCTTTCCGTGTTTTGCTATTTTATCAGGCCTATCTTGGAATATGCGTGTCCTGTATGGCATTTTTCTTTGACTGTATCGCTGAAAGACAACGTAGAGGCCATACAAAGGCGTGCCGTCCGAATAATTTATCCCCACCTATCGTATAAGCGAGGCTTACGCGATCTCAAATTGTTGACCCTCTTCGAAAGGAGGGAATCTTTATGCCGGACTTTTTATAAGCACAGTTTGACTCTGGACAGCAAATTACGCGCTTTGTTACCTCCACATGTAGATCATCGCTATAACTTTCGGGATGCTCGTAAAATCCCTTTGTTTAAGTGTAGAACT
>JAYKKM010000385.1:1660000-1675000 GCA_035772405.1 Chrysogorgia sp. JL179-B06 | reverse complement strand
TAATAAAATGCCAACAGTTTGCCTGTTGTGGATTTTGAAACCCTTCTGTTTATATCTCCGTTTATAACCGTTTATAATCCTACTCCAAAACCCCTTACAAAGTTGTATAATTCCAGGGTATACAGGTATATATCCGACGCCGTAAACCAAGATGAGCCAGTCAACAATGGAGTCACAAGAAGACGTTTCAAGACATTATATTCAAGATTGTTTCAGTATAATATATAATTTATCGACCCTCCTCTTGGGGAATCCCCTCAGAATGTAACATCATATAATATATTGTTCCGAACGGTAATATTTTGTTGAATTGCCCTTGCTCCGGGTCTATATATGATAAATATTATCATTGTTTATTATGGGTTATCCTCCTCACAGGCCAGGCCTTAGACTATGTGCCACAACGGATGAGGTAAACTCAGAGTGTTAGGCCTAGAACTCTTCTAACATTCAGAAAAGTATGAAAGTAAAATACATTAACTAATCAAGGTTGTTTTAAGAGTACTATAAAAGTTTTGTTTTGCGCAGCTGCAGTGCAAAAATACCAATCGAAAACTTTTAAAGGTTGGTGCACTACAGCACTACCAAATTAGTGTAGGAAGGCTATTCAAAGTTTCGAGTGAAGGTTCTCTTAAAGAGTTAAACGTAAAAGTGATGGACGATCGCTCGAGAGTTTAATGACCTCATACACATTATATTGTGGCAGTGCACTAAATTTTAATAGTTTTCGATTGGTTTACATGAGAATGCTAATTTATTTACCTAATTACTGCTATACAAGCTGCGACCAAAACAGTACATAACAAATAAAACAAGCGAAGTGTGAACCTGTCAACAGTTTCGCACGAAGTCATCTGATACTGTCATGTTTGTTACCGCATCAGCTGATATCATGACGAACTAATTGGTGACGATTAATGAATCGTGACGAACTTACCTTGTTCACAGCACAAATCACTATTTCTGCCATTGCCATTCCCTTGATCACAATCCTCACCTGTTGTGCCTGTTTAAATTGATTTAACGCGAAGAAACAATATAAGTCACTATACAATTAGATACTTTCATGTTATGCAGGTGAAGGTTGTTTTAGATACAGTGGAGCACCTCGCCGCCAATGAACACTGGAACTGCATGAGTAATAACACAGAATGAAATGAAACCTTTTACTAACATTATCCAAATAAAATCTTTAATACAAACCCTAACCCTATATATATATATATATATATATATATATATATATATATATATATATATATATATATATATATATATATATATATATATATATATATATATATATATATATATATATATATATTATATATATATATATATATATATATATATATATATACACTTCTGCGTCCCCCCTTGTGGTAATCACATGCGCGCATCACGCTTTCTGGAAGTACAAATAGACGGTACTGTCCCACATGCGTTTGTCACCAACGAAAACCAAGGTGTATTAGTAATGTTCACGTTATTTAGGTCTGTTTTGCCGGCATCAGTACTTGCCTCAATGTTTTTGCACTCCTTGAAATATGGCGAAAAACTTGAAAAAGGTCTATTACCGACACCTTACAAAATAATTATTCACACGCACAAACGAATAATAGGCCCACGCTTAACGCATGACGCAACGTCCATTCGCACTGATTGTATGACAGTTGCATGCATGCAACTTCTCCTAACGAACCCTCACTAACTGCTTATTGACCGAGCGATGCGGTCTGTACAGTTATATATCGGACTGAGGTTTTTTAGTACGGACAGAGCGAGCGCAGCTAGCCGAGGACCGTGCACAAAAACTGAGGTCCGATATTTCACTGTGCAGACCGAACAAGTGAGGTCAATAAGCTGTTTATTATATAGCCTCAAGGAGAAGTTTTCGACACCAATTTGGTTGATTTCTTGACTTCCGCTCTCGACTTCCGCTTACTTCCGTTCATTGTCTTTGTCTTCGTCTGGATAATAGAACTCGCTTACCGAATGCTCACTATCGCTCATGATGAGTGAAAAGTAAGCTATGGAAATTTAAACCTGATATTTTGAGGAGTTTGTGCCTTTTGAAGTTCTAGGGCATTATCACTTTTCGTAATACCCTCGCATTTCACGCGGAGGTCAATACAGCAAAATCCGGACCGCAAATTAACCAATGATATTGCGTAATTCAACCGGAAGTAACCCTGCCCATATAATCCCCCCGGCGCGAAGCGCCGGCCGAAGGCCTGAGGGCGACGGTGCTAATATCGACCGGCGTTTAGTCCCTTATAACGGAAAATGCAAAAGGAATCTGATCTTGCATCCAGTTTAATTGCCCCCGCAGGGTTTTGGCCCCAGAGGGCCAAAACCCGAGGAGGCATATATAGCAGTCCGAGCGCGTATGAAGTATTCAAGTACACCTAAACGAAAGTTCGTTCAGATCGTTCGAATTTGGGTCATGCACAAAATTTTCATGCACAAGCATGCGCAGTGGATACAACAAGCATGCGCAGTGGTGACAACTACACGAGGAGGCAGGCAAAGGCGAGTTTTTAAAAGACTTCTACATCTTTCTATAATCTATTTGTGTATATTTAATCAGTTGCAGAGTGACATTGTGTTTTCATTAATAAGTCCAGTGTTGTTATAAAAGATCAGAGCAAAAGCTTTTCAATGCATGTATTCAGTATGGCACCACAACATGTACGGATCAATCTTTTCTCCAATATATTAGAGAGGCGGTGTGGTGTTATTTGCGCCTATACTGTAATTCATTTCAAGCAATGGATTGTAATGCACAGTTTTCAGAAATATTTGAACGAAAATGCTTTACTCACTTAAACACGCATGAAAAAAACATATTTACGACTCAGTATAGCTTTGAAAGTTGTTACAGAAACATTAACTGAAAAACTACTACTTCTGCAGGACATCGATTTTCACTTATCTCCCAACCACAAATTAGTGATTAAAATGAACAAGCATCTATAACGTCCATCCCCAGACAACTAAACTATTTGAAGAGTGGACTTCACAAAACAATAAAATTGTTATTGTTACAATTGTTAACATTACTTGTTTCACCATGATAGATACATTAACACTATCTATGTACATGTAAATTTTGAGACATTTGTCGATCCAAACATTCTAGACAAATTAACATTGTCATACCTGTATGGCTATAATTGTTAACATTACTTGTTTCAGCATGAATAAAATATTAAATATCTAATTAAATAACTATTTTTTTATTGACGATTCAAAACATTCTAGAAAAATTAAAAGATAGTTATCGTTGTTAATATTACTTATTTACACTGCAGGTACATTAAAATACCTATGATATGTGTAAATTTGTAAAATAATAATTTTTATACTTTCATTGACAAAACAACCTCAATCCATGATAATTGCTCAGGATAATTGAAAAACAGACACCTAGGAGCCAGGGGAAGCTAATCTCTCTCTATATATATCTGCAACATCATTTGAAAATGTATAATTTTCATTTCATTCACAGCAAATGTACATACAACTAATTTCTATAACTTTTAACACACTACAGCATTCTACGATCAAGTTGAACTAAAACTCCGGGGGCAGATTTAGTGATAACTATTTCTAGTTATATATATATTCAGGATCAACGTCGTCGATCATGCGCGGCATCGGAAAATTTGGCCATGGTAACTAGATATGGTAAATATCTGCATTTGAATTAATATTTAAATTGAATCCGTCAAACGATTGCGAATGCAAAAATTGAAACGGTTCAGAGGTTTTTTTTCAAAAAGAGACATAGTTTTTGAGGAAATAGAAATCCGAATCCGAATATGTATTTTGACTCGCTAATTCCAAATCTGTTTCCAGAATTGAAAACGGTTAAATATTGATAGAAAAGGCGGGCGAGGGGATTATTGCGGATTCGTATTTCTAGTAGTATGAGTTAATGCCTTCCATATGTATGTAAATATTGAATTCGCAGATTACAAATGCTCAGCAGGTTTCTCGTCCAGATGCTCTTAAAGGGATATGGCAATATAAATTAAATTTGTCTCATGTGAAAGAACTTGTAAAATGGTATAAGAAGACCTTTTACAAATTTTCTGTATCTTTCTTGGTTTTTCAAATATTTCAGGTAATTATGACAAAAGACTACAATCCGCCATCTTGTTGTAATATTTGACCCAATTAACTAGGAAATTGGTGACGTCACAAGCAGGGTAAACCTGATGAAACTACTCCATAGGTGACCGAATTTCCGCGGAAGGCTTTTTAAAATGTTGTGGGCCAATTGAAAATGGAAATAGGGGAACATAATCGAGTTTCTGGCTCATAATGTCGTAAGGTTGGCATGATCAAAATTTCACTTTACCCTACTTATGACGTCACTTGCATATCGAAAATAATTCCAAGATGGCGGACAGAACGCTGTCTTTCGTCAAATTATTTCGAAAACCAAAAAAGATAAGAGGAAATTGTAAAAGGTCTTGTTATACCATTTCACGAGTTCTTTCAAATGAGACAAAGTTAATTTATATTGCCATATCCCTTTTAAAGAAAAGAAAACTAGATCGTCATGGCGCTGTGACGCTGTCTTGGGTTATAATCCATCTTTCAATTCTCTCATATAGTCAAATATGTAAATGTACCTCGGGTTTGCATACTTTTACGAATAATAATTTAAATATACGTTTTTTTGGATGTGTGAAGTTGATCGTCCAGGTTGTTGTAGTCTTGAGAAAGACCATTGTTGGTGACTGACATTTCGACGGGCTCAGTGGCGGTGATCATCTTCAGACTATGAAAATGAATGCCGCTGAGGCCGTCGAAACGTTGTCACCAATAATAGTTTTTCTCAAGACTAGAACAACCTGGACGATAAACTTCACACATCTAATGATACTCCTAGGTTCAAACCATTTACTTTATACGTTTTTTATTAATTACCACTTTGCCTGCGAATCAGTTGAACTGGTTCATATTATCTCTTGTAAGATATGTGATAAGATTTGGGTAGTTTAGCCCGATGCCCCAAACTAAATGATCTTTAAGATTTTTGGCCTTACTAAATGATACAAATGACTCCGACAAAGATTGCGACAAAGATTGTTAATTATATACGGAGCTCCAGAAATAGAGGAATGAAAATCCAGAACCATGGGTCTACTATAACGATCGTTACTAACAGGTGGTTTTCTCTTAAGAGCTACAGAGCGAAAAATATATAAATGCAGCCCTGGCAACCTACAAAATCCAAAACTTATCATCCTATAGCCGTTCTTCTTAAATCAGTTTTTCATATATGCATATACGTCTATTGTCGTAATCTTGGCTATAACGTATTTAATATACTCGTTTGACATAATTGGGATTACAAGTCCTTGAGTGTTTTCGGTCTACAATATAGATCTTTGGTAATAGAACATGCCATAAAAGGCAGATGTACACAAAGGGAATGGAATGTAGCTCTCGAGCGAGCAGACGTAAGTAGTACGTCTGCGAAGAAGGCAAGGGCGCTACCGTCGTACTCTAGTCGAGATTATTAAGGCAGGACTCCATGAATTGGGTAATTATCGATTCAAGAGGTCAAGATATATGGGCCATTGACTTTATAATTTCAATTGTTTTCTGGGGATATATCAGATTTATATCCCGCTTTAGAACAAAATTAGAAACCGAACCAATATATATATATATATATATATATATATATATATATATATATATATATATATATATATATATATATATATATACACTGTAAATGAAAAAGGGTTGAAACGACCCAAAATTTCGTTTTAGCCCTGTTGGAGCCGAAGCTGTTTTGGCCCTACGTGAAAGCCATTTTGGGATTCGAGAGCTAGATCGACACTAACAGGGCCATTTTAGGTACACTAAAAGCCAATTTGGCCCTACCCGTTTCCAAAACAGCCCTGCCATTTTTCAATTCAGCCCCACCGTTTTCCAATTCAGCCCCACAGATCAAAACGACTCTCATTCCCGGGGCTGTTACGGCTCCACTTGCAGCGCTACTTATGATGTCCATATCAGCCCCCAATGAATTCATTTTGGCTCTCTTTTTCCGAATCGGCTCTAGCACATGTCAAATCGACCCACTTGTCAAATCGACTCCCAGTGGCAAATCGACTCCGCTGTCAAATCGACTCCCGCGTGCCAATTTAGCTCCCGTTCTTCAAATCGACGCCCGCGTGTCATATCGACCCCTGAGTTTCAAATCGACTCATGTCAATTGTCAAATCGACTCGCACGTGTCAAATCGACCCGTGTGTGTTAAATCGACTCCTGGCTGTCAAATCGACTAGGGCGTGTCAAATCGACTCGCGCGTTTCAAGTCGACTCGACCGTGTCTCAAATCGACTCTCTTGCCAAATAGTTCTCCCTGTGTAATCGGCTCGCGCGTGTTAAAGCGACGCGGGTGAAAGAATTGATATTATCTTCTCGATAGTTTTTATTGGTCGAGAATATCATCTATCTTTCAAGTGGCATGTTTGGCCAGTAAGACAATAGTAAGTATAAATATGGGCCATTCTGGTTAGTAGATACATCATACATTTGAACCGTTTTGCGAGTTAGACTTAACCAGTTACATCGTGCTACGTCAATATGGATGCTTCCAGACAACATTTTTATGTTCAGAAGTAAAAGATTGGTTGCTGTCCCATGATTTCCCAGAGGTCGTGGAACGTATCGGTAAGTTTCGCGATATTAGATATTTTTACTGGAATGGCACTATATATTGCAGTTCTATCTTTTTGATCAATATTGTGTAATAAATGTGATTTTTTATATTTGTATATGTAGAAAGTGAAGAATTAAATGGCGAGGACATGACAGCCTTGTACGACGTTGACGCAGAAATGAGACACTTTTTTCCTTCATTCAAATTTCGCCAGAAATTTAAGGGATTTCTTAGTGACGTAATTAAAGAGAAGGTAAGAATTTACGTTAAAATTTTCGCTTTCGCAAATTTTATACATTGTAACTGTTTAACAATTTCTATCATACTAGACTAACAAAATATGTTCTATTCGAAAACCCGGCGCAGACGACCCGGGCTCTGGGAACGAGAATGTATGCGCCCGCGATATATTCATTCAGAGGTTCAGAGCATGCGTAGAAACTATTTGCGAATTGGCGCCTATTCTACAAGTGACCGTTGGGATTTATATTTGCATTCGAAGAAGGAAAATCGGATAAAATATAACGCTAAACTCGCGTTGGATACAGTATTTTGTTCACTTAATATTTAGTGTTATAAGATGTTACTTTTCTCAGGAAATACGTTCAAGAAACGCCTCGTAGTTGGATTGTCCGCTGTGGAAGAATTTTCAACATGGCTGATCTCCGTGTCGACCTGATCACTGGACTGTCGATTTCGCTACTAAGCTTATTCAAATTGTTGCGTATATAAGCTACAAAACGAATACGAGCCTTGTAGTATTAAATTCCAGCTTCTCTGTTTGTTATATTTGTAGTGTGCGTGTGCGAGTGACGGCGAGAAATGAGAATGAAGATGATGGTGTTATGGTGTACATGTACCAAACACTTCTTATCTAGCCGAGGCCCATGCGTATCCAGTCACAATGACAATCGCCAACGTCTGCCGATAGTTATCCCAACCAAGCTAGTTCTCCCGAGTAGGTGTATCGGCTGTCGCCAACGTGGCTTCATCTGTGCATGTAAGTCTTAAAATTGCCATATTTTACATTCCAATATATTTAACCTTAGTAATTTTGATGTGTATGTTTAATCTTCTCCTATTTAAGCTAGTTAAGACTTAATTATTGCAATTTTGTCTACGATTTAAAGATCTTTTATCATTGAATCTTTGACAGTTCTATCGAGAAAATTATTCAACAAGTTATAGGAAGGTTAGGATTAATAAATAAATAGACGGACAGTTTCTGAATGCCTGAACTGGCAAATATTATGGACATTCACATTGGTGGTTTATTTCAGCTTATTGGATAGAAATTCAATGGACAGGGAAATCATTATTATAATTTGGCGGCCCTTTTTCCCCAGAGTGTATAAAGATCACTTTTAGGTTTCAAGAGTTTGTAGAACTGCACAACATATACAATTCTCTGGTTATGCTGCCCTTGAAGCAAAATAATATTTCTTAATTAGTTTTACACTTGTATATAAAAAATCTATCAATGTTATATGTTTGATTTAGAAATATATTATTTAATCACATTTCTACGGTCTGTACTATGATATACATGGGCTACATACTCTTTGGGAACCTGCAGGGCTGTGAGCAGAACATTTTCATGTTCTGGAACTCTGTCCTAAACACGATGTGTGGGTGCGAAGATGTTGTGTAGGAACAGAACTGTACAGATTAGAAATATGATTACTGATATTTTTCCAAACATAGAAGAGAGATGAAAAAGGCAATTAATAGCCTGAAGTCATATGTAGTTTATTTGAGATCTGAAAATGATAAGCTAAGGAAGAGGACCAGAGAAAAAATGCAGTGCAGAACTACAATTCTTAAAATGTGAAAAGTTAAGAAATGTAAAAGCTATAAGAAGAGATCAGCTAAATTTAGTTTTGAATGATAAAGAAAAGGGAATCATTCTAGGAAAGGTTTGTTTTGGAGCTTGTAAGCTTACGTTACATGTTTCTGGTGAATCTGTACTTGTTGTAGCCTGTGTGCAGACCCCACCTGATAATAATATTATTATTACCGGTCGCAGAAGGTGATATAGTGTAATTCATGTTGATGTCTATTTTGACTCGAGTTTCCAACAGATGTTCTCCCTTTGTGTTTGCCTTGATATTAATCCCAAATTACTTATGGAATTTTGTGGTCTGACTGATTCAAAATGCTGAACAGTATTTTCATTGTTGAAAGGTATTGCTCCTATTTCTCTTGTGCAAAATAATTAGTTGGATAGCCTGGGCAAGTGTTGTGATGGATGTTTTTATTTACACACAATGGGTATTCTGCATTGTGACGTTAAGTCAGATAATATTATGGTTATCCACGGTTCTGCTATGCAATTAGAACCTAAAATAGTATATTTAAATTTTAAATTAGGCAAATTATATAAGAAATTGTGTAGTAAAGAAAATTCCAAGTAATAAAAGAAACTTTACAAAGGTAACTATCAACACATTGTCATTAACCGTGTGCATTATATGACGGGTTGTATCCATGTGCTGCAACAGATGTTTATAGCTTTGGCATACTGCTGAATTAGGTTTCAAAATTACCAGCACTAGAACACCTCAAGAAA
Source organism: Chrysogorgia sp. JL179-B06 (assembly GCA_035772405.1). Lineage (NCBI taxonomy): Eukaryota > Metazoa > Cnidaria > Anthozoa > Scleralcyonacea > Chrysogorgiidae > Chrysogorgia > Chrysogorgia sp. JL179-B06. The sequence goes on along the minus strand of JAYKKM010000385.1, from coordinate 1,665,737 downwards.
GTGTCCTGTTTGTGTATTAATTCAGTGTTTGGATCAACGCCCCAAAAATAAGTTGAGGTATTTAGTGACATTAATGCTAGTTTCACAAATCTACGGTATGTATCATGATTTGCAAGTTGCAAACAGACAAATTATTTGCTGATGCCAAAGGCAGGCTTGCAGTACTGGTTTGTATGTTTGATTAGTGTTGGAATACATGTATATTTACCACTGCACTGTACACTGTAGATTGTAAAATTGAACATACAGTATGTCACAACCATGCTCTTTATAATTATTCAAGGCTAAGACTAACTGGATAGAAAAATGCAAACTGCCCATCATGGTATGTATCTGTACTATATAGTTTTGTTAATTAAAAAATGTGTGTTTTGTTTCTTTGAAATAAATATATATATATAATGTGGGTTGTAAACTTGTAAACTGCAGAGAACTTAGAGGAATGAACTACATACATTTTGACATACATACACATACCGGTACATACTTACAATACATACATACTTACAATACACACATACATCATACATGCATTAAAACCTCGGCAGAACACAACTTATAATTTTGCTTTAATATATATATCAGAATTGTCTTACACAACATGTGAGTGTAGTTTCTCATGTACACTAAGGCTACACGCACAAAGCCAGGTGTTACAAAACTCTTAAGCGTCACTATATAACTAACAGTCTAACATAATTGTGCTATTTGTTGTATTGTATTGCAAATACTGCAATATGGCTAGCTCTGCTACTAGTGACATCAGTGTTGTTCTGGGCATTTGTTTGCATGGCGAAAAAAAAGGCCACGCACGTGCGTTGGGAATCAATGTATACAACACAATTCTCACCCAAATAGTAATTACATAGGGAGAATAAAGAAATGTCTTAATATGTCTCTAGATGTTTGAGAAAACCTATCATTTCAATCTGATACAAGCAAAGTGAAGTATCATGACTGAAATATCATTGGCAAACCTGTTTTTACGTTCTGAACGATGCGTTTATCGCAAACGAATTTTGACCAAATGCTCATCAGGAACAAATATGGAGAAATCGTAATTAGCACTGACCTTGCTTCCCATGCCATTCAAATATATCCATTTCAGTCAGTTTACAAGCTGGTTTCAATCTGATTCGAGTTGCCCAAGAGACAGTTCCTTCGGTTGTATATATGATTTTTTGCGTGTATTTGTGATCTCTGTGTTTTCTCAGTGTCGAATCTTGTATTAGTCCTTTCTCCGGATTCTGCGCATAATTTTGAGTGCAATTCATTGCGTACTAGACGGTATATTTGCATGTATCGTGGTTCGATACATTGGCCGCCATTTGTTTAGGTACCAGTCTCTTAAACTGTAAATAAACACTCGGCTTTGAAAACTACACGACAAATGGCGGTATTTTTAAATATATGAATATGTATGAAGGCGAAGACGAGGCCTCTATTTTAATAAATAACTTAACACTTAACAAACAGTGTTATATTACAGGTTCGATTCCTGTCCGGGACATCATTTTTCTGAGGATATGAGCTTGACGATCGTGCATCAGTGCATGTATCGTCTAAGTTCTCCCACATTCACAACAGCAGTATTATATAAAACAGTGTTATATATTAAACAAGCAAACAGGCGATGGATTTCTCATTTCCATAACAAATAAATTATTGATTGGATGGCGAGTCCAGAGTCAGAAATCCAATGAATTAAACTATGTTAAATTACTGGACAATTGTCATTCTATTCCTGAAAACAACGTGAAATGTATTGTTGGTAGTCTGGGTAATAGTATAGTGCCCAACGCCTTCCTCCGCCCCGTCCCCTAAATGTATTTCATTTCTCGTCACGAAGAAAGTTGGAATTTTCTACATATAGAGAGTTATTCAATATTTTATTAAGTTTGTTCTAGAACTGTAGGTCGAAAAATATTGAAAGGCAACAGATTAATTTTTGATATAATTTGTTATTTTTAGGAGCATGAAAAAGTGAAACTTGTACTTGTCTCAAACTTGGCACAACCTCATATTGTGGTCCTTGGAACTGCATTGGAGTATGACAGGCTATTTATTGCAATAGAGGCAACTGCTGTTTTGAGCAACTGCTGTTTTGAGGCTGTTCTTTCCTTGTTGACAAATTTCTATATTTTAATATAGATTATGGTAACGCCAAGGGTGTGTTATCCTTTTTGGAAACTGTAGTTCTTGGTAACACTAAGCAAAGTGGTCAGTTGCCAATAAGGGTTGCAATTTTTCAATGCATTGTCATAAGTATTTCATGAGAACCATGTTTATATTTTGGCTATTATTTTAGGTTATTGTTATCAATGAATTGATAAACTTTATTTGTTCAGACAGTCGAACTCTTATGCAAGTTATTCACAAAATAGGTTACAGCAAGTACAGTAATCAATGTGATATTAGACAATGCCTTTAGGTTATTAATATTGCTAGTTATGGTTCCGTATATTATTTCTTTTGTTAACTTCGCAAATGAAAATGATAATATTTTCTGTTTAATTACAATTATTCGTTCTAAATATTGTACAGTTGCTGTATTTTAATCTTTTGTTCGACTCTGGTTGCAGGTCCAAGCCCCATACTGGTCCAAACGGTTCAAAAATTTTGCTAACTTTTAATCTGCTGTGTATTGGCTTATTTTGGGTCCGTATAATGACTAAAATATAGAGCCAAAATAGCTCCGCTCCGCAAGCTAAATCGACACTTTCTTGGGGCCATAATGCCACCGAATAGGAGCCAAATTAACTCCTTGATTTTCCAAAATGGCTCCGCGATTTTCTGAAATGGCCCTTGTCAAAAGTTGAAACAGCCCCTGCTTCTTCCAGAACAGCCCTTGATTGGGGCTGAAACTGCTCTCTATTGTTGGAGCCAAAATAGCTCCGCTCCGCAAGCTGAATCGACACTTTTTTGGGGCCATAATGCCACCGAATAGGAGCCAAATTGACTCCTAGATTTTCCAAAATGGCCCCACGATTTTCTGAAATGGCCCTGGTCAAAAGTTGAAACAGCCCCTGCTTCTTCCAGAACAGCCCTTGATTGGGGCTGAAACTGCTCTCTATTGTTGGAGCCAAAATAGCTCCGCTCCGCAAGCTGAATCGACACTTTTTTGGGGCCATAATGCCACCGAATAGGAGCCAAATTGACTCCTAGATTTTCCAAAATGGCCCCACGATTTTCTGAAATGGCCCTGGTCAAAAGTTGAAACAGCCCCTGCTTCTTCCAGAACAGCCCTTGATTGGGGCTGAAACTGCTCTCTATTGTTGGAGCCAAAATAGCTCCGCTCCGCAAGCTGAATCGACACTTTTTGGGGGCCATAATGCCACCGAATAGGAGCCAAATTGACTCCTAGATTTTCCAAAATGGCCCCACGATTTTCTGAAATGGCCCTGGTCAAAAGTTGAAACAGATCCTGCTTCTTCCAGAACAGCCCTTGATTGGGGGCTGAAACTGCTCTCTATTGTTGGAGCGAAAATAGCTCCGCTCCGCAAGCTGAATCGACACTTTTTTGGGGCTATAATGCCACCGAATAGGAGCCAAATTGACCCCTTGATTTTCCAAAATGGCCCCGCGATTTTCTGAAATGGCCCTGGTCAAAAGTTGAAACAGCCCCTGCTTCTTCTGAAACAGCCCTTACTTAAAGCTGAAACAGCCCATACCCTGGAGGGGTCAAATCACCCCTTAGGGGCCATCTTATTATAGGTGCCATTTTGACCCCAAAAAAAGATCTATTCTGGGGTCACCGTTTCGGCCCCCTTTTTTGGGTCGTTTCAGCCCATTTTCATTTACAGTGTATATATATATATATATATATATATATATATATATATATATATATATAATATATATATATATATATATATATATATATATATATATATATATATATATATAATATATATATATATATATATATATATATATATATATATATATATATATATATATATATATATATATATATATATATATATATATATATATAATATATATATAATATATATATATATATATATATATATATATATATATATATATATATATATATATATATATATATATATATATATATAGACAACAATGCTGACGGTATATATCAGAATATAATAACTGCGCACAATGAATCAGCCAAGAAACATATTCCACGGAAACCCAAACGTAAAGGATATGTACCATGGCAGGATGTTGACGTTACTTCTAAGAGAGATGCTCTGAGAATAGCCTATCAAGAAAAAATGAAACAACCAACCATCGCTAACATCGAAAAGGTGGAGCAGGGCAAAAAAGCTCTCAAAGAGGCCTACAACATCAGCCAGCAGAAATATATACAGGAGAAAACCGAAACAATAACAGCTGCACATATACAACGACAATCCAGGCTTGCCTGGGAAACAGTAAATGAGGTTTCAGGACGGAAAAGCAGTCCCAAAGGGCGATTAAAAGGTGATTCTCCTGAAGATCGTGTAAAAACATGGAAAGATCATTTCTGTAGCTAATTTGCTTGGACAATCGCCAAACATCGAGGATAGTCATACAAGAATAATAAATGACAAGACATTACCAATACAAACAGGAGACTTTACAACTGCAGAACTCCAGAGGTGTATTAACAGCATGTCCAATAATAAAGCTCCTGGGTTAGATGAAATCCCTACCGAGGTATGGAAAACAGGGGCATTGAACAGGCCGTTACTTGATGTGTGCAACCTGATGTTGAAAGGGGATAAACCATCAATTTGGACCAAGAGTCTATTAATAACACTCCCAAAGAAAGGAGACCTCGGTGTACCAGACAACTACCGTGGAATCAGTCTCACTGTTATTGCTGCCAAAATATACATATATGCTTAGAATACATATATATATAATATAAGCATATATAAGAATATAAGCATATATGCTTAGAATACGTCCTCACATCGAGCCAATCCTGCGTAAGAACCAAAATGGATTTAGACCAACTAGATCAACAACTGCTCAGATATTAGCACTACGGAGACTGGTGGAAGGAATTAAAGCGAAGAACCTCCCTGCAGTTCTGACCTTTGTCGATTTTAAAAAGGCTTTCGACTCAATTCACAGGGGTAAAATGCTGTAAATTCTAAGAGCTTATGGAATACCAGAAGAAATCGTAGCAGCTATTGGATTGTTATACCGTGAAACTGAAGCTCAGGTACTTTCTCCAGATGGTGAAACAGATTTTTCTTCCCAATACTAGCTGGTGTACTACAGGGGGATATATTAGCGCCGCTATACTCTTCATAATAGTATTAGATTATGCGATGATCGGACAGCCATAACTTGTGAGGATCTAGGGTTCACATTGCAACGACGTAGAAGTAGTAGATACCCAGCTGTAACAATTACAGACACTGACTTTGCAGATGACATCGCTCTTCTTTCTAACACACTAACAGACGCTCAACTTCTGCTAAACAAGGTAGAATCTGCTGCAAAGGAAGTAGGATTGCGTATAAACGCCTCTAAAACGGAATACATTACATACAATACTCATGGCAGCTTAACCACCATTGATAATGATCAACTAAAGAATGTTGATGACTTCCAGTACCTTGGTTCATGGATAGACACTAGACAGTAGCAGAAAATATATTACGGTGAGGAAAGCAAAGGCATGGTCGGCACTTTCAAAAATGGATACCATCTGGAAATCAGACCTTTCACGACAGCTCAAGATCAAGTTCTTTCGTGCAACAGTAGAAAG
>JAYKKM010000385.1:1580000-1655000 GCA_035772405.1 Chrysogorgia sp. JL179-B06 | reverse complement strand
CATATTATATTAATTTTACATTTGATTGTTTGTTTGTAAGAAATGTAATAACATCTATGTTAATAAAATCTACTTTATATATCCTTCAGAAAGCACTTCAACAAGAGTAGCTTAAATATATATATAAAACCTGCATTACATATGCAGTTCTATTCCAAGGACAAAAGTGTTTCCCCAGAAACACTAAGTGGAGGCCAGGCCAGGCATAACATAGATATATTGCATGAATGTGTCAGCTCAACCAACAAGCAGGTGAAGTGCACCCTTGATCAATGTGGTGATAATGTGATATAATTTACTGTAATGCATTGCATCAATGACAATGTTGTGCTTTTAATTTTTGTATGGGCATAAAGGCATTTGTACATTTGAGTGATGTAAACATGCATTGTACAGGTTTATAAAAATAAGTATTATAAAATAATCTATATAAAATAATTATAAAATAATCAGTATTATAAAATAATCGGAAGTAAATGAGCGACAAAACGCTGTCTGATTGAGATAAAAAACCGTGTCATTATAAGTCAATATTAAAGCATAGCTAAGCTGACGTGTTCCTCGCGTAGATTTTGTCGTTTTTGACGTAGTGTAAATCACAAAAGGAAGTCAAAGAATACCTGGATACAAGACTAATCAAGGTACTAACACAAGAGAATGTTTTAACTGCAACGTTGAATACATTTTCATCGCTAAAATCGCTAACATGTTTCCTAGCAACGCACATAGCAACGCCGCTTATAACAGTTAAATCTGCATTTTTCATGGACTTTTAGTGTTAATTTAATGGTATTATTTTATAAAAGAAATAAAAAGCTTTGTCTTGTGTGATTATCGAGTTATAATGGCACTCGAGAAGTTAGTAAAACAGTGGCGAAGCTGGTCGTAGCAACTGGTCATGCATGCTTATTATACAATATATTTCTAAAGATCTGAATATGTAAATAGTTTCAAAATTTGCATGCCGTACGACGAAACGCTAACCTAATATCATCAAAACCCTAAACATAACCCTAAATCTAGCCAAATTACTAACCCTAACCAAAAAAACTATGCAGAAAAGGCAAATTAATTGCTCAACACAGACTCGCAGTGTACTATTATTAGCCATTATTTGAGAAATTATTAATTCATTTACCTTTATTTGTGTCTGTTCTTGCCCGTTAACACTGCAGTCTACAATTACGGCTTGAAATCAGCTGAAAAAAGTCTGTATAATTTGATGCTTTAGTCCAGAGGTTCTGCAACTTCTAGTACGCCGCCCGCCCGCTCCCAAAACCCAAAGCCGCGCCCCCCAAAAAAACGCTTTCGGTTTTCGGGGGGGGGAGGCGTAAATATTGTCGCGTGACGTCAATTTAAATTTAAACGCCAAATGTAACTACCAAAAAACCGTTTATAGTACGTACGTCCCAATCACAATTCCTAACCCTAATAATCCTAACTTAACCCCTTGCACTGCCAAATTATCCCTCTCTAACCCCAATTTTCCTTTGTTACCACGGCAACAATAAAGGATCGTTTACCATACATACAAATATATATATATATTCCGACATAAAGGCTACTTTCACTTCCCCTTGCATAATAAAAAAGCGCGGGAAAAAATTCCGTCGAGATTAGCACCCTCGCCCCAGGACCTTCGGTCCTGGACGGCTCTTCGCGCCGCCGGGCGAGGGGACAACAACCATGTCATGTTATTGTTTGTTTGTTGTACAGTTGTACTGAATTATGATTGTTCAGAAATCTTTAGACAAATTTTGAAATACTTAACAGAGAGATTTATGCTATATGCCATTAGAAAGCCCTTGAAAATTCACAATTATGGTGCAAGTTTCAAGTTTGTACCCTGTAGCTGTGAGCAGAGCCTTCTTATTGTAGCTATCATGGAGAAATTTGAAAGTGCGTAAAGTTTAGAATTTTAAAAAATATTTTTGGTATTTGCTCAGAAATATTTTGACAAATTTCAAAATACTTAACGGAGAGAGATGTACTATATACCATTGGAAAGCCCTTGAAAAACAACAATTTTAGTGAATAAGGGAGATCTCGGAGTACAGGTACACAGATGATACATAGATGATTGTCATGCAAGCTCATATTCTCATAAAAAATATTCTGTGGGACTGTGACAGGAATTGAACCTGTATATATAGTAACTTTCTGATTCTGGTGAGAAGCTCTAACCATTGAGCTCGACTCAGGTAGAGAGTGAAGGTTACAATGATGTACTATACTGATTCGATTCATTGCCTATATGCGGCTCGCATTCGCGTACAGCAGTGTATATATGAACACATCTATATATATTACAACTACTGCATAGGCAGTACATATATCACTCAAACTGAGTACATTATTGTAACCGTCACTGGCAATAAGGTTATTCTTTTTTCAACTGGGAATAATTTTTCTGAGGATATGGGCTTGACGTCCATGTATTGAATACTGTCAAGCATTCCATAAATGATCTGTGTTTACGCCATCCATTATGGAACATGTTAGGCCTACAGTAGCTGTGCTTGTTAATAGGCTTGGGCAATGCTTGTCCTAGCCTTATAAGTAATGTAAAATACAGCTTATATAAGATTATGTTGACATTGGTATATGTTGACGCTCACTATGTTAGCAGAAATTGTTAGGGATTAAACAAGCTACTGTGTCAGTTAGATCATTGTCGACATGCAAGCAGACTAGGCATGTCATCCTGAATATAGGTTACATGTGTACATGGTGATAAAATTTAGATACTTAACAGTATAGACATGCCCATATGCTTTGTTACATGGCTTTTGTATTAATAACCATCAGAATATGGTATCTGCAATCTGCATTAGGCATTAATAATAATAATAATAATAATAATAATAATAATAATAATAATAATATAATAATACTAATAATAATAATAATAATAATAATAATAATAATAATTTAATAAAACAGTCTTCTTTACAAGTAGATTACAATATAAAAAAGTTGAAGATAAATATATATATATATATATATATATATATATATATATATATATATATATATATATATAATATATATATATATATATATATATATATATATATACATATATGTTTATAAATTCTAATTACAATCATTTAATCTATTAATAAGTAGAAAGAAATCAATATAAAAAAATAAATATAAAAATAAAATAAAATAATTCAAGTATAAAATAATCGACTTTCTTAAATGGTAAGTGCAATGTCCGTGTTCGAGGTTCGATGCGACGATGCTCTCGTACCTCTAATACATGAAATAGCCGACCTAAGTAGAGCAAATGAGAGAGAGAATGAGAGGAATCCAGGAAAGTGCAGTACTATATTCAGTTTTTCGTTTTAATGCCAGCAACTCTCCTACAGTGCTTTCTTTGATAAGTCCTCCCGTTGTTGAGAAAACCAAAGCGGTGAAGTAGCCATGCTCGACTTCTCTAATCCTGTCTCCGTATTCTCTCTTCTTGGTTTGTTCCTGTCTTTGGTATAAAGCAGCAATGTTTGTGTTGCGATAGCTTGGCGCGTTCGAATGAAACACCCTCACATCAAAGATGCGCTTTGCTGTCGACACCAGAAGCCTTTGATTTGATATCCGCCCTGGCTTCTTCTTGCTTGTTTGCTGTTCCGGGAAGAATGTTCTCGCCAGATAGAGGTTGTAATTGCGGTTCTTTTTCCGTGTCGGTGCAGACTTTATTCAACCAATCAGCTGTCAAATCACGAATTTCATGATGACGAATAATTTTCATTCCTCCATGCGGGCAGATCATGGGATGATCAGTCGAGAAACTCACGCCACATACACAATAATTGGAGAGATTTTTCAACTGCCACCCATATCTGAGACTAAGGGCATCGCGAAACTCTCCCTTATTCAGATTAAAACCCTGATCTTTCAATTGTAGTGTAGGTTAGCCACGACGAAGACCCTTTTTCATTTAATAAATCCATTACTCTTTGCTTCGTTGCTGGCAGGCTTTCTCTGACCTGTGCAGCCACACACTCATAATGTTGATTCTTCTGTCGACGCAAATTTGCTTTAATATCCTGTAACTGTGGTTTTCTGTAGGACTCTATCAATCATCTCTTTCAGAGGTTCAGCAATCTTTTTGGATGCATCAAATTGAATGTTTGCAGCTACAACTGGATTTATAATGTTAAGTCCGCCATAGCGTGTTGATAAAGAGAGTAGTTTTCTTTCTTCGGGAGAGCAATGATCTCTACCAGTAAGAGAGGGGATGAGCTTCTCATTTATGGCATCTTAAAGTGGCTGGAGTAACTCGCCGACGTTGTCAATTGTTCGAATAATATATTGCCATTTTCTCATGATAACTAGAGTAAAGGCAGCATACGCTGCGTGTGGGTGCATGTCGGCTATTTTAGCAAGAGCTAAAATCTCTTCTACCCATTTTTCCACTTTCTTCGCTACATATTGTTCAACAAAAGTAGCTGTACCAACAGCAGCGCCAAGTATCTTATGACCTTCACTTGTTATTTGGATGCCAGACCCATCGAACATTTCAGTTACTCTTTAGCTATAACGCCGCTGATTAAAAGATTAAATCGAGACGAACCAGACGTAAGACAAGTATGGTTTGCAGACGACTCTACTGCAGCAGGAAGATTGCGTGTACTAAAGAGCTGGTGGCAAGATCTCACAGTTATAGGTCCACGTTTTGGTTACCTTCCGAATGCCAGTAAAACTACATTGGTATAGTTAAACCAGAACTTATTCAAGAGGCGGCCATCGCTAAAGGATCGCCCTGTGTGATTCCTTCCATAGACGAGATTTCTGCTCCACCAGTGACGAATAATCTGATTTGTCTGGTATATAGGTGTTGTTGAGGATAGTGGACATAGCAGGGCATATAATAATAATAATAATAATAACTTTATTTAAACTGTTAGTGAATCCCATCAGCATAAATGCTGGTATTAACGGGAGAACAGAGCTTAATTAAATATTATGACTTAGCTATTAATACAGTAATATACATAAATTGAGAAAAATAACCTAATAAGAAATTTACAAACTACAAACATGAGAATTATTGTCAATTTCTAAAAGATACATATAAATAATACATTTAAAACTATTAATGGATGTTATTTCCCTAAACTTCGAAGGCAAAGAGTTCCAGTCCTTCGCACCAGCATACTTGAACATGGATTGCCCTATTGCACTATGAACCTTCGGGAGATCCAGCAACGTTTTATCTCGCAAATCCTTGTCGTGCATGTTACGTCTAAACCTAAAAATATCTCTTAACTGGTCAGAGCAGTCCAAATTATGCAATATTTTATAAATACTTATAAACCGTAAGAAACGTCGCCTACTGTTCAATGTCAACAACTTTAACTCATTACGCATTTCTTGTGTACATTTACGCCTTCCTTGATGCAGAATAATTCTCATGGCACGGTTCTGCAGTTTTTCGACCCGTTTAGTTTGAGTTGACCCACACTCATGCCACACAATAGAACCATAATCTAATATGGGTAATATAGTTTGTTTATAGATTCGGAGTAAAATTGCCTTAGGTAAAAAGAAGGATATACGATTAAATAAACCAAATTTTGGATATGTTCGTTGACATAATTTGTTTACATGATGTTCCCATGAGAGAATGTTACTAATGCGAACACCAAGATAATTGAATCGAGCATCTCATTATCCAGATATATTCCAATCTTTTTCGCCCTTTTTAGAGCTTGACGCGATCCTATGACCATTGATCTTGTTTTTTTGACGTTTGGTATCATCCTGTTCTTGGCCAACCATTGGTCCACTCGTTTGAGATCACAATTCATTTTTAACTGAGCTACGTCAAGATCTGAATGGGAGCAGTGCGCTTCAGTATCATCAGCATAAAGTGACGGTTTCGAGTCGATAAAGCAGTGCGCGATAGGATTAAAAAGAAAACAGAACAGCGAAGGACCCAACACTGAGCCTTGTGGGACACCGTTATTAAGCGGTAGTAATTCAGATTGAACATCATTACAAACAACATATTGTTGTCTGTCAGTAAGATATGAACAAACCCAGTTTGTTTCAGCTTCACCAAACCCGTATTTCTTCAACCTATCTAGAAGAACACAATGATCGATAACATCGAACGCCTTTCGTAGATTTATAAATGTTGCTACTGAATATTGTTTTTGGTCCACGGCTAATTTCAAGGAGTCGATCACTTGTATTAGAGCGGTGGTGGTCGAGCTGTGTTTAGTGTATGCGTACTGATTGGGTTTGAGAAACGTTTGGAACTCTTTGTCGTGCTCTTGTATTTGGTTGTTAACACACAATTGACACACTTTAGAGAAGCAGGGCAAGATAGATATGGGTCTATAATTATCACGGTTTGTTTTAAGATTTCCCTTGAAAATAGATGAAATTTTGGCAGTTTTCCATTTGTTCGGAAATATCCCAGTCTCCAATGAACTGTTGACAATACAAGACAGACTTTGGGAAATACCCCTTGCAGATATCTTAAGGACCTTGGCTGGAATGTTGTCATGACCAGTAGCCTTGTTTGGTTTTAAGTTAGTTAATAGTTTGTAAATCTCATCTTCGGTTGTTGAGCGAAACTGAAAATTGGTTTGTAAGAGTGGCGATCTTTCCGAGTATGAGGAGAATTGAGATAACGATTCATAATCTAGTGGGTTGCTGCTGGAGGTAGGGAGAGTTGGTGACGAATTTCTAGCAGAAAGCAGATCGGTGGCGATGGTTGTGAAATACAAATTTAAAGAATCGCTAATAGCTTTAGGGTCCGTAATGTCAACACCGTCGACGATGTGCAGGGCAGCTTGACGATTGATAGTATTAAATGCATTTGTAGCATCAACTAATAATATGGCTTCGGTTTCAATAATATGGTTTCAGTTTCAAACGTTTCGATTTCCTTGATTGCATGGATAGCTGCTTCGCACCCGCCTGCTTCGTGGCCAGCACATGTTTGGAGATACCCCACAGCTGATTTGACATCTTCGCCAACTCCTTTAAGGATTGATTTTGATTTTATCCGTCTAGGAACTTCTCCAATCCCAATTGGTCACACTCCTGGATCTTTATCGAGTGGAATTAAGCGACATGCAACGAATGCTGATATTCCATCAGGATTATCAGATGTCGTACACAATCGTCGTGCTACTCCAGCCATAGCATTACACAGATCTACAGAAGCGCTTTTGAACGATGAACAAAACCTGCGCCACGCATAGGCATCTATCCCTGATGGACCGGCACTACCTTGCGTTTTATTTGCTGCTTGCTTTATGCTATCACCAGTTATCCTTTCGAACATTATAGGATCATGGCCAATTTCGTCGCTTTCTGATTCTGGAAGAAGCGTTTCTGGTGATCTTTCCTTCAGGATGTTTCTGTATCAGGATATCGCGGGTGGTTTGCCATTTGGTGTTTCCATTTTATCTATTCCCATGGGTATCAGTTCATCAACAGATAGAAGACCACCTTTTCAGCATTGGAAATTAAACGAACGGCTTGATGAATTTTCCCTTGTAGCATGAGGCGGCTAAAACCTCGAGCAATCTTATCAAACTCAACCGTCCTATGTGTGTTTGATGTTAGATGCTTTTGAATACATTTTCCTTCATTAAGAAGTGCATCAACATTCCCTTGTGACCAAAGCTTCAACCTCATTTACAAATGACTAACATGTTCTTTAGTCTTACTTTTGGCATGTGGCTTTTGCAACAATAGGCATTGCATGACAGAGCAGGCAACACGTTCGAGTGAATTTGCATCAGCATAAGATTGATATAACCTTGCTAATTCTCGCACAAACGATTTACTAAGAAGCTCCCGCAACATCTCTCCGACTCTTCTCATAATAAGCAGCTCTGTCCCGTAAGTTCTGAGCTGTTAGAGCTAACGATGTATATATAACCTTTCTATAACCACAATCGCTTCATAATCTCCATATAGCCCTTTATCCCACGACTGGACGTACCATCACAATTGCTTCTACATTGCTCCAAAGATTTTTTACGACAATCCAATATGTCGATAACCATTTGGTCAGTCCATTTTATTCTACCAGAGGCCTAATCCTTACTCATTGGCGGAATTTTTGTATACATATACGTAAAATATACGCTCGTCAAGTTATAGGTGTTGCCGGCTTCAATATAGGTGAATAAGAATAATAATAATAATAATAATGGAAACTTTATTAAATGACTTTTTAGATAATATACAACTGTAAATCTCGCTTATTTAAGGTAACTTACAATCGGCTACTTGAATCAACACCAACAATATATAACTAATAACTATACATAACAACATATAACAAATATATAGCACAATAATTTTAAAAAGTTAGCAGTTCGGGATTTGTCCATTCCTTGTTTCGGCAACAGAATATATAATAGGTGGTTCTGATTGCGATCGTCGTCATTCTCTTAATACAATAATTTTGGTGAGTCTTGTCAAGACTAAGATCATTTAGCATTTCTACGAATGTAGAACATTCTGCTGCAAAGACACCAAGGGAGCTGATCGATAGGTTTACAAATTTAACTGATCTGAATTGTTCACTTTGACTTTGTTCCCTAATCAATTCTGAATATTTGGATGTTTTACGATCGATATTGTTTTGAAGATTGGACTCAAAACCAACAGTCAGTTCAACAATGTAGAGGCATCCACTTGCAGTTGATAGGAGCAAGTCTGGACGGTATGTGTCACCAGTTATTATGGATGGACTTTTATAACCAGGAAGATCAACATAAAGACTTGAACCACTTACGGTCTGTAGGGTCGTTGTCAGAAAGTTCAAGATAGAGTCGTGTCTCCATGTAAATCGTTCTAGGTACGACTGGCAACCTGCTACTACGTGAAGAAGAGTTTCCGGGGCCATACAAAGAGAGCAATCTGCAGTTGGTAATATACCCCATCTTGCAAGGTTTTGGCGCGTGGGGAGAGAGTTATTCATATATCGTATCGTAAAATTAAAAATATTTTTCGGGAGATTGGACTGAGACGCACACCATATTTTCGTAAGCTGGGGAAAGGAGAACTTAGTAATATTGGAGAAAAAGGATCCCTGGCAGGTTAAATGGTTATAATTGTTATAAAGTCTATCCTCTTGTCCAGAGCGAAAGTCCTTATAAGAACTTGCTTGGTGGAGTTATAGACATCATACTGGATATTTGTGCTATAATAATAATAATAATAATGAAAACTTTATTGAATTTTTTATATACTTACAACTGCAAATCTCACTGTTAAAGGTAATTTACAATTGGCTACTTGATATACTATAATGGTTATATATTACACTACACATTTACAAAAATATATGATATAAAAAGTAAGATATTAGAAGTTCATTAAATCTGGATTCGTCCAATCCTTGTTTCTAGAACAGAAAACGTAGTATGTCGTCCTTATTGCAATATTAATGATTTTCCTAATGATATATTTAACATGAGCCTTGTCTAAGTTCAAACGTTCCAACATTTCTATAAAAACCGAAGATTCTTTTTCAAAAACACCGAGTGCACTGATTGAGAGATTTACGAACTTTACCGACTGGAATTTTTTCTTTTGTTCTATGATCATCTCTTTATATTTTGAGTGTTTGCGCTGTATATTTTTTCTTAGGTTAGTCTCATATCCGACGGTTAGTTCGAGTACATACAGAAAATTGTCTTTGGTCAAAATTATTAGATCAGGACGATAGTCATCATCAGTAATAATAGAGGGATTATAGAATGATGGCAAGTCAGCATAAATGGTTTGAATATATTCTGATGGGAGGTTATTAGCAATAAAATTTAGGATTGAGTCGTGTCTCCAAGTAAAACGATCGAGATAGGAACTGCAGCCAGCAACAACGTGTAACAAAGATTCAGGTTTAAGGCAGAATGAGCATTCAGAAGACGACGAGAGTCCCCATTTTTGAAGATTTTTACGGGTTGGTAGCGAATTGTTTATGTAACGAATGGTGAAGTTGAAAATATTTTTTGGTAGTTTGGATTGACAGGTTGGCCAAATCGAATTTACTTGGGGTAGAGAGAATTTTGAAATGCTGGTGAAGAATGAACCTTGACATTTTAACTGATTTTCCAATTTTTCTTCTTGAGTTTCACGGAATGACTTTATTACTTCTTTTGTCGATGTATATTGATCATATTGAATGTTAGTATGATTAGACGACGATTTCCATAGGTGGGTTATTGATTCATTTGGAGATGATTTCAAAACACTGCGGATGATTGTTTGACACTGTATGAATTTAGTTGATGGGGGGATGATATTAAGACCAAATTTGTTACTGGTTAGGTAAATGTTACTAAGTGATCCAGAAATAGGTACCTCAAGCCATTTTCGAATATATTGTTTGAAAACTGAATCCAGGTTTTCAGAAATCCAGGTCTTTTGAATTGTTGCTATAGTGAGATGCCATGAGAATTTTGAAAGAACGTAACGACTGTATAGGAGAATCTTGTTTTTCGGATGTAACGGTTTCAGATCTATTTCTTTCATGAGGTCAGTCAGTAGGGAGACTAATTTCGATTTATGTTCATTATTTGTCATTTCGTAATTAAAGTACCTTCCTAAATAGCAGAATGATTTTCCAATTTCAACAGCCGGAATAAGAGTTGTGTTAATAATTAACTTAGGGATGTATTGAACTGATTTGGTGAGAGCTTTTTTGATGCCAAAGGTGCTACATTTATCTATTCGAATGATCATGTCCGACCATTGACACCAAATTGTAAATCGGTTTAGTAGGTGTTGATTTTCAGATTCTTGGCTGGTGATTACGGCTGCGTCGTCGGCGAATTGGAACCAATGAACTGGGTTGAGAAGTTTATATGAAAAACCAAACTGTTGATATTTCTCAGATTTTATATGCTGGATAAAAGTATTGAAGCATAGGTTAAATAGCAATGGACTAAGGCAATCTCCTTGTAAAACTCCACGACCTACTTCTATAAATGGTGTGTTAAAATCAGATGTGATGATTGATGTTTTAAAGTTCGTGTAGAGACTTTTAATCATGAGTTGAATATGTTCAGGCATGTGATGATAGCCAAGAACAGATTGGATTAGATTATGATGTACTTCACCAAACGCGTTCTTGAGATCAAGGAGGGTTATAACGAGAGATCGCTGTCTTATTCGTGCTTGATTGATTATATAAGCCATTTGTGCTGTGTGTTCAAATGATCCCGATATATGAGGGGTGAAGCCTTTTTGAATTCCGTGTTCGGCAAAGCTATTGGCGAGTAGGTAAGAGAACATTGCATTACGGAGACTTGAAGTGAATACTTTCAGTGGTGCGGATTGAAGAGTTATTGGACGGAAGTTTTCGGGAAGATTAGTATCGTTTTTCTTGTGTATTAATATGGTGCAAGCTTTCTTCCATTCATCAGGAACAGTTCCGGAAAGCCAGACGGCTTCAATTAGTTCGGTTAAATATGTTCGGAGGTATGGACAACGTTTAAAACATATAATGGAGATTTGATCAAGAGGACATGGTGAGCCAGATGTTTTCATTTTACGAATAATGTTTGTTATTTGTTGATAAGTTGGAGGTTCAAGGTTAAATTCGATAATGGGATCGGGTAACATTGGAATCCAACTTGGAATTTGAAATATTTTGTTTGGGTTGATCTTGGTCAAAACTGTCTTAAAATACTTTAAACAATCGTCCATATTGAAGGTAGGGAGAATCGATTCGTTGCAATTAATAATTTTCTTCACATATCCCCAGAAATTACGTTCAAAGTATTTGTCGTGGTTGAACGATTCGTCGGTATTATTAGGAACGTTGTCATTAGTTGGGTTGGATTTGAGCTTATTACGCACGAGACGAGAGACATATTTAATTTCGGCAAGATCAGAGTTTGATGATTTAAGTAGTTTCAGTGCTTTCTTCAAGTTCTTTATGCTGTGATTCTTGTATTTATTATTGAGTAAATTATCCGACAGACATTTCACAAGGCCAAAGTTATCAGCAAAGTAGTTGTAGATTGTGTCATTTAGTACTTTAATTGATGTATTTAAATCGTTACTTTTGATTGGTGGATTAGACATTAATGAAAATTTGAAATCTTCGTTGGCCGTTAGCCATTCTGAATTGGTTTTAGGAAGATTTATACCTTTTTTTAACTCAGGATACTCGTCATCTTGATTAGTATTGTAGAATGAGGTGCTGTCAATGTCATCTAGGTCTCCATCATAGTCGTTGCTTTCTTCCTGTTCAAATACATTCTCTAGTAGCTCGTGATTTAGCCCCAAGATGACCCGACAACTACGTTGATGCATCTTCATACCTCGAGCTCCTTTACAAACCTTTCCGCAACAACACTTGGTTCCCGACTTTTTAATAACGGCTGTAGTTGGCGAACTGATGACGGGTTCCGCATTTATTCCATGTGATGCACGATGGTTATAATGAACATTTGAATTACGATCATTAATCTTGTCTTTACAACGCCATTGATGACGACCAAGGGACACAAAATCTTTTCCACAAAATGAACATATAACACAGGACAAAAGTAGACAAATAAAACTTGAACGGATCATAATTAATATTAATGATCCGAAATTCGTAGATTGTAAATCAAGTAAGTAAATTTCGGTTAAACTTTAGACATGTGCAAAACACGTTCTGCTCTGCTCGATGTCGATAATAATAATAATAATAATAATAATAATAATAACAACAATAATAATTATATATATATATATATATATATATATATATATATATATATATATATATATATATATATATATATATATATATATATATATATATATATATATATATATATATATATATATATAATATATATATATATATAAATAAAATGTGGAGACATGACAAGGTTGGACAAGTCATCCATTGGAAGCTTTGCCAGAAGTTCAGCCTACCGTGTAAGGATAAGTGGTGCGACCACTCTCCGGAAGGTGTAATGGAAAACGATCGGGTGAAGGTACTATGGGACTTTAAGATCCAAAAAGATCATCACCTAAAACACAATAGACCCGATGTTGTATTCTTCGAGAAGGAGGAGAGAACATGTAGTGTAATAGATGTCGCTTGCCCCTTCGATATACGAGTACTCGAAAAGGAAAAGGAAAAATGGAAAAATATCAAGACCTTAAAAGGGAGATTAAGAAGATCTGGAACTGTAGAAGAGTAAAGGTCGCACCAATGTCATTGCAGCACTTGGGACTATTAGTAGGAACTTTAAGACATTTGCGAAGAAAATTGGTTTGGATGATAACACTGTATTACTTCAAAACGCTTGCTTGTTGGGAACAGCAAGGATTTTAACAAAGACCCTAGACACCTAAGGCTATAGGCTATAGCTTGATGTTTAGATTACCGGAACCACGAAAGAAACGTGTGAATTGTTACAATAATAATAATAATAATAATAATAATAATAATAATAATAATAATGATGATGATGATAATAATAATAATAATATGTATGAACAGATTCATGGAGACATGGAAAATAGTTATATTCCAGTAGTATGCATAATGCTAAAATGTCTTCACATAATTTCTTAACTATCATTACACAACGTAACTTGCTTCTAGTGCTAGAGGTACCAATCCTAGGATTTCTATTAACCAATAAGTTTCAAGTCCCGACTTAGGAAATATATTCAGTTTCCCTGTCATGCTTTGAGACCTCTGATCATGACCATCAATATTTAGTTAAATCCACATTCCTGCCAGCTCCATATCACAGTAGTCCAATGTGGGTAGAATTATCAACTGTATATAATCTATCCAAACCAACAATTATCACGGTAGAATCCCTAATACGTCTTATTAAATCCAATTTGAATGGACCCCTATATATTTGTACTATTATGCATCCGCAGACATTTGAACAAATTTGATTTTTTTAAGTTCACCCGTTGTATGATAAAGATGCACTTTCTTCCTTCAACAGCCTTTGGTGCCTGTATATACTAACTACTGAGTTGATTATTTCATGAATCATCAAAAGTGTGAGAAAAGTAATTTCTTTCTTAGTGATTAATGTAGACTTCCCCACTATATTCTGTTTCTGCACCCAAAAATTAAACAAGTTTGGGCTACATGTATTTAAGTTTGGTGTCCGATAAAACAATTAAATTCAGACAATACAAAGCTCTCAGAGATATTGTCAACTGAAAATTTATTCAGGTGGCAAATGAATAGGCTATTGTCTAATTCAAGTAATTTAGAACTAAAAGAACAGCAACTATGCTATAAAAGTTTCAAACAGCAAGCGGGCGAGGGGTTGTTGCGTATACGTATTTCTAGTACAGTATATATCCTACAAAAGCTGTGTAAAAATATACATTGCAAGCCTAGGACTGGCATTGTCCAGGCATATTATCCAGGACGAACGTGTTAAACACAGCTATAGTCTGTACTTTTTTACATCCTTACTACCAGACACCAGTATACTCTCTATATCGGATAATTATCAAGTTTTGCAATTATTCCTTTGTGGATGATTCCATTATTCATCACCCTTGCTTCACTCATAGCCTGTTTATATGCTCCCTGTACACCTGGACGTCCCGGTATACCGGGATCTCGGCTTGTATATAATGTACTGTTATTTTCGCAGTTAATTGCGTTTATATGGAGACTGGGACATCCCGCCTGACAGGGATCCCGGACAGATATAAACGCAACATCCCGGTACACCGGGATGAAGTGAATTGAAATATAAAATGTCGTCTGACCAGGTAAAATATCCAAAAAGTGGCAAAATGAAAAAAACATGCGAATATGCGGATAAAATTAGTTTTTGTTTCAATGAGAAATCATTATCAACATTTTCACGTATCCCGGTCACCCGGGAGATCCCGGTGTACCGAGATCACATAAACCTGGGATGAAAACGTCTCGGGCAACCGAGTATACCGCGGGATCATATAAACAGGCCCTCAGTCACTTTGCAACCTTTGCAACACACTACCGTTGAAGATAAATAATATATTTCTATTGTGATTATTCACCATGCTAGACAAGCAATGGATAAGCGATACGACATAGGTAATATTTCTACACTTTGATCAAGCCATCTCAAAATCAATGATATCTATGATAGTATTTTTTACGAATTACCTCAAAATCATGATAAATTTGTTTTTTTACCTTTTTTTTCACAAGTATTTCTTTCGCTACCACATTTTCCTCCAGGAACTTTTATATCACATGGATAAACTAATATAATAAGATATTTAAATATTAGATTTTACTATAATATTAGAAAATAGATTTCGGTTGCCGAAACAACCGTCAGAGCAGAGTCGTGATTCCTGTGAAGTCAATGTGGAAGTGAGCGACGACACCATACCGTCTGAAAATTAGGCTATAAGAGCAGGCCCGTGAAAGCAACCTTGGCCGCAGTACCCCGCCCTCAAATAATTCTTGAAATAATTTGAAAAATGCTGGAAATTTTTAAAGAAAAATTCATAGAAACATTGTTGAAAAATTGTGCGCGCCTCGACTCCTTCTTAAAATAATAATACACCTCCAGCTAGAAGAGAATGCAGATGGGAAATTCAACAAAAGGCAAAACGCCAGTCTGCATAAATTGCCATAAAATTCAGTAACATATAGTAGAGAAAATAAGAGACACATAATGTATGGGCATATGTTGACGTACTTATTCACATCATTAACTCGTAATCTTTGATAATTAATTTACTATAATTTTTTTAGGACGTCAGCTATTGAAAGACCAGGCGGGAAGCGTAATCTAATTATAAATATCAAAGCCCAGCATATTATTTTCATAAAAGCCATTGAGTCGGACACGAGAGTAAAATCATAATATTTAATAAAGTTCTAATATTTCGTTGTGATTATCACAACATCTTCAGAGAATAATTTACATGAGTGTAGTGAGACTAAATATATAATTACAGAGTTGTCATAAAATATGCATGCAATAACAATCAGAGAGAGTTACTATAATTAAAAGTGACAGACAAAAAGTAAGATTATAAAAGAAAGAGTGGCACAGAACCAATATTGCCACTTAGAGAAGGTTTAAGATTGCGAATGAGTAAGCTTTCGCGTAGAAGAAATTCAGACTAAAAAGGGCAAGAAGAAATTATTTTAAATCGTCAAATGAGATAGGGTGACCAGTGTCATGAGAAAGGATGTTAGTGGCAGGAGGGTTAGTGCGTTTCTTTCCGGTGAGAGGTGAGATTCCCAAGTGCTCTGAAACACGTGTGTGTAGGTGTCGGATTGTTTCTCCGACATACGAAGCTCCGCAGCTTCGACGCGTAAACTGATAAATGACACGTGATCTAAGACGAAGAGGAATCTTGTCTTTGAAAGAAAAGAAATGGAAAAGCCTAACCGAAGGGCCAGCAATATACCTAATGTCAATATGAGGATAAGCCGATGAGAAAAGTTTTTTCATTTGGGTTCGGATTTGAGCGAAATGTTGTCCAGTAAATGGCAAGGAAAAGTAAAGAATGAGTTTAGGAACCGTAGGTACTTTAGTAGATTTAGAAAAAACTTTGTCAAGAAAAGTGGGCTGGCAACACAACTATCAATAAATTTCTCAGGGTAACCGTTGCTAATGAAAATTCGTTTTAGCTTTTCTAGTTCGGCATGGAAAATTGCATATGTAGAACAAACATTTAAACAGTGGTTGAGTAAAAAGGGGTCTGGTTTTCCGTTTCTAAGGTCAAGAGTTCCAATCCTGTGCTCGGACAATTGATCGCACGTCGAAAGAGTTGGTCAACACTCTGCCGAAAGTCGTGGGTTTTCTGCGGGTTCTCCGGTTTCCTCCCACACGGAAGTTGACAGGGCGGGTTAGGATAAATAGTTAGGAAAACTAATGATGATAAAAACTGTAAAAATAAATAGCTAAGATTAATTGATTGGGGGTACTGGGTACTAGGTAATGTAATAGAATAAATTATCGATGTTGTAAAGCGCATTTGATCATATACACATAGCTAATTTGCGCTATATATTTTATTCTCTGAAGATGTTGTGATAATAACAACGAAACTTTATAAATATTATGATTTTACTCTCGTGTCCGACTCAATGGCTTTTATGAAAATAATATGCTTGACTTTGATATTTATAATTAGATTACTATAATTTTGTGCCATACAGTTTTAGCAGATAGAGTTTCTCGTGCCGTGATTGGTCGAGATGAACGGCCTATTTTATTATAGTCACCTCGCGCGAGGTACTATAACATTTAAGGGCGATCTAAAAATGGCAGCTTCTCGAACTGTCGATCTTGCGTACTAAAGAAGTAATACAATTTTCCCAAATGTTAATAAATTCTAAGAGGAGGATCCGACATGCGGACGTGTCATAATTAAAAACATATTGACCGAGCGGAAGGTCTTTACGAGAAAATTATCCTGCCCACGGACTTTCAGCACAGACGGAGCAACGAGGGAACGAGGTCTGTACGAAAAGAAAAACGGCAGGATAATTTTGCAGTAAAGACCACAGAGAGCCGTAACGTCTATTAGGGATCGCATCCGTATTTGTAAATATGCAGATGATTGCACTCTATATGAATCATTGGCCTATGATATAGGTAATATACGTATTTTTATTACTTTTACTATTTTAAGTTTTAACACTTTTTTTTTTGATAATTCTATTTTATATAATCTATATACATATTGTTATAGGGCCTCTATTGATAACAGCATATAATTTTATTATAGCTGAATGAGTTTACCCTATTCACATAAAGGTATCCAATCTAATCTAACAGAAACAAGCCACATGCAACAAACTCTCGACAGCATGCAACAATGGGCAATAAATAATAAGATGGTAGTAAATGGTTCCAAAACCAAATATATGTGGATCACATTTAAAGATATGCCTGAACCCAACGCCATCACTGTGGAAAATAATCCCATTGAAAGAGTCCCTAAATTTAAGCTCCTGGGAGTATACTGCCAGAAAAACCTAAAATGGAACAGCCACGTCGAAGAAATCACGGCCAAGGCAAACAAGAGGCTCTTTCACCTGCGAGAATGTAAGAAGGCAAATACTTCCTGTTGACATTGGCATTACTATGTTCTGTTCTAAAGTAAGACCACTCCTAGAATATGCAGCCCCTATTTGGGGTGGCTTGCCAAACTACCTTATAGAAGAAATTGAGAAAGTTCAGAACAGAAGTCTATCTATAATAGGAATACCAAGAGACTCTCTTGAAAAGCTTAGCACGTGGCGCATCGAAGCGACAGAGCGTGAACTGCAAATAATTATTGATCAGGAAAACCACCCCTGTTCTAAGTTTATTACTAATAATAATCACAAATATAACCTCAGATCACGAAGTATATACAAGCCTGCTATGCCACTCTCTGGAACTGAAAGACATAAACAATCCTTTTTATTACGCTCGTTAAGACTTTTATAAATTCTTAAATATTTCTAAAATTATAACAATTTCTTACATTGTACATTTGTATATATATTTCATATTCTTAGATATCCTGTAACATTTTAATATTCATTTATCATCTGCGAAACCATTGTATTTATCATCTAAAGATGGTTATTAATAAAAATTAATAGTTATTAATAAACCATGGTTATAAAGATGGTTATTAATAAATATTAAAAAACGTGAAGCGGGTTTATTTGAAATTTTTTAAAAAATAATTGTATTAAATCGTTATTAAAATATTCTTACTTGTAATTGTGTCGACAAATCGACAATCACGACAAATTACATGCAACCAGTCTACCAGACCAGAAAGGAAACGAGTCAGCGTTTACATCAATTCGGAAGGTAAACTATCCCAACCGGCCTTCGTTTCACGGATCGCTGATTAAGTATTGGGGAGAAGGAGTTTCATTGTTTCCATTTGAAACACCAGGTGCGACCCCGAAGCGGAGGTCGGCAAAAGAGGAAGAGGGAGTGTGGGCATATTAATTGACTCACTCGTACCCCACCCCCCCCCCCCCCCCCCCGTCCCCAACACCCTCCTGTTTCCCACTTAACTCTTATTCTCCACTTGTCTTCCACGTGGCGATCAGCACACAGAATGAGCTGAATAAAACACCGTACTTACATATTAAACCTATTACCTTATATTAATCAGCTCTCCTCTGATACGTTGGCCAGTTTGAATAGTAAACTATCCCAACCGGCCTTCGTTTCACGGATCGCTGATAAGTATTGGGGAGGAGTTTCATTGTTTCCATTTGAAACACCAGGTGCGAACCCCTTCGCGTACCCTCCTTAACTCACGCAAAGCTACAAGACACCATTTCTAAACACATTACCTTCCCCATTCTCACAATTTTATTCCCCATTCTTAAAACACATGAATCCCAATAAACGCTTTCCTAAATAGTAATCTAAACGCGAGCCCTACACTTCCCCCACTCTTAGTAACGTACAAACAAAATAATTCCATAACATTATATCCACATGTTCTATATGCCAGGAGTCCAACGATTAGTAATGCAACCCATAATTTCTGCCCGGTTTGGAAGATCCCGAGTCAACTGGTCCCAAACCTTCGCGTACTTGTGAATTTCACCCGCAACAAATGTATCCGAGTCACGCACCCTCAAAGGTGTTGACATCGGCGGAAGAGAAGGGGTGGTAAAGAGCGCATGCAAATTATCATCCAGGACTGTCGCTGCAAATCCAGTTCCCGGGAGGGACTTCCATCCGATTTCGCGTTAAGAAAATGTTTTGACAGCCGCCAGAGGATCGAACCCACGCGTAACATCCCAATCAGGCACAGTGAAAGGGGGAAACTCATGCCTTTGAAAAGGCGGCTAAACTAAAAGAACAGGGAGGAAATATGCATATGCCGCGAAAAAACAAACCCCCCGAGGAACCGGCAGAAAGCAACAGTCCCGGCGCAACTATGAGAGTCGAGCACGAAGAGCTTTAGTTAGCCCTGGGAAAGTTGACCTCTACCAGCTAAGGGTTGGGGGGACAAGAGACAAGAAAGAATGATTTAATTGGAACCCGACATTGTACAATCACGCGCAAAATGTCCAAACCGCCGGCATTTGAAGCACGGCCAATTGGGACGAGATGCAGGTTGTATACGTGGAGTGGGATCACACCATGCAGCATTCACAGTCGGCTTGTACATCTTTGCAACAGTCTTGACCATCTCACGTTCCACTTCATCACCCAACACATGAGTGACAAAATCCCCCAAGCGAGCATTAGGAGGAAGCTTCTTACAATGACTCACCACGGCTGCATACTTTTTCAGGTCTTGGTGCCCCGACCGACCAGCCACATCTTCCAGATTTTCCAAAGCGCCGATGAGGGCATACGGATCGAAAACATTAGGAGGGCGAGTTGCCAATTGACGGACCAAAACAAGGGCTTGGTCAACAGGCGACACGCCTGCAGCATGTTGTAACTTACCCAGCTGTTCTCTGAGAGTCCTCACTTGCTCCTGCAGAAAACGGGCATAGTTATCGAAACTGATCATGTCCCAATACGCAAAGAAATACAACAGAATGTGCATAACCGGCGATAGGCTACCCAATCGTTTACAAACATTTATTGCGCTGGCTCAAACCAAAATGCGCTTGCATGCCGTGGGCAAAATTATCACAAGTTCTACTCACACAAGCAATCAACATAAAGCATCGAAACGTTGTCATTGGCACAGATCAGGGAATCAGCAGCTATGTATATTTCCCTGGACAAATGACCTAAGCATAAAGCCGGTGACCCACGCACGCAATAGATCTAACATTAATCCGATGGCCCTCAACAAGGATGATCATAGTTTGCACTGACATATGCCAGCAACAACGAAATATGGATTCCATGTCCCCAGGCCAAAATAATCATAACTGCTGTAGGACATGTCGTCAAACAGGTAAACATTAACTCGAATAGCCCCTGGGCAAGAAAAATCCCAATAGAAGGCGGACATATGCCATCAGCAGGCAAACAGTAATGCCATGGCCTCCAAGCCAAATAAACATGCCCAAACATGAACTTCATAGCCCCGGGCTAAGATAATCATAATTTGTTTTTATACACTTTTCGCTGACACATGCAGGGCCAAAATAATCATAAATTGTTCGCTGACACATGCAATCAGCAGCCAAACATTAGCTTCGTGGCCCCCGGGCCAAGATAATCATAATTTGTTTCGCTGACACATGCATTCAGCAGCCAAACATTAACTTCATGGCCTTGGGCCAAAATAATCATAATTCTTTTTCCATAAAAGCAAGCAGTAATGCCATGACCCCTGGCCAAGATAATCATAATTTCCCGCAATCAAAACGAAAATATTGATTCCGTCGAGCTCCCGGAACCAGAAAGAAACAGTAAATGGTATTGCACCATAAGACGAACCCGTATATGAAAGGCACACTAATGAAAGCATGGCTCATGAAGCCCAACGCGAAACAATACAAAATTCACACCCATACTAACAGGATTAACTCATAGTACACGAGTCCTCAATAACTATAAACGTTGTCGGGACACAAAACCTAGAAAACCGGCGATAAAGAAATAGATGAAATTAGTACTAGAAAGAATACAGTATACACGGCTTACCACGATAGCGAGAATTACATTCTCGCACTATTAAAACTGTTAAGAACGATTCTAAGACACAACAAGCGAAAACATGCACTCATAACCTCTAAGTTGGGACCCTGGCGTTGCAGGGGAATCGCTGCCTCCGGTTGTTCGTGCTGCTCAGGCACTGCTTCGAGTTCTTGAGGCACCTCTACGACAGGCGGACGAACCGGTCGTTGGGCCATATTGAGTATAACTTGAGTAAAGACGAGCTAGTGATCGAAAAACTTCTTTTCTCCATTTGTCTTCCACGTGGCGATCAGCACACAGAATGAGCTGAATAAAACACCGTACTTACATTTTAAACCTATTACCTAATTTAACATGCATAATATGCAGTATTTATGCAAATCCCAATACTTAATCAGCTCTTCTCTGATACGTCGGCCAGTTTGAATAGCCGTTGACTATGGTTGCTATTCTGAATTTAAATGTGACAATCGCGCGCGCGAGCGGCGAGGCAACCAGTCAACGGTCTTCCGAATTGATGTAAACACTGGCTCGTTGCCTCTCTGGTCTGGTTGCCTGTAAAAAATTAGCAAAAATGAAAATTGTCAACAAAATTAGCAAATTAGAACATTTTAATAAAGATTTAACACAATTATTTTGTAAAAAATGCCAAATAAACCCGCTTTACTGTTAAACTCGCTTCACTAATAGACGTTACGGCTCTGTGTAAAGACCAACCGAACCAGGTTAATAAGGTTTTTATTATATGGCTTTTGTTAAATTTCTTACATTTCTCAATTTTTTTCGCTCACTAGCCAATAAGATTGTAGAAAATTTGGGTTAAGACCGCTCACGAGCCAAGCTATATTATAAAAATAGGTACGCCATACGGACACATGCTCTACACGACAGCGTGGTGAAGGCTGAAGCCATTGAAGCAACAACAAACGATCTCGGCGAACTTTATGTAGCGCCTCGTAGTATTTCATTACTACGTCATCAGACACAAAGACACTTAATGGCTGTTCCCGAGGGAAACAGTGAGGTTTGATTCCCAAGCTGATCTCGATGTTTTCCGAGACGAAGTCGAGGGATCAGTCATTAAGTCATTTGTTTTACTCGAAATTTCTTTCTCAAATTTCTTTCTCAAAAAAATATTCAAAGTATTGGGAAGCGAAAGATGGCTTTACAAGATAAACGAAATACATCCCAAAATATCAACAATGTTTATTTCGAATACTTTGTAGTTGTGGTTTAGGCAAGTTTGCTGGGTGATAAAATATTTTCAAATATTTGAACAGTTATCCGAACATCTTTAAATCAACAATACCAGGTCAAGCTGGTTGATTGACGAGATTGGGAATTTTACAGTAATTTTCATGTCACGCGCACATCACGTGCTGAGGAGGGAACATTATACAATTATTGGATGAGGCTGGGCATGATATCAAGAATTATCCAGACCGAGGTCAAAGTTTTCTGCCAAAGCCGAAGGCTGAGGCGGATAACACAACCTCGTACCCAGGGCATTTTGCCTCCACGGCGGAAGGTCGGCGAAAATGGCCCTGGGATCGGCTGGTCCATTCTATAATGCGATTGGCTTGTCATAATCAATTAATTGTAATTCAGCCGAGTATAATTTATTCATCTAAATCTGAATGCTGTCTTCAAATTTTACAGAAAATTAGAAGTAATAGCTTTCGCTAAATTGGATATATGCTTCTTCATACCTTTTGTAAGAGATAACCATGGATTATTGTGGATTATTAAGCTTGTTAGCTGCTTTTATGCCGACCAATGCTGACACTGAACAACTCTGAAGAGCATTGAATTCTCAATTATTCAGGTCAACAAATATTATTATTATTTCTTTCTCAATTATTCAGGTCAACAAAGTAGACAAAGGCAATAGAACAAAGACCACAAAAATTATCATATCTAAACACCCAGAAATTGTGGGTGTCATGTGACCAGCCGATCCCAGGGCCATTTTCGCCGACTTCCACCGTGGAGGCAAAATGCCCTGGGTACGAGGTTGTGTTATCCGCCTCAGTCTTCGGTTTTGGCGGATAACATTGACCGAGGTCTGCATAATTCTTAATGTCATGCGTAAGCCGAATCCAATAATTGTTTTATTATACATTGTTCAAAATATTCCTACTACAAACAAAGTGACAGTCTGATAGTAATCTACTACAAACCATTGTTAATTTTGTAATTTTCGCGCGCTTTTAGTGGTAACGTCATCAGCGTCCAATATTTTTTTTGAATACCTCCGTGCAATAATTCACAGTATGCGATGGAAATAACGTCGCGCCTGCCGGACATTGAGAATTCACTGGAGTATGTTGACCAATAAGAAATGAAAATGAAGTTTGAATGTATAATAATATTACTTATTGGATTCCTCTGAGACCAACATTACAAAATGTTTAATGGAGAATTCAATATTGGGCGAGACGGAAGGTCGAGCCTAATATTGCAAATCGAGACTTAAATATGTTATATTATTATATATTCAAACTTCATTCTCGTTTCTTATTTGTCAACATACTCCAGTGAATTCTCAATGTCCGGCAGGCCCGACGTCATTTCCGTCGAATACATATATGTTATTTACCGGCCGGGAGGTCCGTATAGAAAATATTTGCCCGAGGTCTCAAAAATAGCTCGAGGACGTAGGCCGAGGGACATTTTTGAGACCGAGGGCAAATATTTTCCTATACGGACCGACCAAAACGGGAAATAACTTATTAATTTTTTTGTTATAAATTATTGTAAGGCAAGAAAATCTGCCGCCGTTTAAAAACAAACAGGAAGCTAGAACGCTTGCGGTCATTTCCGCTGCCCATATTTGGAAATACGGCGAACCAACGGCGAACCATATATAGAAAATCACATGACAAAGGACAAAATCATTCAACTGATTATTTTAAACAATATTGGAAATTCGACACGTATTGACATTGAGTCAGCCTGGACTAATATATATTCATCATTGATCATGCAAAAGCAAGATTGAAGACATCGTTTGACGTAGGACACATGTAAACAACTAACAAGATCCGGAAAATATCGATTGTTTCTTAATACAAGTTAACAACTATTCACAAGATTGAAATTATCGAACGTCTTTCTTATCAGACAGAGATCAAGTCAAGAACCTAACAAAAGTAAAAACAACAATCATCGTGAAGATAAATAATGACTTCAATCTGAATCGGAATCTTCAAGGATTGACAAGTGCCTTCTCTTTGTTGGCGGCTTCTCACTCGATGTGTCGCCAGAACTAGTTGAAGCAAAGTTGAAGTTGAAAGTACATCCTTCAAACTTGCCAATTTTTGCTCCAGAAAACAAGTCTGTTGCTGTGGTTGTCGCTGATGCTTGAGCATTTACTGATGCCGTGTTGGTCGGTTGAATTGACTTAGCTGTGGACGTTGTTGCGATATTGTGTGGTATTTGCTTGTAATCGTTGACGTTGAGCGACTCAGGATGCTTGACATCTTGCGCTGGTGGACAACTGAAGCAGCTTTATAAGGGAGTGGTCATTAATTATTGGGAGGAGGGCAGGTAAAATATCTAAAACGAGGGCCCAAAAATGTTGGCCCTCCCTCAAATTTGGGTCCAAAAATTCTTGGCCCTCCCCAAAACACCAGCCCAGAAAATTACGACCCTCCCCTGAGATAGCTACCTTCCAATCGGTCAAGTTGTTCCATCTTTGGAATCAATTTAGACACAGGAGTTTTCAATACACTGTCAAATAATTAAAGGTGAGATATACCAATCAGCTATTCAGAGAAGTATTAAATAGCGGAAAATTACCTGGGGCGTAGTGTGCCTATATATGCAAGTGCACATCTGCCTAAGGAAATTATTTAATAAAAATATTCCCTTCGTGCATTATTGTTGTTGCTGTTGGACTGTCAAATCTCCACAAATATTTTGAGTATAGTCTTTGTTTGAGACCATATTAAGAATACCATTTATTTTAGCAAGGAAATGCAAGAGTCAAAGTTGCAATTTTTTTATAATAAATACGATAGATGTTGAAAAGAATTGTTCTGAGTACAAGCCTTATTACAGAAACTGGGCGTTGAAAGTCAACCATTCCAGCCATATTATGAAGCATGTGGTCCACTTCGAAAATATCCACAATAAACCACGTTCGAGATGTAAAAAAATCTACTTGATAGGTTACTGACAAAAAATCAAACAAAATTAAGGTCACTTTTTTAACAAAAGAGGAAATTATTTCTTTTGTTTTGCTCCTGGAAGCCTCGTTATCAAGCAGAATGTTTTAGGTCAAGAACGTTGGCCATTAGCCGCATCCAGCACGTGCTGATTGCTGACTAATGCACTAGTCAATTGAACCCCGGATCCCCAGGACTATGCGTGGTTTTAACGGGACTTTGCCGGGGAAATACACGGTTTTAACAAACATCGATCTTTTGGTAGCCAGGATTTTAACACTGACACTGACATGAAAAAGCGGGGATGGTGTAGTCGGGATTTAACACTCGTAGAGTCTGGGAACTAATCGATTTAGGATGATCAGACGCTTCAGACGAAAAAGCTGACGGAAAAGAAAATCCTACTATAAAATTCAAACTTTTGTTATGCTTTTTACAATTAGACTATTATTGTTGGTTTCACATTCGATGTGTCGGTTTGAAAGATCCACCAAAGGGTTCGTGGTTCTTCCCTAAGTGCAAGCATATGCGCAAAAAACTGAGCAAATGAGCAGACGAAATGAGCGAAACAAATAAAAGCCTTAACATTTTTTATGTTCTGTTTGTTGTAAGAATATTCAACTTATAGATGATTGAAAACTTATTAAAAACTGAAAATCAGGGAAAACTAAATCTTTAGGCCCGGGTAGCCGGGTATTTTAACAACTGAACGGTATCTTTGAACCGGGTTTTTAACACTCGTGAAATGTTAAATTCCCCGCATATAGTCCCATGGATCCGTAGTTTCAATTGACTAGTGCATAAGGAACCAAGGAGGAGCTGGATGGTCCATTGAAGTCGCTTAAAAAATTTGAAAAGTCTTGTTAAAACAGGCGCCCAAAAAATTGTGACCCTCTTCGCGTGGGAGCCCAAAATATCTTAGCCCTCCCCCTAAATTCACCTCACCCCCCCCCCCCCCCCCCCCCCCCCCCCCCCCCCCCCCCACACACACACACACACACACACACACACACACTAATTAACGACCACTCCCTAAGCATCAAGGCTTTTCAGATTTGTGTCCCCACTCAACTGAGTTTAATAATTGCAAGGAATTTCGGCATCCATGAGGCGGGATATGCAGGTTTTCCGGACAGAGTGATTACTTATGTTGCCTGGCAGACCAGCAGCTTTAGCGGCGTTGACAAGAAACTTGCCGATGGAGTTTTTTCCCAAAGCGCATTTGCTATTCCATATTTCCGAACCTTGACGCCGTTTATGGTTCACTGCCAGAAAGAATGGTGACTCCGGGAGTTTTGCTGCTTCTGGTCAGTGACTGGCAAAAGCCTTATACAAATTTACAGGACTCGATGGTTATTGGTAGCTTGTGCAGTTGAAAAAAACGCTCTTTGATGACCACCGCCGTGTCTTGTTTTAGAACCTCGCTCAGGCCTCCAAACAACAACTTCTTTGCCAGTTTCTGGATCGATATCCAAGCCACTATCTTCCCACTTGCATTTTCTAGACTCGTCTCGAGCTCTGAAACCAAAATGATGCGACAATGCCCACAAAACGGTTCGTGGCAGTGCCTCTGACTCGTGGTCTCCGAACAGGCCTTTTTCAAAAAGCATATATTCTTTAGCTTGGCTACTTGCGGGCGATTTCCTTTCGCAAACTTCGCAACTAACTGCCGCTTTCTAGCGACAAGGACTTCTCTAGATTTGGCAAACTCTTGGTCCTTAAAAATGTTCAAGGAAGAGTTGGCGTTATTGAGATATCATTGAAGACTGCGATGGACAGAGGTAAGAGACACGGACTCGTAAACACTGCCGTCTTTGTTATGGTCATGAAAAACCGACACATGAGGACATTTAGTTCAGTTGCAGGTATTTCCTGTAACTTTCTCTGTTCGTTTACTGTAGCACAGAAGCGGTTCCACACATTGATATCGTAGGTAGTCTTCTTAACTGTATTTTCTGATCGTTGTTGTTCAATAAAATTTTGAATTTCGTTTAAGCTGTCTTGTACATTGTTGCCACTTCGCTGGAGGTTTTCTTTTTCGCATATAAAATCTTCATCTTCGGGATAATAAAATTCGCTTTGGCTGTGATAGTTTTCATTGTCACTATCCATATTATTTTGTTTTTATTAGCAGTCTATTGTCTCAAAAGGTAGTAAAAAGCGAAATATTAAAAAAAACCTTTTTGTTTTTGTATTTAAATCCGCAGCGGTCCGGTATCGGGGTCCGTATCGTAGGATACCGGACCGCTCGCTAACCAATTAGAGCGCGTGAATAAGATAGAAACTGGACCACAAAAAAATAATGTGAATTATTGGACAGAGGTGTCCAAAAAAAATTATTGATCGCTGATGACATCACTAGGAAAAGCGCGCGAAAATTACAAAATAAAAAAATGGCTTGTAGTAGATTACTACCAGACTGTCACTTGGTTTGTATATTTTTAGTAAGACTATTTGAACAATGTATAACAAACAATTATTGGATTCGGCTTATGTATGACATCAAGAATTATCCAGACCTCGGTCAATGTTATCCGCCTCAGCCTTCGGCTTCGGTAGATAAAATTTACCTCGGTCTGGATAATTCTTGATATCATGCTCAGCCTCATCCAATAATTGTATAATATTGGGCGAAGATGAATCCAATTTTTTTATATTTATATTTATATTTTTCAGATTTTATTATATCGAACAAAATATCTTAGCACAAAGATGTTTCTTCGCACACCGAACTTAGCGGGCAACATTTTGCTTGTTAAATGTCATGTGATCATGTATCAGCCAATGAAAGCGTGTGTCAAGCAAGGAAAAAGGGCTATATAACAATACCTGTGTTTTCACATCTGTCCCCAGTAAATTGAATTTGACATACGCAAGTAAATGTTTCGTTCGCAGAAATATTCACTGCAAGTAGACAACTACCACCATTTTGACATGGGTTGCTATAACATGGTGTGTCTATAAAATAAGAACTAGTTCAGTTGATCTATCTTTTGTATATAAGAATAAATATGAATAAATATGAAAGGTGCTAAGTTCTCAAAACAACTGGATATAATATGAAAAAAAGAAATAAGAGAACTTCAATATGTCGAATAGAAGTAAGAATATACTTATTTTCATAGACGACGTTTATATATAGTGTGGGTGACCCAGTGATTCAAAAAATTAAAATAGCGTTTCTAGAATGTATCAGCATAAGAAAGCGGTGTGAAGAAAGTGACATGAAGAGTTGCATCAACCACTTCCCGAGCTGTCGCCGTCCTTTCGGTAAGATAGTCATATAGCTGATCGTAAATGATTCTTTCGAACACCTTAGCCACGATAGGAATTATGGAAATAGGACGATAATTATTTAAATCAGTAGGTTCTGCTCCCAGTTTGAAAAGTGGAATAGCTTTAGAACATTTTCACTCTTCTGAAAAAACACCTGTGGCCGGTTGTAAAACATACGTTAACGAGTGTATGATGTTATATTTCTTGAATTCGCTGTTTTGAAATTTATTGATTATGTGGGCTCGCTATTGCAACTAGATCCCAAGGATAGTGCAAAGTTTCATATCATCCCCTCGTCCGGCGCGAAGCGCCGGCCGAAGGCCGAAGGCCTGAGGACGAGGGTGATAATATCGACCGGCGTTTAGTCCCTTATCACGCGAGTGCTTGTCAGTGGGCCAGACTAGAATCGAGTTTATTTATATATGGATCAACGGCCGTCCGCGCGACATCAGAAAATTTGGCCCTGGTAACTAGGTAAATGGTAAATGCAAAAATTGTAACGGATTCAAAGGGTTTTAATAAAGTAAACAAGTATGTTATGTATCTCGACTCGCTAATTCCAAATCTGTTTTCAGAATTGAAAACGGTTAAATATTGATCGAGATAACGTTCAAAATAATATACGGCGAAGTGCCGACTTATACCCGACTAATTTCTAAGTAGATAAACCGTTTTTACGAACGGTATTCACGTTCTCGTAATATAGTAGACACGTATGTTATGTATGTTGACTCGCTAATTGCAAATCTGTTTTCAGAATTGAAAACGGTTAAGTATTGATCGAGATAACGTTCAAAATACTATACGGCGAAGTGCCGACTTATAGCCGACTAATTTCTAAGTACATAAACCGTTTTTACGAAGGGTACTCACGTTCTCGTAATATAGTAAACACGTATGTTATGTATGTTGACTCGTTAATTCCAAATCTGTTTTCAGAATTGAAAACGGTTAAATATTGATCGAGATAACGTTCAAAATAATATACGACAAAGTGACCAGAATATAGCCGACTAATTTCTAAGTACATAAACCGCGGTTTTTACGAAGGGTACTCACGTTCTCATAATATAGTAAACACGTATGTTATGTATGTTGACTCGCTAATTCCAAATCTGTTTTAAGAGTTTAAATCGGTTAAATATTGGCCGAGATAACGTTCAAACATTTCTTCGACGAACGGGTTTAAATTGCAAATTGTGAATTTTTGCAAATACACAAAACACGGCCACGGCGGCGAAGTCTGGGCACCATGGATGGGAAAAATCCCGTGGGGTGGGCGGGGGGGGGGGGGGGGGTGTGTGAAAAAGGCGGGCGAGGGGATTATTGCGAATTCGTATTTCTAGTATAACTATGTTCAGTTGTAATGTATAGTAGAGTATGTGATAGTACTTTACAGCAATGATCAACAGTGATTCATTAATAAATAGCTAAACATTTGGGGGTTCAAAATCAGCAGGTTTTAAGCTTCAAAAGCGGTTAGTAACATATTATGTTACTTCCTTATAAACAAGGAACGTGGCAAGGGAATTGATGAATATGTACACGTAGTTAGCAAACCGACACGTGAACTTGTTATATTTCAAATTATTTATTTAGCCTTTTAATTGGGCGATACATGCATGTAGCACGTTGTACAAAATAATAGGAACTCCTGATATGGATATAACACATTTCTGGTAATTTCATATTCAATTAACTTTTAGTCAAGTCATCATTAGCATTTATTGAGTTGTTTAACAGTTAATCCAGCACAGTAGCACCAACTAGCACAGCTGTAGTTTTAGTCATTTGTAGCTGCTAGGACTTGCAAAATGTTATTAAGTTTGCTGATCAGTAATCAGATATACCACAGTTCATATATTTTGCCATTTTAAGTGATCGATGTTGACTTTCTTGGACTTTTTCGGTAGTTTATGAATGGAATGATTAACATGATTTAACCCCAAACGTTTATTCAGGCATTGTTTTTCTTTGGATTGTTTATAATATATATATATATATATATATACACCATAATGTGGGCATAACAAGTAACTTGGCTTTGACAAAATGACTTGAGTAGTTGACAATTCCAACTGCATGGGACTTGTTAATTATGTCCTCCTTATGTACAGGTACAAGCTTGAATTTCTTTATTTTATAATCACAGTACCAAGAATATTCAATATTTATCAACTGGGCCATTCTGTCTTTTTAGCTGCAAGGAGAATTAATTAATTAATTTATCAGTCAATATTTAAATTATTTTGATGTGATAAATCAGATTA
Organism: Chrysogorgia sp. JL179-B06; assembly: GCA_035772405.1. Lineage (NCBI taxonomy): Eukaryota > Metazoa > Cnidaria > Anthozoa > Scleralcyonacea > Chrysogorgiidae > Chrysogorgia > Chrysogorgia sp. JL179-B06. The sequence goes on along the minus strand of JAYKKM010000385.1, from coordinate 1,623,722 downwards.
TGTGGCTTAGAAAAGTGGGAAAGTGATTTCAATTCAAAAGGGTGATAATTTAAAGGAGACTTACCTATGGCACACATTGTGGATGCAGCTACGAAGGGGGAACCAGGTAGTTCTACCTCTGATCCCCTATCCAATAGGCATTTGTTTACCCCCTGGTAGTGGGGCAGGGGTCTTTGATATTGACTTCAGTTCGTAAATTATTTCAACTGTAGTAAATCTAATTATTGACAGTACAAAGTTTTAAAGAATTATGTATCATATAACATAAAACAGTAGCATAACACAAATTTAATGCTGTTCAGAATTTTAAATCACTTGCTTATAAAGCTGCAGTATTATTAATAGTTAATATATTGTTAGTTAGAAAAACAATTTTTGATCTTTATTATTTCAATCACAAGGTTGATAAAGGTGATAAGTTGGACAGAACATCATGGCAACCATGTCTATGGATAAAATTTCACTGGCTAATGCCCTGTGATTATTGGCAACAAATAAACATTATAAAAGTAAATTTTAAATAAGAAACAACAGAAAATAATGCTAGTCTGGTGTTTTGATGAAGTTAAAGGAAGCGAAGTCCAAAGACCAAGTAATACAAAATTGATTTTGTAATAAAAAGTGCCATATTTAATAACCCCAACTATTCGGTCTTTACAGTAATATACCAAAACTTGTCAGCTATTGCTCGGCCGCTACAGCAAGATCTCGGTTAGACTCACAAACTAGGTCATTAACTAGTTAGACTATTAAAAATATTTTAAGTGTCAAAATCCCCATCCCTCGATCTTTTAAAAAAATCAAATTCCCCTATCTCTGAAAAAGTAAATCAGTCAATATCCCATCAGTGTCCCCACCCCACCCTGGGTTATTAATATTGATAGGTACATCACAAAATAGCTCTAGTGAACGTGGGCTAATAATATAATTATTCAGGCAGTTTCAAATGCTCTTAATTTGACAGTTCATATTATTGGAACAGCACCAAATTTCTCCACGGCTACAATTATACAGCCAATAAATGGCCAAGCAACACGGCATATCTTTATTGGGCATATAGAGGAAATTCCTTATGTTTCAACAACAGAAATGAATCAATCTAACAGTGTCGCGACCATAGAAAACTAATACAGACAATTTCTCTAATACAAGCTGTCAAATATGTACTCATATTAATGTTGAACAGCTCATTACCCAAAACAAGATCTACATACATGTAATATACAATAAAAATTTCAAATAATCAAACACTGATAAAATGAACATGAAGTAAATAGCGAAACTACAGAACGTAACAATACGGGCATCGTCTTCGTGTACTGGGCACACAATGGACACAGTCTACGTCATAGACACATCAAGGTTATTTTCTAGGGAATCAGAAGCTTTGCAAGAACAAGAACCTAAAAACTCTAGTCCTAAACCCTAAAATAAAGGAATACTAACCCTACTTTTAAACTAAAGATTTCAATGATGTAATATATACTAATATTCTGTGTCCGGTACACGAGGTAATAGCCACGATAGGATTTACAAAAGTGCAGGACTCTATAAAATTTCTTACAAAATAATCTCGCATTGATAACAGAGACTCGGAAGATAAATACGCTGCGCTTACCTGACCATAGAGATAACCTGACACTAGGTCGACTCGTGACACAACGTGACAGAAGAAATATCCTGAATGTCAGACCTTTTAAATTTTATATCCAGGCTCGTCTTCCCCTAACAGACAACGAATCCTTTCTCCCACACCATATTTAATACTGTAAGTCCACAAAATCTCTGTTCGAGAAGACTATATCGCTCGCTCCTTGGGTCAGCCATGTTTTTATAAATCGAAATTCAACCTCGCGCGTGTGCAGTAGCATGTTAACATAAAACCCCGGGGGGACACATCTTATATTCGAGACATATTATGAAATATTCGAGATAACGAAATCAAACTGCGTTGCAATTTTACATGTAAAAAAACCATCGATAAGTAACTTAACGGTCTGCTCTCGTCGTTCAGGTACATTTTACATTCACTTTTCCAGTGACATTAGTAAATTGAAGGACCAAAATACTATGAAATAATAAGGCCGCCACAACCCCCGGAATTCTCAGATGTTAAAGTGCACATTCTCAGATGTTAATAGATTCCACATGAAGTGAAAAGTTGAATGCCAAAATATTTTATGATTTGAGCTTTGCGTTGATGTGCTATAAAGGTTCATTTCAACTGAAATTATAATGATGTGACGTCATTAACGGTATTTGGCTTTCTTTTCTGCTTTCATGTGATAGACTGGTTGAGGATTTGAGTGAAAAAGTTGATAAAATCGTTACTATAGTGGTCAAGTACATCATCAACGTTTGAGTTGGATTAATTTGCTTTAACAGTAGAATATTGTATCCGAAATGATGCCGTAAATGACGTCACACTCATTAGCATTTCGGACAGATAAACCTTTATAAAACATCAACGCAAACCTCAAATCATAAAATGTTTTGGTATTCAACTATTTACTTCATATAGAATCTATATTACTAATATCGTATTTGGGGTCATGGATACTTTAACACTTCGTGTGAATTTTCGCCCCTTATCACAATACTGATAACAATTGTGTGGTTCCGGTTACCCGACCGACCCTAGCTCAGCTCGGCCGACCCTGTAAATTTTGTGACATTTTTGCGCAATATTTTTGCGCCAAAGGACTATTAGCCATAAAAAGGTAGGTTTTATAGTTTTTACATAGACTTTAATGATAAAATAAGTTTTACCCTGGTAAATCGTAAAATAAGATCACTATATGACCTGCCACCGTCGCTGGCTTTTTAACAATCGCCAGTTTGCTAAATTAGTTCCCAGGCAGCCATTCTTGCACAACAATATACTGGAACAAGATGACGGCCTGTGTGGCAATTGACCAAAAACTTTTCTCAAAAAAATTAAATCCCGACCAATCTACCCTAATTTTTTTCAAGATGTAACCGGAACCACATAATTTGTTTTACTTGGCCTAATTGAATTAACTTATTGCATTGTGATATATTCAGGATATTACTTTTTATTTTGTAATTATGGATTTTATATGTTGTAATTAAACTTTTAAATATTAATACTAAGTGGATGAATCATATCAAAGATACAAAGATAGGTTTATGATCACTAAAATATGATTCTAGAACACCACTACAATAAATTCTTTCAGGAATATTTGTGTAAATATGATCGATTTGTGTTTTATAATCAGTTGTCATCTGTTTAAGTAGCTGTACATAATGTTCTTGCTCACTTAAATATTTACAAAGAGTCTTTTTCTCAGAGGAATTTTCCATAAAATTGATATTGAAATCACCAAGCATAATAACAGGAGTATTACAATGACTTAAAACGTTATCAGGAAGATATTTCAATGCATCAATTAATGTTGACGTGTTTACTTTTGATATTGATCGATAAATTCCAACAATGTGTAAACTAGATTATCAACTTTAATTACTGTTATTTCCACATCATTATAGTTACACCTCAATGGTTCAGACACACATTGTACATTCTTTTTTATATAAACAGCAGTTCCATTGGTTTTCTTGTAGTACTTTGTGGCAGAAAATCGTTTCGGAAAAGCTGAAAACCAGGGACATTATACAATTCATTACTGTCGTTGGTGCACAAAGCAGTTTCTACAAAAATATTCACATCAGCTGCTTTCACATTGTAATCACATGCAACATCAGCTATATGCAGATGTAATGATCTCACATTATGGAATAATATTTTGAAACTGGTTGTATCAGCAATATCTAATTTGTAGAGAAAAGAAATGTGACTATTTAATGAAGAGGTTGTTCTTAATCTTGACATTTCCTCTTGTACTTTCTTGCTAACAACTAAATTTTCTGCTGACTTTATTGAAAAAGCTTCAAGATTATTAAAAGGAGAGACATTAACTGATACTGATTATTCTCATTATAGATTACATAGTAGTAATCAAAATATATATAGACGTTTGAAATATTCTGTTAATAAAAATAATGAACAATGGGAAATTGATTTAGCTGAAAATAAAGATTTAGCCCGATATAATAATCAATATCGTTATTGGTTGTTGTGTATTGATATTTTTTCAAGATTTTGTTGGGTAAAATTAATAAAAAAGAAAAACGTCTAATAATGTTAAAAATAAATTTGAAAGTATTCTTATTGAAGAAGGAATAGCTCCTCTTAAAATTTAAAGAGATGAAGGAACAGAATTTCAAGATATACGTACGAAATTAAGTAAAAAGTATAATTTTGAAGTATTTCATACGTATAATAGAGAAATAAAAGCATCCCATGTGGAACGTGTAATTGGAACTTTAAAAACAATGGTTCGTCGTGTTTTAACAATGACTGGAGTATTTGAATATATTCAGAATTTACCCTTTATTGTTAATCTTTATAATAATTCCCCACATAAAGCATTAGCTGGTGCAACACCTTTTTAAATTTATCCTGAAGAAAAAAAAAAGGAAAATACGTAAAGTAAAAAATAAAATAGTACGTGATCATTTAAATTATCCTATTTCTACTCAAGACCTGATACAAGACGGAACTCGTGTTCGTATTGTAAGAGCAAAAAATAATATTTTTGAAAAAAGTAGTCTTCGACGATGGACTAATGAGATATTTTTTATTAAAAAAGTATTTATCACTGACCAAGGAATTTGTTATCGTGCTGAATTACAAGTTTTAAAAAAAAAAATGTACACATTGCTAGCAATTCAAAATCAAGAGGACTTCAAAATAATTTGATTAATGATTTTTAAATGAAAATTGCACAACCTATTGATGCTTTGAATAACAATGAATGTTTTTTAGAAGTTTTACAAGTTTGTTATCCCCAAACAACTAAAAATATTTTTAAGAAATATTTAAAGAATGTTTTTTTTCATTTATCATAACCTACAGTACTGCCTAGAAGTAACCTAACGAAAACCTAGGTCGAACCTCGGTTCAACCTAGGGTCAACCTAAATCTCACCTCGGTTGATCCTAGGTGGCACCTAGGTTTCACCTCGGTCTAACCTCGGTCTAACCTAGGTTTAACCTTTCGTAAGCAAGCGCGGTTCTGGCGTCGGAAATTATACGACAAGTTCCGGAACGAGTAGATTTTTCCGAAGTTTGGCGTCCTTTGGCCATTTGAGAAAACCGCGTCATACCATAAGGTTCACTCCATCGTTTCTTAAATAATGGAGAAATTATCGCAATAAGCCAGGGAACGAATTGTTTCGCTTTGGTCTTCATCAGTTCCGATAACAAAAATCGCGGACATCCTTGAATTCAAACATCGAGATCGGCTTTAAATTTTATATCTTTCTCGGTATCAACGAAATGGTGGGAATCTGCGAGATGCGCCACGTAGTTGAAGCAAACCGCTTTTGAAAAAGTAACACTTGAAGTTCATCGAGGAAACAATAAAAGCGAATGACGAATTAACATCTGCTGAAAATAAATATCAAACTGGTGGACGAATGCGCTACAAAACTGACAAAACCCTTCCGTTGATGTCTCACGGAGGCATGAAAATTCGCGTTATTGCCAGTTTGTTCGAGAGCCAAACAAAATAAAGAGGCTCTTGTTCTGTTTGAATGCCTTAGCGGTAAAAGACGCGTTCGAGGACGTCATTTTTTACGGACGAGACTAGTGTCGAAATCGAACAATATGCACGTAATATCACTAGCAAACTGAACAATGAACCGTTTCAAACGTCGAACTTCTCATGTGCCGAACATTAGGTTCAACCATGCTGATTAATATTAATATCAAAATATTATCGCATAGGCATAACAAAAATTCTTGTAACGAATAAATCACCTAAACGTAGCGTGCAGGTCTATATATTATTCTCGTTAAAGCGGCTTTTTGTTTACATTCGTATTTGGTTCGTATATTTTACCGACAGCCGGCCATCTGAATTTATAAGCATATCAACAGGAGGATTTACATATATTCAACCAATAATTATTAAGACTTTAATACCTTCAGGCGATGCTTTGGACATCCCTTTCGTTTTCCTTGGGTACCTTCTTTACGGAAACCTTAGCATTCTTTTATGATATTATACATGTGTGCTATGAATAAGAACGGTGTGACACCTCGCTGGCACAGAATAATAATCAAATTCCGGTGGATTTGACACTGGCACTATTAAACGTGCACTTTTCAGTATTTCGAATGAAAAAACGCGAATGGTGTGCATATAGTATAGTGCATTGACAAACGGGGGAATTGTGATTATCATGTTTAACAATGAAGCAATTTTCGCGTGGGCTGAAATGACACTTAAAGCGTTTGGTTGTTTGTGATAGTTTAATAGGTTGTGGCAAATGGGGCCAAACCGCTAAAGTCGATTTTAATAACAATAGTTTCAGACTTTTTGCTGTGCGAAGTTACTCCGGAACATCCGAAGCACGCGTTTAAAAGAAAATTGAACCGACAGTAAAGTGAAAAGATGATGAACTGCCAAATGGCAACGAAATACTGACATTTCTGCGAGCGGAGCCCTAGATCAGAGTATAATTACTGAAGGCCCTCCCCACACACATAAATTAGTCAGTTTGCCACACATAAAGTCAGTTCGCTACACACATTAAGTCAGTTCGCTACAACTCATCATTTACTAAAAAACAATCAACTTGATTTGTTTAATACGTATTTACTAAATAGATCACCTCAAATAATGACAGTGCAACAGCGTTATAATCTAAGCGATGACTCACAGAGATGCATGCCGTCCATCGCCAATGCGCGCTGTCATTAATGCTCTCAGTCTTTTGCCAAGCTAATTTTAACGCAGTTTTGTTGAAATAGCTGCTATACAACAATAAGTAATAATAAATAATATATATTAATAATACACAGTAAGTGTGACTCATAGATGCCGTCCATCGGAATCGCTAACGCGCTTTCGGTGATATATATTCCGCTTTCCGTTAATGTGTGTAGCGAACTGACTTTATGTGTGTGGCGAACTGACTTTATGTGTGTGGCGAACTGACTCTAGGTTTAGCGAAACCGACCGGTTACCTCCGTTCCAAACGTCACGGGGTTTTAAACGCGCGTTCGGAAGTTCGTTGGCATTCGACATTTATATGCTTAGTTCCAAATCTAAAACTGATCACGGCCGAGAAAAGAATGACACAATGCGGAACTTCTAATCGTCTGAAAGTAAACTGAAACCGACAGATCGTGATTTTGGACATTGGTGCAGGTGCCATTTGCCACAAACTACAACTCCACACCATATTCCAAACGCCGATCACTGTGTCTTTAACGAAAATCTTTCAAGGAGATTGTAGCCCACGCGAAAACTATTCATTCATTCATTCATTTGATAATAATCACAAACTCACTGGTTGGTTTCACAAATCAAAAGTTCGCTGTTTACACAGCACTCTACTTTTTACACCGAGAGTAATATTTGATTTTGGATGGGACGGCATACTGTCATACTGTTATATATTGACACACGTGCGTTACTGAATAGTCGGACAAGGTCGGAACCCGAAGTGTTTAGTCGACGTAGTTTTTCTCATGCGGTTGGTTTTGTCGACCGCAACCTCACCGCTAATCCACCGCAACCTCACCGCCAATTGACCGCTAATCCACCGCAACCTCACCGCTAATCCACCGCAACCTCACCGCTAAATGACCGCAACCGCAGTGTTAGGTTATTTCTAGGCAGTACTGTATAAGAATTTTATACCTGAAGAATCTAATAATACGGTATACGCAAACAGTGAGTTCGTTTTTACATCGGATAAATTTATTGTACCCGACGGAATTTATGATTTATCTTCATTAATTATATTTTTAAATAATATCTTAGAAGGATTTGAAATTTTTTTTACAATCGGATAAAATGGGAAAGAAATTATTAATGTTAATGTTGAGATTGAGTATTGGGTATGTCAAAACTCTCGTAAAGCAGTTGATGGGAAGCAGTTAAATGAATTGCGATTATCTAACAAGACTACGTTAGAAAAAAAGATATTCAATATGGTCCTTTTAATCAAAAGATTAATATATTATTTTCACAAAAATTAGCTTTTATGCTGGGTTTAAAAAATGAAAAAGAAGTTGAAATCGTTCTCCTCTTGTTTGAAATAAAAAAAGATAACCCTACACCCCATACCCTTTATTCTAAACATTTTGATTACTTACCCAATATATCCGATGGATTAAATAAAATGTTTATATATTTTGATGAAATAGAACTAGGGTTAGTTGGTGATAGTTGTGCTGAATTGTTAACAACAGTTCCCATTCAATGGAGTCAATAAGATGGTGGGGGGATGGACAATTAGTTTGTTATAACCAACCAAAATCATTGAGAAAATTTAAAAAATAATTATAATTGAAATTCATATTAAAGTTAAAGATACTACAGGAAAATTAGTTTATTTTGATTCAGGAACGCTTAGTATTGATTGTTTAATACATTCAACATAATGCTTTTGATTGTTCTTGAAGAAAAAAATGGGGAAATGATAATTAAAAAATATAAATTATTTTAACCTTTTTCTCTTTACATTTTAGTAAATAGTGGGAACATTTTTTTTATGGAATTTAAATTCGATTGAATATAAAAATATAAAAAATTCATTTCGAATTACTTGCGCAAAAAAAATGGATTTCAGTGCTATAAAACAATCAAAAAAAATAAATAATGGAACGATTTCAGTTTCTACATCTACTATTATTCCTAATTCAACACAACGTTTTTTATATACTATAAAATAATTATTTTATATTAACGAAAAAAATCCCTATGCATCATTAAATGATGAAAAAAAAATTACCCTATTTTTTATTTATGAGTGATCAAGAGGCTAAACAATCACTACAGTTCTTTATTAACTATGAGAATAACGTACCGTTGAAAGGTGAAGAAATTAAGATATATATAAATTTATTTGAAGAAAAAAAAAATGACCGGAAAAAAAATGAACTATCCGAAGAAGATTATACTGAATTGTTAAATGGTAGAAATCGTGGAAAAAATTATTCATCATCATATTTTTTGTGAAAAGAAAAAATAAATAAAATCCAACTAAGAAAGAAATTTTATTAAATGATTGTGTAGGATTACCTCCAAATTTAAATTTAGATACTTATTATACAAGTGATAAAAAAAAAAATAAAAAAAATAGATCCAAATGTAATACGTTTTTTACAAAATAGATAAGCTGTAGAAAAAGTATAAATAAAAAATGTTATATGAAAAAATCATTCGTTTTTTTTAATGTTGTGGATATTATTATTATTTTTATTGTTGTATATATTGTTTTTTTTAAAAAAAAATTAATGATGCGTAAAATATATATAAAAAAACGAAAAAAACAAAAGAGGAATGAGATGGCGTAGAAAAAAATACAAAAAGGAGGCTTTGGAGGAGCGCTGCCACTGGGTATGCTTCTCCCTTAAGTGTTGGGAACAGTTGCAAATATTCTTAAAATTAACGTTTAAAAAAAAATGAGTAAAAAAATTGAAGAAATAGAAAAAAATGACATATTATTTAGTGAACCTTTACAATTTTTTACTTCATCACCATATAATGATACGTTTATTGAATGTCGTGAAACTGAAATTATTGCGACTCCTGTCGATAATCAATCGTCAGTATACACATTTACAAGGCATGGGAATGCCGTTGGATTAATGAAAACAAGTGATTACATCTTCGTACAATGTGGAAATAAAATAATTAAAAATAAATGAAAATTTAATTACACCATCAGATAATTTTGCACATTTAGCATCATGGATACAATTTATAATGAGTCAAATACCGTCGGGATATAAAGATTCTAAAGAGCTTAATTTAGCGTATTTAGATACCACCTCACATATGAGCAGTATCGTTGCTTTCACTAATTATGCTAATGTCGTAAATGTTGGAGGGAGACAAAAAGTAATTTCATTTCAAATTCAATCACAGCATTTGATAGATGATATTGATTGTTCATTATTTAGTGAAGGTGGTGCTGAAGTATATATTCCTACAGCGTATAAGGATGAATTACGTTTAACGCGTGCATTAAATACAATTGTAATGATGGGTGCTAGTCATGCTAATATGCCTGTTGCTGATACTAGAATTACCCTAGACGATTTTAAAATAAAAATTCCTGTATTTAAACCAAAACAGCTATTATCAGCTGCAATTAATACAGAAATGGTAACACATAATAAAGAAACATTATATTATACAACCAATTATCGTTGTATTACTGAATCATTAGCTGCAGGACGAAATTCACATCAAGTGATCGATGTGTTTAATGCTAGCGTTCCTACACGTTTATATATTGTATTTTCCCCATTAGCAAATTGGAATGGGGCATAAACTCATAATATTTTTGATTTTACCTGGCCTGATCATGATAATGTTGAAGTTTTGGTAAATAACGCCGTTGCTGGGAGAATAGAAAATCATGCTGAAGTTTACTCAAAATTACGATCGCTATTAAATCGTGACTATTCAGAAATGCCCATATTAACTGGTGACCCAGGTCAATTACCAGCAGTAGCAGATAAGCCTCTTTATCATGCTAAACCATCAAGTGATGTAGGTGAACAAGGCTATCAAACTTATCATATGTTTGACAAAGTTGTTAAAATCACTGTAAATCAGCGAGTACAAGGCATGAGCGTCGAACAAGCCAACTTCAGGGATTTGTTGTTACGACTACGTAGACGTGAGTCAACAGTTGAAGACTGGGAATGACTTTTAACTCGCCAGCCATCAAGTGTACCAAACTTGTCAGAATTTGAAGATGCTACAAGGCTCTTCTACAGCAATGAGCAAGTTTCAAATTACAACCATGAGCAACTGACTAAAGTTGAGCATCCAGTTGCTCATATCAATGCTCGGCACTCGTCTGTGATTGCCAAGATAATTTCATGAGAAGACATGTCTGGATTAGAACTTGTAGTGTTTTTAGCCAAACATGCTAGAGTCATGCTAACCATGAATTTATAGTCAAGTGTTGGTCTCTGCAATGGGGCTTCTGGAACAACCATTGATTTTATCTTTGAGAGCAATCATCAGCCACCAACCTTACCAGTTGCTGTAATTGTTCAGTTTGAGAACTACAGAGGTCCTTCATTTCATGACACACCCATCTTGTGTCCCAATATGTCCAATCACTATCTCCTCACAGTAAGAGAATGGTTTCCATGAGAGGCAACAATTACCTCTTAGACTTGCTTGGGCTCTAACAATTCACAAGAGCCAAGGACTAACTCTACCAAAGGCTTGGATTGATATTGGTAAATCTGAAAGGACTGCTGGAGTCTCTTATGTTGCAATAAGTAGAGCAAAAACATTATCCTGTTGTGTTATTGAACCCATGACACACGAAAGATTGACAAGCTTGAAATCATCAGCGAATTTGCAGTTCAGGCTTGAAGAAGAAAACAGGCTAGATCGTTTGGCACGGATTACAGTCATGCAGTGCATTTAACTATTTAAGTTGATTAATATGAAGGATTACAATATGCATCCAGTTACAATGATATGAACTATTATGTTCATATAAAATGTGCTGCACATTTCATCTATTAATCCCCTCGCCCGGCGCGAAGCGCCGACCAAAGGCCGAAGGCCTGAGGGCGAGGGTGCTAATATTGACCGGCGTTTAGTCCCTTATCACGCGAGATGCAAGCGGATCCTGATCTCGGATCGGGTTTATAGGTATATATATATATATATATATATATATATATATATATATATATATATATATATATATATATATATATATATATATATATATATATATATATATATATATATATATATATATATATATATATATATATATATATATATATATATATATATATATATATATATATATATAATATATATATATATATATATATATATATATATATATATATATATATATATATATATATATATATGATCAACCGTCCTCATGCCGGCATCGGAAAATGTGGCCCTGGTAACTAGATATAGACAGAAGCTGATTGGTAGACCTCTGCATTTGAATTAATATTTAAATTGCAACCGTCACATGATTGCGAATGCAAAAATTGAAACGGTATTGAAACGGTTTTTTGGTGCGTTAAATTTGGCGTAATTAAAATTTAAATTGACGCCAGCGCGACAAACCGCTTTCCGGAAGAAGCCGCCATTCGCATACGGCGAAAGTTATATTGCCATAAAAACCAGCCATTTCCTCACAAAATCATCGGATGCAGTAATAAACATTATCAACTGATTTCAAGCCGAAACTGTAGTGTTGAAGGACAAGATAATCAAAGACAGACACAAGTAAAATGTAAAAGGACTATTGTAATTATGTACATTGTGATTGTCACCGACTCACCGGTCTGTGTTGAGCAATTAATTTGCCTTTTCTGCATAGTTTTTTTTGGTTAGGACTTAGGGTTAGCAATTTGGTTAGGATTAGGTTTAGGATTTTGGTGATATTTACCCGCATTTCGTTGAATTCTAAGAGACTATAGCGTCGTACAGCTACCGTACGAATAGCCATTACCTTCAGGTCAGTGTATTCACTTTAACATCGTTTAACTTTTTGACTTGACTCGCTAATTTTAATGTAATTTAAATAATTGTACACTGTATTGTGTATTTGCTCCAAGGTGTGTAATGTTTTGAATTTTCAAAACATATATGTATAATATTTTCAGTTGGAATTAAATCCATGCTGCCATCTTGTGCCAAAACAATGGCACTTTGTGGCAGCACAATGGCTGGCCATTGTTCTGGCACAAGATGGCACAATGGCCAGTCCTAGCCTGTTTAAAATATATACCATTTGTTCTTTATAATACTGCAGAATAGTAAGTGGTAGTACAAATTTTGGAATTGCATGTACAGCATGTTTATTATTTGATTACAATTATAAATACTATATGCTAGATAATTAGCCCATATATACAGTTGTTTAGGGTGTAAAAACATGCATACTATTGCTGTGTTATATGACCTGGGCCTGGCCTACAATTTTGTAGCAATAAACAAGCATTACTATGTATACTTGTCAGTGTTAATACTTAATATATACACTGCTGTAGTGAATAAGGGAGAGCTCGGGGGGAACAGACGATACAGTACATGGATGATTGTCAAGCAAGCTCATATCCTCAGAAAAATTATTCTGTGTCCAGGACAGGGATAACTTTCTGATTTCCAGTGAGATGCTCTGACCATTGAGCTACCAAGGCTCAGATGGTGAGTGAAGGTTGCATTGATGTACTGATTCTATTGATATAACAGCAGTGTATATATTAACACACCCAATCATTAGTCATTACTGAAATATATAGTAACTGCTGTGCATAGGCAGTACATATATCAGAACCAGTGCATCATTGTAAGTTGTAACCTCTCTCCATCTGAATCTCGATGGCTCAATGGTTAGAGTCCGTCACTGGCAATAAGGTTATAATTTTTTCAACCAGAAATATTATGTTTCTGACAATATGATCTTGACGTCCATGTTTTGTATACTGGCATGTATTCCATATATAATCTGTGTTTACAGTACGCCATCCATTATGGAACATGTTAGACCTACAGTACTTAGCTGGCCTAGTGGGTCACAACAATTATTCTGTCAATGTAAAATACAGCTTATTATTATTATGTTCACATTGGGTATGTTGACACTACTATGTGTGTTAGCTAGATCATTGTCGACAAGCAGACTAGGCATGGCAATCTGAATATAGGTTATAATATATATGTGCACGGTGATATAATTTAGATACTATAGTTTCACAATGCCATATATATGCTTTGTTACATGGCAAATATGGTATCTGCAATCTGCATTAGGCATTATTATTATTAGTATTGTTGTTAATGCATTATTATTATTAGTATTAATAATAATAATAATAATAATAATAATACAATAATATTTATACAGCATAGCCCCTTCAATGCTAACACTGATATCAATATATGGGGGTCTTATTTTCTAACAAATTACAGTTGTTACAAATTTCAACACATATTCACAAATGTACAGTACAATGTTACAAAAACAAATTTTAACTCAAAAGTTGTATATCCTTCATATATTGTCAATTAAGGCAATAGATAATGGTGCTATAACATGTATGAACAGATTAATTGAAACATGGAAAATAGCTCTTTACTGGTAGATATGATGTTAAAATGCCATGGAATTTCCTAACTAGCATTACACATTATTAATACTACTACTACTACTTATAATAATAATAATAATACAATAATATTTATACAGGATAGCCCCTTCAATGCTAACACTGGTATCAATATATGGGGGTCTTGTTTTCTAACAAATTACAGTTGTTACAAATTTCAACACATATTCACAAATGTACAGTACAATGTTACAAAAACTAATTTTAACTCAAAAGTTGTATATCCTTCATATATTGTCAATTAAGGCAATAGATAATGGTGCTATAACATGTATGAACAGATTAATTGAAACATGGAAAATAGCTCTTTACTGGTAGATATGACGTTAAAATGCCATGGAATTTCCTAACTAGCATTACACAATGTAACTTGCTTCTAATACAAGAGGTACAAAAACTTGGGATTTCTATTAACCAATCAGTTTCAAGTCCCGACTTAGGAAAGATCATATTTAGTTATCCATATTCCTGCCAGCTCCACATCACAGTAGTCCAATGTGGGTAGAATTATCAACTTACTGTATATAATCTATCCACACCAACAATTGGAGTAGAATCCCTAATACGTCTTAGTAAATCTAATTTGAATGGACCCCTATACATTTGCACTATATGCATGCCATCCGTAGACATTTTAACGAATTTGATTTTTTAAAGGACACTCATTGTATGATAGAGAATATATACAAAATAGTGCATTAATTATTTCGTGAGTCATCAATATTGTGATAAAAGTAATTTTATTAGTGATTGATGGTAGAAACAGCAGTAGACCCCCACTATTCTGTTGCTGCACTCAAAAATTAAAAAGTTTAATTGGGCTGCATGTATTTATTTTGATGTCCTATGAAACAATTAAATTCAGACAATACAAAGCTCTGAGTGATATTGTCCACTGAAAATTTATTTACTGTAGTTTGGCAAATGAAGTGGCTATTATCTAATTCAAGTAATTTAGAACTAAAAGAAGTACTGTACTAGTGTACTGTAAGTTTCAAAACAGCAATTGGGCGAGGGGTTGTTGCGTATACGTATTTATAGTACAAAACTAAGCATATTTTAATTAATTTATATTACTATATGTATGTACGGAAACTTAATGGTTGGCAAGGTGAAGAATGGTAAGTCTAAAATAATATCTCTTTTACTATATAAATTATTGCTCTTCGATTAAGGGGGTCCACTACAAAAAAATAAATATTTTAGTGAATTTTAGAATTAACTGGTTAACCATATTAGAATAGATAATTGAAAGAATTTTTTCGATTGCAAAGATAGAAATGTGGAAAATTCGTAAAATTCCAAGGCTGGACTGCATTTTCCGCCTTAGCAACTCCCTTAGCAACGTATATTTGGATGCAAAAACTGCTTAATTTTCCATGTTGCGCACATTTTCTCCCGCACCACCTCTCCCTAAATGAAATTTTATTATATTTTAAAACATTAAGAGTGAATTGATTGGTGCGTAGGTAGTCACGTTACCGGTCTTCAGGCATATGTGATATTGTTTATTTTGGTTTAAGTTAGCGAGAGAAGTTTTGCAACGGGCGGCCGCTTTTGATTGGAATCAAACTGCTTTTAATTTAGTAGGGCTAAGTTTCCACATTGCCGTGTTTCACAGTTGGCGAGGACATCATTAAGACCAATGACCCGATCCCTGGTCCTGTAATAGAATATACAGGATCCTCTGGCTTTGTTGCTAACGAGGGAGGCTGTGACGGTAGGAAACTGGTTGCATCCGCCATTGTTGTTAAACATAAACACGACCCTAGAGCCGAAAGTGTAGAAGAAAAGATTTTTTTTTAAACTTAGAATAATGAGTTAAAGTGTGCAATCTCTCGCTTAGGGTGTATTTGGAGTTCCCTTTTCGACTTCCGGTTTTAGTACGGTATTATTTACCCCAGTTGATAAAATCGGGCTACGGCTCATGTCATTTTTGGCTACGACTAGGCATAATGCTCTATATAGGTCTTTTTTCGTCGGGTGATGCATACGGCATGTGTTTATGTATAATGAACTAGTACTGTGTATGTATACTCTAATAACAATCCCCGTGCCACCAATTTGCGCGCCAATTCTTATGTCCCTTCGACCTTCTTCTCCAATGTAAAACAATAACATGACGATATCAACAAGAACACTCGCAAAAACTATAAACAGTAAAATTATAATCACTTCGTGACGATCAGTCCTTTGCTACTCAAGTCGAAAGTTTTGTAGATGAAATAAAGATATTACGAAACCTATCCGTGTAATCGTAAACTACAACCGTGTGAACAGTTTCGTCACACCATTTTAGACTTTTTGTTATACCCAAAGCAAACAAGTCCGCTAAGGTATACAGAATATACATTATATAACCACTGAGAATAAAGTAATAATGGCAATTCAAGCCGAGGAAGAAATGCGTCCTTGTTCCCGCAGATAAATATACTCCACCGAAAATTGTGTAAATCGTCCACCACGCGAAGCCCTACCTAGTCACAAACGAATGACTTAGACTCAAAGAATATAACCTGACATCGAAATGAAATGGTTAAGACCAAGAAAAAGAAAAGAAAAGTAGGACATAACTTATAAGACTGGAGCTTTTTAAATAGTTATATCTTTATTGGACTGTCTATTGTTGTTTTGGTGCCATTATCTTATTAATAATTAGAAAGTTTAACTTTAAAGCCGTTTTTCTCAAAAGCCGATTCCTGATATTGCGCGCAGGATATCTCAAAAAATATTTAAGCTATCTTGATCAAATTTTCAACGCTAACAGTATATACATTTATCTTGGAGATGAAGCAAAATAATTGAATTATATTCAATTGTAATGAAATAGTAATAGTTTTAGTGAGAGCAATTGTACACATTTCTAGTGTTCAGACTGCCAAACTTTTATTATGGCTCCTATGTCAATAGTTCTGCTACACCTCCTAGACAATCTTGTTTGTGACTAAATAAAAGTTATTCCAGGTTTTTATCATTATTATTTATCTAGTTATCATGTTTATAAAAATACGCTCTTTTCACCATGGGGGGTGTCATATCTTGGTAACTATGGCAACAATGCATTGCAACAACATCTTTTTTTAGTCAGACTAACTCACCCAACAACCAAGGTATAAGTAGATTTTAATTATATTAAAAAGAAAAGAGGAAATTTTTTTGGTAGTGGACCCCCTTTCCCCCCCCCCCCCCTTTTTTTTCAAGAATTAAGAATTTGAAACTCTTTGTGAAAGCTCTTCTTATGGAGTTTCAATGACTTGATCTTTAGGGAATCATTTTTGTTTAATAAGTACCAAAATAGCTTTTAATATATTTTATAATTATTAGGAATTTATATTTTGTATCTATCGTAGATTAGGACCATAGTGAAAACCACTTTGTGATCTAGGCTTCCTGGTTAAAGATTAAATTTACTTACTTACTTACTTACACCCCACCACTCGTACCCATTTGTTTTAATTCTCTGTTAGTTTTTGTGATCTATGCATTCTGACAAAATCCTTTTTTTGTCTTTATAGATTTTTATAATCCCCATGGAGCTTCCATCTAGGACAATATATGGTAGCAACAAATGACAATTTATCTCTACAGAAAAGGATTATCACTTCCACCAACAAGGAAACTAAAAAAGATGGTGCTCTTTGTTTATTGTAAATTAAAGCATCTCCTCAACCTTTGGGACTACATCTATGTATGCTATAATCACACACTACATCTGATTGACAGTGGTTTCTATGATGGATTTGTGCACAAAGCTGTGTATGGAAAAACTGAACTGTACCACATGGAATTGTCTTCAAAAAATTACTTATCAACTTCGCAAAAATTAAGTGATTCATTTTAACAGTGGAAGCTTTATATTTTGTGCCATGGATAACCACAGTATTTGGTATAAATATTACAAGGTTCTTTCTTTTGGGAAAATAAACTACAGTGGATCCTGCAGTAATGTATTCCTGCACAAAGCTGTGCAATGTACAGTGTATAGATACACTGAACTGTACAGTTAACTGACTTCAAGAAACTACTTACCTCAAGTTTGTCAAAATCCAATGATTCGTCGACAATGGAAGGTACATACATTATATCTGTGTGTCATGGATGAATTTACCATATTGTTTTCTACATGTACGTACTGTATGCAGGAAATACAATATTATAAGTTCCTACTTCCTTGGGAAAATAAAGTAGTAGTTCCAATGATGTAGTCCTGGACAACAATTATAGTTTATTATGATTGTGCAGTCATGCAAGATCCTGAAAATATTGCATTGTCAACAAGGACTCCAACAAAATTTGGACAATATAAACAAAAACAATCGAGCAACAGCAAACTTCTACTAAACAATTTGTTCAGCTTGTCATAGCATCAGAAACTCTGAATTCCACTCACAGCTTTGTGCTAATAGAGTCATGGTGTGATGGTGATTCATCGTTCACGCATTATTTATTATTACTCTATTTTAATTTTCGAAACAGATTCTAAACATCAACTACATAACTACATAGTCTACATACATACTTACATTCAGCCAAAACCCTTGCCAATTATATTGAGATAAGTGTTAGTAATTTTTAATTAAAATTTTTTTATTAAAACAAAATAAAATGTGTATAATATTTATATTGCTGCGGCCATTACTTAACAATTATTCGCCGAAGGCGAATTGAATAATAACCAAGTCGAAGTCGAGGTTATTATTTACCGATATTCACCGAGCTTGAGGCGAATAATTGTTTTAGTATAAATACACAGGTGATTATATGGAAAAAGTCACTCTTTAAAATATTTCTTTAACATTTATTATTTCGTCGTCACTCACATTGACAAACCGGGCCGCCATTACGCATTAGGTGATTATCGTGAAATAATCCGAGATACAGTACTGCTCAGAATTAACCTAACGAAAAACGCGTTCGAAAGCGTTCCGAAAGCGTGCGGAACGGGTTCCATTCTCGTTCGGACGAGTTCGGAACGCGTTCCAAACGAAATCGGAACGCATAAGGTTCAAATATCGTGACCAAATCGGCCCCGGTTCGGCGATCTTCCCTGTTTTCCGAACGTTAATCGTTAATTGAATCTCTTTGAAATAGACTCTACTTCGGCCTGTCTCAACACACTGGGATAATTTAAACGATAGAAAACTGCGCAAACTCTACGACTGTTAAAATATATGTAAGAAACTGGATATAAACGGCGAACTGAATAGGCTTCTTTGCTCGTCGAATTCATCGAACTTCGAGCGCCGAGCAGTTTTGTGTCCCGATACTAAAGAGATCTTCGTTTAAATTTCTTTGAAATAGACTCTACTTCGGCCTGTCTCAAAACACTGGGATCATTTAAACGAAAGAAAACAGCGCTAACTCTACGACTTTTAAAATATATGTAAGAAACTGGGTATAAACGGCGGCTCTTACTTCGTGTACCGGACACAGAAATTTGCATGAGTAAAATATATAGAACTGCCTACTCTTCCCGTTTATTTTTCTAGGATAGGTTTAATTCATGAATTGAACAATTCCAGGACAAAAATAAACGAGATTTTTTGAACGAGGCAGTTCTACACAGTGCTAAATTTCTGTGTCCGGCACATGAAGTAAGAGCTTAACGGCGAACTGAATAGGCTTTCTTACCATGTAATTTGACAACATCAACATGCACCTCGAAATTCATCTTAGCTCGTCGAATTCATCAAACTTCGAGCGCCGAGCGGCTTCATTCTTCGATTAAGAGTGTCCCGATACTCAAGAGATCTTCGTTCTTCAAGCAAACCCAAGACACCACATACTTGAATTTGCAATATTGTTTTGACGTCTGATATATATTCTTTACGAAACACATGGCTTCGGCACGACATGCCATGATGCGAAGCGAAGCGGAAGCTAACTTGAGGCAGCGAGGATCAAAGCAACAAGTGAGCGACCAAATCATATATAAACGACATACAGTTATTTCAGTATTTTTCTAGACTAGTATAAATATATTTATAGATAAACTTAGGACGTAGCACTTCGCAAATATTCATGCATCAATCGTTAGCGATTGAACGTGACAACGGCGAAGACTTTCCGCGGTAGTCTTTATTTACTCTCCCGTTTAACGATATGATTTTTAATAGCGTTGAAAAAATCCTTCATTATAAACTTGGGGAAAATCACCCTTTCAAAGGACGGCAATTTTATGTGCTTTCTCCTTTAATCTCGTTTAATAAACGATATATCGCAAGCACTCCAACAACGAATTTAGTTTTGAAAATTGGCTAAAGTTGGAGATTAACGAAGCTAAATCAAAATTTCCGACGAATGTTTCAACCGAAGCCACAATGGCGTTCCGAACGCGTTTGGAACGAGTTCCGAACGCGTTTAGAACGAGTTCCAACCTCGTTCGGAACGCGTTCGGAACGAGTTCGGAACGCGTTTGGAACGAGTTCGGAACGCGTTTGGAACGAGTTCCGAACGCGAACGCAGTGTTAGGTTATTTCTGAGCAGTACTGTAGTTTGACCAATCAGCGCGCACGATTTTCTTTAATCACCTCTGTATTTATACTAAAAACGCTTATTTGATAAATGAATCATTACATGTGTCGTCATTTCCGCTTTCGATCTAATCCCTTAGATACGCACAACAGCACAAGTTCTTCGCACTGCGCACGAGGTCTGTTACACTATTTTGGTACGAGCGATTCTGCGAGCGAAACTTTCTGTTATCAAGAGCCACCGTATCAAGGTAAGACCGTAAGACAACCATAATAAATGTTTACACATGTAGACTAACTTAACGGAAATATGGCTGATGAATATACATAATATATATGAATATTTATAAATCAAACCAGGATCAAACGAGAGCCTGGAGAGGACACGTTTCAGCCTGTGCCTCGTTTGATCGCTAACTTTCGACGACTTGTCTTATATATCTGGCCACTTATCTATACCATCAGTGCAAAACTTGCGATGACTGATCTTGCCGTTTGAACGGTTTCACATAAACAGATAAAGCATTGTTTATTTGTTTTACTTTACTGTCTGCCCTCGACGCTCGTGTCTGCCAAAACATTTTTGTGTGTTTCTATTACCTACAATCGTGTTTCATTATAGATATTAAACGATAAAATAGTTTTTGTCCATAAAATTGCTATTAATAAAAGGTCATCGAGTTTCTCTCTTCAACATTTTCTCTAGGCAGGCAATTCTACGCAACATATTAAAATAAATTTGACCATTTGTTGGACAAAATGGCACAGAAGAATCAAGGTAAATTTACTAAGTATAATGCAGTAAATGCACCTATCATTGTTTATGCCTCCAAGGCTGAGAAAAGGGTGGGGAGTAGAGTTTTTCTAAAAATATAAATACAGTAGGTAAATGCCCCAATGGGATGCCACACATCTCCTTCTATGAAATGATCAAATTCCCCACCGCGAGATATCATAGTGATACACTGTTATTTTCAACGAGTAGTTTTAACTCTTTTTAGAGGATCAAAGTTAACTCCATGCGGGTGAGTTATTTTACAGGAGTACCGTATCTGAAAGTTATCCCTTACGCCGGAGTTAACCGTCTCAACTGGGGTTACGCAAACTCTTTTAGAGGAGTTAAATCTTGTCGGAGTTATTTAAACTCTATTTTGGGGGTGAATTCCTGAGATAAGATCTCAATCATAACAAACACGATCAAAATACACGCGTAAACAACAATTTATGTTTTTGTGTTCTTTATTTCTGTTTTATTAAATAATATTTAATGATAATTTTTAATACAGACCGCTAAGGCCTAGCCTACGTATAGACGGCGGAATATTCAGTGCCGATTAATCAGGGACGGATACGCCGGTTCAATCGTCGAACTTATATGATTCTTCCGAACCTAATTCAGCGGCGAGTTTGAATAATTAAGTTCGACTCGAGCTGTCGAGAATTTCGACTTCGTTTGGTTGATAGGCTCGACAACTAATTCAAACGTCATACTTCTCATGCACCAGTCAATATAAACCCCCGCACCCCCCCGGCCGGGACATAGCCGGCATTAGCGGGAATTTTCTGTGATTGGACAAGAAAAACGGCCGCGCGTACTGGGGTATTTTACAACTTTTGAACTGTATACAAAAATTACCGGGGGACATGACCGGGGCATTTTACCCTAGTGGAGAATAAATTGGTATGGAAATTCCCGGTTGGCAATGCATCATTGGGCTTTAGATTGGAATATAAGAAAAAAGCTGTCCTCAAAAACAGCCCCTAATGTGCTGTGAAACCTCGCTATTGCCAGGCCTCTGGTGCAGTATGAAAAAATTGTGTTAACAGTTCTCATTAAATTTTTGTTTTGAATGTTGTGTTTGCTTTAAAATGGTGGGGCATTTGACCAGGGCTTTTTCTGCTATTAGAATTAAAAACTGCCCTGGGATGCGGGGCATTATACGGCATTTGACCTATGTGGAAGTCAAATGCCCTGCTATGTCCCGGCCGGGGGGGTGCAGGGGTTTATATTGACTGGTGCACCATGAACCGAACCTATACGGCCGAGTATTTTTACGAGTTTCTGAATTCGTGTGTATTTTAAAAATGGTAAAATGCCCGACAATATTATCGCACAAACAACACAATGGGATATTTATTATATTACTTGTATTTTATGATTTGTAAAGTATTTTCAAAGCCATTAAAAATTAAAATCTATCTTCGGGATGGAATATGACAACTCGCAAAGAAGCCAGCAAAATACTTGAATCTGATTGGAGAAAAATTACAAACAGCGAAAACCTGTCAATCAAGTTTTTACTGAGGCAAACGAAATTTTAATTAATTTTTAAGTTCATAACTGCCGCCGCCTCAGCAAAGAAAGTTTGAAGATATGCGAAGCCTCAAAAACAATACAAATGAATTGTAAAATGTATAACTATTATGACAGAAAAGTACGTTGCTTAAAGTTATTCCTCGCTGGCGAACCTGACGACTGGTCGAAGCTTCAAGAACCAGAACCGACTTCAGCCGGCAAATTGCCATCACCGAACGAAAAGGAGCAGTCCTGAGAACATGGTTGATGCCGGTTTGAAAGGGATGACGAATTGGTGGATAAAGACTGTAAAACTCGTTCTTCGGTCTTGTCGATGCTTTCATTTCCTCGACGTGTTT
Organism: Chrysogorgia sp. JL179-B06; assembly: GCA_035772405.1. Classification (NCBI taxonomy): domain Eukaryota; kingdom Metazoa; phylum Cnidaria; class Anthozoa; order Scleralcyonacea; family Chrysogorgiidae; genus Chrysogorgia; species Chrysogorgia sp. JL179-B06. Next base: position 1,600,371 of record JAYKKM010000385.1, on the reverse strand, counting down.
AATACCGCTCAACTTCAGGGACATGTCTTTCAAGTTTGTTGCTGTTCAGACGCTTCAGAATAATTGTCCAAAGACTTCAAATTTATTTGTCAAGCCAACCAATATTTAATTAATGGTCGACATTCGCGTGGCGTAGTGTGGAAATCATTGTCCGACGAACGGAATATATATGATTGGTGAAGCGACCACGGATATAGTCCTGGTGCAACGCTGATGTATTGTACACTGTTATTTTCAACGAGTAGTTTTAACTCTTTTAAGAGGATCAAAGTTAACTCCGGGTGGGTGAGTTATTTTACACGAGTTATTTTAACTCTACTTTTTGGAGTACCGTATCTGAAAGTTATCCCTTACGCCGGAGTTAACCGTCTCAACTGGGGTTACGCAAACTCTTTTAGAGGAGTTAAAACTTGTCGGAGTTATTTAAACTCTATTTTGGTGGTGAATTCCTGAGACAAGATCTCAATCATAACAAACACGATCAAAATACACGCGTAAACAAAATACATGTTCTTTATTTGTTTTATTAAATAATATTTAATGATAATTTTTAATACAGACCGCTAAGGCCTAGCCTACGTATAGACGGCGGAATATTCAGTGCCGATTAATCAAGGACGGATACGGAGCGTCTGCACGCATGCTAGCTAAGGCCCGGTTCAATCGTCGAACTTATCATTCTTCGATCCGAACCTAATTCAGCGAGTTTGAATAATTAAGTTCGACTCGAGCTGTCGGGAATTTCGACTTCGTTTGGTTGATAGGCTCGACAACTAATTCAAACGTCATACTTCTCATGAACCGAACCTATATACGGCCGCGTATTTTTACGAGTTTCGGAATTCGGGTGTATTTTAAAATTGGTAAAATGCCTGGCTGAATATTATCGCACAAACAACTCAATGGGATATTTATTATATTACTTGTATTTTTGATTTGTAAAGTATTTTCAAAGCCATTAAAATCTATCTTCCGGGGGGTATATGAAAACTCGATAAAGAAGCCGGCAAAATACTTGAATCTGATTGGAGAAAAATTACAAACAGCGAAAACCTGTCAATCAAGTTTTTAGGCAAACGAAATTTTAATTAATTTTTAACTGCGAAGCCTCAAAAACAATACAAATGAATTGTAAAATGTATATTACTATTATGACAGAAAAGTACGTTGCTTAAAGTTATTCCTCGCTGCTGTCCAGAACTTGAATCGCTTAATTAATCGTGGCGAACCTGACGACTGGTCGAAGTTTGAAGAACCAGAACCGACTCCAGGCAAATTGCCATCACCGAACGAAAAGGAGCAGTCCTGAGAACATGGTTGATGCCGGTTTTGAAAGGGAGGACGAATTGGTGGATAAAGACTAAAACTCGTTCTTCGGTCTTGTCGATGCTTTCATTTCCTCGACGTGTTTAATACCGCTCAACTTCAGGGACATGTCTTTCAAGTTTGTTGCTGTTCGGACGCTTCAGAATAATTGTCCAAAGCGAGGTCCAAAGGCAAAGACTTCAAATTTATTTAGCAAGCCAACCCAATGATGTTTAATTAATGGTCGACATTCGCGTGGCGTAGTGTGGAAATCATTGTCCGACGAACGGAATATACATGTATATGATTGGTGAAGCGACCAGATATGAGTTTGACCAAGTGGTTGTCGCTGTTATACCAAACTATTTCGGAGCTTGGGGCTGATTGCTGTCAAATAAAATCGCGAATCTGGATTTCTGGCGAGATAAGACTTGAAAAAAGCGACCGGGCAACGTGGGCCTTTCTTGGCGTACATTTTGGGAGAAAAAAGGCTCTGTCAGCCAACTGTCGACGTACTCGTTTACCTCAGGAGCTAGCGGCTGCGAAGGAGACTATAGACGTGAATGAAATTCACTAAACACGAGCCAAAAACTACAGTATCTCGTTTACCGAGCTATGGCTCGCCTCCATGCAAGTTTATCAGGAAGAGACCGATATTGAGTTATTTTATTTATACAAACTTGTGTTTAAAAGTAAAAATATTTGTTACGATAGTGTTTAAAATAAAGACATGCAAATGCATTTGACTCGAAATCATGGAGTTTATTTTTATAATTTAACCCTAATTTCTGGAGTAAAATTAACTCTTCATTGCCGAGTTATTCGTTGAAAATGACAGTGTACCAATTGTGAGTTTGGCCAAGTGGTTGTCGCTGTTATACCAAACTATTTCGGAGCTTGGGGCTGATTGCTGTCAAATAAAATCGCGAATCTGGATTTCTGGCGAGATAAGACTTGAAAAAAGCGACCGGGGCCTTTCGTGGCGTACATTTTGGGAGAAAAAAGGCTCTGTCAGCCAACTGAGACGGGAATGAAATTCACTCATATAAACACGAGCCAAAAACTATCTCGCTTACCTCGGTATGGCTCGCCTCCTGTATGCAAGTTTATCAGGAAGAGACCGATATTGAGTTATTTTATACAAACTTGTGTTAAGTAAAAATATTTGTTACGATAGTATTTAAAATAAAGACACGCAAGTGCATTTAACTCGAAAACATGCATGGAGTTTATTTTTATATTTTAACCCAAATTTCTGGAGTAAAATTAACTCTTCATTGCCGAGTTATTTTTAACTCCGAAAAGAAGAGTAACATTTAACTCCAAAAATCGGATTGTTCTGGACTCAAAATTTAAACCCCGATTCTGGAGTTAAAACTACTCGTTGAAAATAACAGTGTAGTACTTAGCAACATAAATTTAGGTCTCTCAAACGTCCTTCACGATCTGGCACAACATAGTCAATTTGTGTATTGCTGACAAAAGATGGTAAAAAGTCCCCAGTGAGGGCTAATGTACAACGGAAAATATGTTTTGGTGATTTAATGTCTTGACATTCACTGCCTCACTCTTGTTCACATAATTATTTTTAGAGTTACCAGATGTCAATGGCTATATACACTCTGTCTCACCAATTAAAAAATCTGGTGGTTCTATACATATGTAAACTGCAACATCCAAACAGAATCTACCATCATTAAAGCTGCGTGTTTTGCAGTTGAGAAGAAGCATACTTTAGATACTCTCGCAGAACAGAAATCACCTGTTAAGATAACAAAATACAACATAAGCAAGAAGTATGGGAGAGATGATATGGTCATCACCAAACAAACTACATTCACCCCATCAGCACACTCCTTTGACTACAAAAGCCTCGACAATAACATCCAAATTTCCACCTTATCCCAAGTCACCTCCAACCAACTGGTACCTATAAAAGGATATGTGAAAAAACCTGTCTGCAACAAAGACTGTCGTTTTACAAGAATCCCAAGTAAAAAAGCAAGAATGCTACATTGTCGATCCCACTGGATCCATCAAGCTTGTGCTTTGGGGGAGCCACACCGATACCCTAGAGGAACACTAAAGATATTTTTTCAATAGAGTCAGAGTAAAGGTTACTAAAGATCAAAGGTACCTTAACACACCAAAGAACGACACAGAATGCACCATAAAACCAGCTGAACCCTTCCCAGAGCAACTTCCAACTGTAGAAGTTGTATCCAACATAAAAGAGGTAGTAGCAGATATCATTGGAGTATCGAACATAGCAAAGATCCAGTGCTGTTATTCATGCCATAAAAAGGTCATTATAAAAGGCACACTGGCATTCCGTGAAAATTGTAGCATGAGCGAAAAGGTCAATCATTGCAAGATTCAGTGCTATTTTCGTCTCCTTGTCCAAACCACTCAGGACCCACATCAAAACCTCAGCCTTACCGTTTTCAGTGATGTTGCCAATAAGCTCAAAAATCTATGTCACCTGGAACATTCAGCATCAGAAGAAAAACTCACTGAAGCTATCCTAGACCTATAGGCACTGTAATTCTTGCATATGATACCCAAACACACAAACTGATAGATGTGGAACTGCTAACTGTGTAGTCTTAACATTCAGAACACTATTACCATATGATACCCAAACATACAAATTGCTACATGTGGAACTGCTGACTAGTGTATAGTCTAACATTCAGAACACTATCATTTTGCAAACTATTAATCATGTTATTGTTCCTGTTATTTTTAAAGAAAATATATTTTCTATTTGTTTTGTCCCATTGATCTATCTGTATATGTACCTGGTTATTTGTTGATTCAAAAATATCTATAATTATTAATATAGCTGGCACCAGAAAATCTTAATTCTCAATGTTTAATCTTTCCTGCCTGAAGTTCATTTGAGAAAAATGTAGTAAGTGGGTCTTCTGACCCTAACAAGTGAAAGTTACTGCTACTGGCAAACTTGAAGCAACATGACTCGGCACTGCTGGCTGCCAGGCCCTGGTGTTGACCTACTGTGCTATACTATAAGTATAAAATCAGAGTATATCCATAATTTTTCAATAACATATTACGACTCCATTTCGTCCTTCAGGCAGCACTTTCCTTGCGATAGTAACTTCTAGTAATAATTATTATTATTAACAGTGTCGTTCGAAATTTAAACACGATGAATGTAAATGTCAAGAGGAAGTTTGATAGGGGTATCCTCGATATATGTCTTAGAAACGTACACAAAGTACCTTCAAACAATTTACTATCTAACTAATAAAGACAAATTTCAACTTCATACCGTCAAAATTGAATTAAAAGTAGAAACAATCTTAAGATTAAACACTTTATAGCCTTTTTATAGTTTCAACTTACATTTTTCTAGCGTATAAAGTATTTGACAGTTAACCTTTTTGAAGATTTGCTGAGCTTGAGACAATAGACCCCTTGCAGTGACTTATATTAACTATGTTGCAGGGCAATTTGACAAATCGAAATCTCCACCGTTCAAAGTAGCGCATACCCAATACAAATTACATAATTTAAGGGGCCGATTATACATGAGGCGAGTTGGCCCGTGGGTTGGCCCGGTAAGCTGGGGCTAGCTCGGAGAGCAGCGATGAGTTTTGAATTGACGACGATGATTTCAACAGAAAATTCGCAATTATACCTAGGAAATGTTGCTTCACTTGAGCAAAGTTACGTTAGTTTTACTGTAGTTTACACTGTTATCTATGCTGATGAAATTGTTGTAAGTATCGTTAATAAAACGATTGTCATTGTCTTGACTATCTCGCGAAAACGTCTTCACGAAGACTAATTAATTTATTAAGTCTTCGCTACGTCTCGAAAGGTTTTTACGCTTTCTCTGAGCCATTTCAGCAATATTTATTCACACAATCAAGTAAATAAACGCGCGACAGAACGATCCAAACAGTTTTTCAGCCCACCTTGCTGGGCTAACTCGGCAAAAAGCCGATTACATGCATGGGGAAAAGGTGAAATTTTCAACTCGCTTAACCGAATTGGCTGGCCCGCCACCGAGCAACCGGGGGCCCGGCAAGGCGGGCCAGCTCGGTTGCCATATGAACGAAATTTTGAAGCAAGAGATGATAAATATAAAAAGCAGGCTAACTCGGTTAACCGGGTCAACTCGCCTCATGTAATCGGCCCCCAATATTTTTCTGCTTTCTTTCTTTAATAAATAGATCCTTTGTCGAGTGGTGGGGATATAAAAATATGCTTCAAAATTTAGTTTAATGAATAAAATCCTGCGGAATTTCCTTTTGAAGATGGATTTCGTACCTTGTTCTAACTGTTGGGCCAATAAAAATAATGAAATAATTTCGTGCTTTTTAAATATCAATGCACTGTTATTTTCAGGGAGTTATTTTAACTCCAAAAAAAGGTTCAAAATAATCCGTTTTGTGCAGTTAAAACTACACCCGTTTTTGGACTGAGTTAAAAACCAACCCGTGTTTCGGAGTTAAAAATTATCTCGCGTCCCTGGGGTCTGGGGTGAAATTTCACTTTCGGAAGCCAACGTGTGGTTTGTACGCGACCGCTCGGCTCGGGCACAGGGAGCCGTAACGTCTATTAGTGAAGCGAGTTTAACAGTAAATCGGGTTTATTTGGTATTTTTTTACACAATAATTGTATTAAATCGCTATTAAAATGTTCTTACTTGTTAATTTTGTCGACAATCAGGACAAATTACAGGCAACCAGACCAGAAAGGCCCGTTGGCTGTGCTTGCCCCGCCCCCTTCGTTAGCGTGGGGCAAGCACAGTCAACGGCCCTTCCGAATTGATGTAAACACTGACTCGTTGCCTTTCTGGTCTGGTTGCCTGTAATTTGTCCTGATTGTCGACAAAATTAACAAGTAAGAATATTTTAATAGCGATTTAATACAATTATTGTGTAAAAAATACCAAATAAACCCGATTTACTGTTAAACTCGCTTCACTAATAGACGTTACGGCTCCCTGTGGCTCGGGCTTGCTTAACTTAAACTTACTTAATTAACCTACAATCAGGTGCAAAAATTATGAGACTTTTCGCATTTTCCAACTGTTTTGTAACAATGTAACCCCCCCCCCCCCCCCCCCCATATTCAATGTTGAAAAAACATTTTTAGCTGGCTCTTTGCCTCAGTATCATTTTAGCAACATTGTATGAGGGGGGAGGGGGAAAATGATGAGCTTGTCTCAATAATTTTTGCACTTGATTGTAGGTTCCGCGACTAATCCGCTGCGCCACCCGATCACTCTATCATTTAAAGTAGTATTTATCGTATATAATGAATTATCAAAAGCACTTACGAATCTTATTTTCGTTTTCAAATTTTTGACCTACTTAGCTTGTAATAAATTTTAAACTAGAAATACGAATTCGCAATAATCCCCTCGCCCGCCTTTTCTACCACTACGACCCCCACCCCTGCAGTGCCCAGACCGCGTCTGTTGATTGTAGATTTTGAACGCTATCTCGGCCAATATTTACTCGATTTCAATTCTGAAAACAGTTTTGGAATTACGGTGTCCACATATTACGAGAACGTGTATACCCTTCGTAAAATACCAACCCCACACGATAAGAAGCTTTTTCTCGAGCTTTCACTATTTTGTAGTGGCGAAGCAGGCATGATAAATGGTCATGATATGTAAACTCTAAGATGAATTACATATTATTCAAAATTCAGAAATATATTGTTTTCAAAATATGCAGATGATTATAATTTAGCAAAGCATGACCAAATGCCATGGCCAGCCGCCAACTGATAGCTCAGAGACCCAGGGAGCGATTATAGAATATCAGTCAACTTTTTAACTTAAATTTACTGACTTAAATCAAGAATGTGAAATCGTATTTATTAATAACTTTTAGCTAAGTAATTTTAGCTATGTAATTTTAAAGAACGAAGCAATTCTAGTATGACAATTTTCAACAATTTGACACGGTTTAATGACCATTTAATACCGGACACAGAAATTTGCATGAGTAAATTTTAGTTAGCACTGTTATAGAACTGGCTCGTTCTTTAAAAATCCCGTTTATTTTATATATAATAGGTTTAATTCATAAATTGGAGAACTCCAGGACAAATTGCATGTAATGAATTGCAGTACGGTGTTTTGATATGGAGCAACTGGCAAGCTCGGGCTGTGCGCTCAGGAACGTTTCTTTGTCCGTATATACTCATATTCTGTGCTCATATTGAACTCGACTTTTCCTTTTGTCTTTTCGAAAAATTAGTTCCACGTGATATCTCACATAACAAAGGAAAATTTTATTTTCCGCCCTGCAGGTGGAGATTCGACGCTTGGCGGTTTTCAACTAGGCGAATATTTTCGCGCGAAGCGAATTTCTATATTCATATTTTTGATTAGTTCCAGCTGAGAGCTCATAAGTGACACGTAGGACGTAATTGGACAACCATACTGTAGTTGGGACAAAGTATTATTCAATTCATAATATCAGGCTGGGTTTTAGCCTGATGTTATGAATTACAATAAGTTTTATCTCGACACAGAACACGTCATTTTGACGCGCAGTGGACATTACGAACTGGCCGCTTGCTAGATAAATTTACCCAATAGTATTATTGCATAATATGTGGTGATTTTAAGATTGATTGGCTATCAGATGAAGGTCAGAAACAGCAGATAATTAAAATATTTGGTTCCTCATATCAGCAAAAGTTGCATCTACTTTATATATGGATCTACTTTAAATATAATGGATCATTTTGGATCATCTGTACACCAATATCGAAGACGAATACGCGTTACAAGTGGAATATATGAATCCTATTTTTCAGACCACAAACCGGTGTAGTGTGCCTTAAAATAGATGAGACATGTATATACATATAATACATGTACATCATAATGTTCGCTTCATAATATGTCTACTACCAAACGTAATTTTGGAATATTAATCAAACTAAACCTTAATTGTTTAAACAACCTGTTAACAAACATCTTTTGTATACTATAATAAAATTGTCGTATATTATGTAATAAAAGATTGCTGGTAGCATATAGGAATAACGAGGCCATTGGTTGCGTTATAAAACAACCCATGGTTATAAGCAAGCATATATGAGCGACCTTTAGGGCTTTTTCACCTATCCCTCGTTTTGAACGTTGTCTCGATCAATATTTAACCGTTTTCAATTGTGAAAACAGATTTGGAATTGGCGAGTGTAAATACATAACACACGTACCTAATATAATATATATATATATATACACTGCACTAGCAATCGCAGGATCGCGGGTTCAATTCCTACCGGAAGGCCGCTAAGTTGCATTTTTCGCAACTGGTCCCGGTTTGGTCTTAAAATGTATGTATTCCAACACTCGAAATTTTCCTTCACCATAAATCCTTTCAACATGTAGTTTGATCGAGTGAAATGCCAAATATTACCTATATATATATATATATATATATATATATATATATATATATATATATATATATATATATATATATATATATATATATATATATATATATATATATATATATATATATATATATTTATTTATAAAGTGAAAAAGCTGTCGCTACTCGAGTTTCACGCTTATACGCGATCGTCAGGCAACTGACAGATTCGATCTAGTTAAACTCTATTTACATGATGAAACGAGGTGTCGTGTTACGTGTCTGCATTTACTAAAAAGTTCAGAGCGTCTGTTCAGTAGTTCGTGTTTCCGGTCCTTCAGTAGGATTAGTTTTTCTTCCAAGCACAAGTTACACCTTCGTGAGCCGATTTTGTAGGCGGGAATTTTCTTTCTTAGCGACCAATTTATCTTGAACGCGCGCTTAGAATCACTCAATTTCCAAATATACTTTGACAGTTCCGTTTCATCGGCGTATTTTCTGTGTGAAAACGACTTTGTGTGGTTTCGGTATCTGTTCTTGAATGGACCGCCCGTTACGCCTACGTACGATTTCGTCTTGTTGTTGTCAACTGTGGTAACATCAGCTTGGTAGACCACGCTTTCTGACAGGCATTTCTTCTCGATTGGGCATTCGTCTGGTCGTCTGCAGTTGCATTCGTTTGTGTTTTGAGTGTTCGTTTGTTGTTTAGTGTGTTGGTTGAGTATTTTGTTGTTATGTTGGGAAATAAAAGATTTCATGTTAGGTAGGCAGCTGTAACTGACTCGTACAGTATGTCGGTTGAATATGCTATATAGTTTGTTGGAAGGGGGGAAATGTTTGTCAAGTAGTGATAGAAAGTCTCGCCCTATGTTCGTTTGAACGTTCTTACTAAAAGGTGGGTTATACCAAATAGCGTTGCGTTGTCTGTTCCGTTTTCGTTGTTGATTATTGGTTTGTACGTACCGTCAGTTAGGTCAAACGTTATGTCAAGGAAATTCACGCGTTTCAGGTTAGCATCGGCCGTGATTTTTAGGCCGAAATTTGCGAAGATTTGGATCAGATCTTTGCGCGCCTTGTCAGCTAATCTTCCGGAGGTGGTGGTGATAGCTGCTAGGCCGTCGTCTCGGTATAATCCAATTTGGTTTCCAAATCGGTTCTCGAGCGTGCTGAGGAAAAATAGGCCAACTAGTTCACATATTTCGGCGCCGTCATAGCTGCCCATGGTTACGTCAAAAAAGTTGAGCGAGTTTTGTTTTGTCCATGCTTTGCCGTTGTTAAAAAGGAGGGATTTTCTTGCATGTTTGATGATTTTGATGTCATTTTCGGAAATGGTGGTGAATTGCTTAGACCAATTGATGGCGTCATCTAGTAATTGTTCGGAAATGGATGGATAAAAATTTACGATGTCGAACGATAAAAACGTGTGTCTATTCTTGTTGGGTATATTGGTAAACCACGATATCGTATCGTCGGAGTTGCGCCACTGGTTGCTTCGGGTTTCGTTACGGATATCGGTGTTGATACGGTCAAGAATGGACTTGCTGACCTTTCCGAGATTACTCTTGGCAGGGTTAATAAGTCGGCATTGCGGGTGGTTCTCGAAATTGTCCTTGTGGTCTTTAAGGGATATGAAGGCTTTCGATTGCGCCATAGGCTCTATACGGTTGCTTATCTTTAATCCGTCGGCTATTTGTTTCAGTTCATCGTTGATACTGTTCATGCTATTCTCCTCTGCCAATTTATAGGTTTTTGTTACGTTTTCCGTCAGTAACTTGATGTATGTAGGCGCGTCCATCTCGTACATATTTCTCGTTTTGTCCGCGGGGACGAAGAGGTTGTTTGATGATGTGATCTTCCGTTTATCGTCATCTAGAGATTTTCTAAACTCGTCGTTGCCGTCTCGGAATTGGGTGTTAGAGATCATCTTAATAACGTCGTCTTCAAAGCCTTTCAACTCTGGTACGTGTGGCGGGCTTCGCGTGGACTTTAAACCATACATATTCGTTTTCTGTGCGTCTTTGCTGTCACCGTGTAGGAAGAAGTGTGCTTTCCATCGCATGCGGTGGATAACACTCTCAGTTTTGTCGATTATGTTGCGTCGGTATTCATCATGAGTTGGTAGACCAATGTTCTTTAGAGAATAATTAAATCGGATCTGCTGCATTTTCACCGTGTGAGTTCCAAGCCAATAAGAGCGCTCAACTAAGGTTAGGAGCGAGATTATACCAAGAAGAATATGTAACAAAGTCACACAGTTGGCAAAAGGTTTTAGAGCGCTCAATACCATTATAGGTAGAGCGAATATTTATTAAGTGAAAAAGCTGTCGCTACTCGAGTTTCACGCTTATACGCGATCGTCAGGCAACTGACAGATTCGATCTAGTTAAACTCTATTTACATGATGAAACGAGGTGTCGTGTTACGTGTCTGCATTTACTAAAAAGTTCAGAGCGTCTGTTCAGTAGTTCGTGTTTCCGGTCCTTCAGTAGGATTAGTTTTTCTTCCAAGCACAAGTTACACCTTCGTGAGCCGATTTTGTAGGCGGGAATTTTCTTTCTTAGCGACCAATTTATCTTGAACGCGCGCTTAGAATCACTCAATTTCCAAATATACTTTGACAGTTCCGTTTCATCGGCGTATTTTCTGTGTGAAAACGACTTTGTGTGGTTTCGGTATCTGTTCTTGAATGGACCGCCCGTTACGCCTACGTACGAGTTCGTCTTGTTGTTGTCAACTGTGGTAACATCAGCTTGGTAGACCACGCTTTCTGACAGGCATTTCTTCTCGATTGGGCATTCGTCTGGTCGTCTGCAGTTGCATTCGTTTGTGTTTTGAGTGTTCGTTTGTTGTTTAGTGTGTTGGTTGAGTATTTTGTTGTTATGTTGGGAAATAAAAGATTTCATGTTAGGTAGGCAGCTGTAACTGACTCGTACAGTATGTCGGTTGAATATGCTATATAGTTTGTTGGAAGGGGGGAAATGTTTGTCAAGTAGTGATAGAAAGTCTCGCCCTATGTTCGTTTGAACGTTCTTACTAAAAGGTGGGTTATACCAAATAGCGTTGCGTTGTCTGTTCCGTTTTCGTTGTTGATTATAGTTAGGGTAGTCGTTTCCGTTCTGCGCGGGTGGTTCGTATGTGAGGTTTGTGTCAAAATTGCTGTGTTTTAAGGCGTCGTTGTAGAGCGGTGCGGCAGCGTCGAATGTTCGTTTGTCGCATGAGAGTTTGTTGATGCGTTTGTTGATTGATAATGGTAGTTGGCGTAGTATGGAGGGGGGTGGTTAGATAGTCGGTTAACGTAAAGTGGTTCGTCGTTAGGTTTTCTGAATGGTTTGTACGTACCGTCAGTTAGGTCAAACGTTATGTCAAGGAAATTCACGCGTTTCAGGTTAGCATCGGCCGTGATTTTTAGGCCGAAATTTGCGAAGATTTGGATCAGATCTTTGCGCGCCTTGTCAGCTAATCTTCCGGAGGTGGTGGTGATAGCTGCTAGGCCGTCGTCTCGGTATAATCCAATTTGGTTTCCAAATCGGTTCTCGAGCGTGCTGAGGAAAAATAGGCCAACTAGTTCACATATTTCGGCGCCGTCATAGCTGCCCATGGTTACGTCAAAAAAGTTGAGCGAGTTTTGTTTTGTCCATGCTTTGCCGTTGTTAAAAAGGAGGGATTTTCTTGCATGTTTGATGATTTTGATGTCATTTTCGGAAATGGTGGTGAATTGCTTAGACCAATTGATGGCGTCATCTAGTAATTGTTCGGAAATGGATGGATAAAAATTTACGATGTCGAACGATAAAAAAGTGTGTCTATTCTTGTTGGGTATATTGGTAAACCACGATATCGTATCGTCGGAGTTGCGCCACTGGTTGCTTCGGGTTTCGTTACGGATATCGGTGTTGATACGGTCAAGAATGGACTTGCTGACCTTTCCGAGATTACTCTTGGCAGGGTTGATAAGTCGGCATTGCGGGTGGTTCTCGAAATTGTCCTTGTGGTCTTTAAGGGATATGAAGGCTTTCGATTGCGCCATAGGCTCTATACGGTTGCTTATCTTTAATCCGTCGGCTATTTGTTTCAGTTCATCGTTGATACTGTTCATGCTATTCTCCTCTGCCAATTTATAGGTTTTTGTTACGTTTTCCGTCAGTAACTTGATGTATGTAGGCGCGTCCATCTCGTACATATTTCTCGTTTTGTCCGCGGGGACGAAGAGGTTGTTTGATGATGTGATCTTCCGTTTATCGTCATCTAGAGATTTGCTAAACTCGTCGTTGCCGTCTCGGAATTGGGTGTTAGAGATCATCTTAATAACGTCGTCTTCAAAGCCTTTCAACTCTGGTACGTGTGGCGGGCTTCGCGTGGACTTTAAACCATACATATTCGTTTTCTGTGCGTCTTTGCTGTCACCGTGTAGGAAGAAGTGTGCTTTTCATCGCATGCGGTGGATAACACTCTCAGTTTTGTCGATTATGTTGCGTCGGTATTCATCATGAGTTGGTAGACCAATGTTCTTTAGAGAATAATTAAATCGGATCTGCTGCATTTTCACCGTGTGAGTTCCAAGCCAATAAGAGCGCTCAACTAAGGTTAGGAGCGAGATTATACCAAGAAGAATATGTAACAAAGTCACACAGTTGGCAAAAGGTTTTAGAGCGCTCAATACCATTTAGGTAGAGCGAATATTTATTAAGTGAAAAAGCTGTCGCTACTCGAGTTTCACGCTTATACGCGATCGTCAGGCAACTGACAGATTCGATCTAGTTAAACTCTATTTACATGATGAAACGAGGTGTCGTGTTACGTGTCTGCATTTACTAAAAAGTTCAGAGCGTCTGTTCAGTAGTTCGTGTTTCCGGTCCTTCAGTAGGATTAGTTTTTCTTCCAAGCACAAGTTACACCTTCGTGAGCCGATTTTGTAGGCGGGAATTTTCTTTCTTAGCGACCAATTTATCTTGAACGCGCGCTTAGAATCACTCAATTTCCAAATATACTTTGACAGTTCCAAATCCAAATCTTCGCAAATTTCGGCCTAAAAATCACGGCCGATGCTAACCTGAAACGCGTGAATTTCCTTGACATAACGTTTGACCTAACTGACGGTACGTACAAACCATTCAGAAAACCTAACGACGAACCACTTTACGTTAACCGACTATCTAAAAAACCCCCCCTCCATACTACGCCAACTACCATTATCAATCAACAAACGCATCAACAAACTCTCATGCGACAAACGAACATTCGACGCAGCCGCACCGCTCTACAACGACGCCTTAAAACACAGCAATTTTGACACAAACCTCACATACGAACCACCCGCGCAGAACGGAAACGACTACCCTAACTATAATCAACAACGAAAACGGAACAGACAACGCAACGCTATTTGGTATAACCCACCTTTTAGTAAGAACGTTCAAACGAACATAGGGCGAGACTTTCTATCACTACTTGACAAACATTTCCCCCCTTCCAACAAACTATATAGCATATTCAACCGACATACTGTACAGGTCAGTTACAGCTGCCTACCTAACATGAAATCTTTTATTTCCCAACATAACAACAAAATACTCAACCAACACACTAAACAACAAACGAACACTCAAAACACAAACGAATGCAACTGCAGACGACCAGACGAATGCCCAATCGAGAAGAAATGCCTGTCAGAAAGCGTGGTCTACCAAGCTGATGTTACCACAGTTGACAACAACAAGACGAAATCGTACGTAGGCGTAACGGGCGGTCCATTCAAGAACAGATACCGAAACCACACAAAGTCGTTTTCACACAGAAAATACGCCGATGAAACGGAACTGTCAAAGTATATTTGGAAATTGAGTGATTCTAAGCGCGCGTTCAAGATAAATTGGTCGCTAAGAAAGAAAATTCCCGCCTACAAAATCGGCTCACGAAGGTGTAACTTGTGCTTGGAAGAAAAACTAATCCTACTGAAGGACCGGAAACACGAACTACTGAACAGACGCTCTGAACTTTTTAGTAAATGCAGACACGTAACACGACACCTCGTTTCATCATGTAAATAGAGTTTAACTAGATCGAATCTGTCAGTTGCCTGACGATCGCGTATAAGCGTGAAACTCGAGTAGCGACAGCTTTTTCACTTAATAAATATTCGCTCTACCTATAATGGTATTGAGCGCTCTAAAACCTTTTGCCAACTGTGTGACTTTGTTACATATTCTTCTTGGTATAATCTCGCTCCTAACCTTAGTTGAGCGCTCTTATTGGCTTGGAACTCACACGGTGAAAATGCAGCAGATCCGATTTAATTATTCTCTAAAGAACATTGGTCTACCAACTCATGATGAATACCGACGCAACATAATCGACAAAACTGAGAGTGTTATCCACCGCATGCGATGGAAAGCACACTTCTTCCTACACGGTGACAGCAAAGACGCACAGAAAACGAATATGTATGGTTTAAAGTCCACGCGAAGCCCGCCACACGTACCAGAGTTGAAAGGCTTTGAAGACGACGTTATTAAGATGATCTCTAACACCCAATTCCGAGACGGCAACGACGAGTTTAGCAAATCTCTAGATGACGATAAACGGAAGATCACATCATCAAACAACCTCTTCGTCCCCGCGGACAAAACGAGAAATATGTACGAGATGGACGCGCCTACATACATCAAGTTACTGACGGAAAACGTAACAAAAACCTATAAATTGGCAGAGGAGAATAGCATGAACAGTATCAACGATGAACTGAAACAAATAGCCGACGGATTAAAGATAAGCAACCGTATAGAGCCTATGGCGCAATCGAAAGCCTTCATATCCCTTAAAGACCACAAGGACAATTTCGAGAACCACCCGCAATGCCGACTTATTAACCCTGCCAAGAGTAATCTCGGAAAGGTCAGCAAGTCCATTCTTGACCGTATCAACACCGATATCCGTAACGAAACCCGAAGCAACCAGTGGCGCAACTCCGACGATACGATATCGTGGTTTACCAATATACCCAACAAGAATAGACACACGTTTTTATCGTTCGACATCGTAAATTTTTATCCATCCATTTCCGAACAATTACTAGATGACGCCATCAATTGGTCTAAGCAATTCACCACTATTTCCGAAAATGACATCAAAATCATCAAACATGCAAGAAAATCCCTCCTTTTTAACAACGGCAAAGCATGGACAAAACAAAACTCGCTCAACTTTTTTTGACGTAACCATGGGCAGCTATGACGGCGCCGAAATATTGTGAACTAGTTGGCCTATTTTTCCTCAGCACGCTCGAGAACCGATTTGGAAACCAAATTGGATTATACCGAGACGACGGCCTAGCAGCTATCACCACCACCTCCGGAAGATTAGCTGACAAGGCGCGCAAAGATCTGATCCAAATCTTCGCAAATTTCGGCCTAAAAATCACGGCCGATGCTAACCTGAAACGCGTGAATTTCCTTGACATAACGTTTGACCTAACTGACGGTACGTACAAACCATTCAGAAAACCTAACGACGAACCACTTTACGTTAACCGACTATCTAACCACCCCCCTCCATACTACGCCAACTACCATTATCAATCAACAAACGCATCAACAAACTCTCATGCGACAAACGAACATTCGACGCTGCCGCACCGCTCTACAACGACGCCTTAAAACACAGCAATTTTGACACAAACCTCACATACGAACCACCCGCGCAGAACGGAAACGACTACCCTAACTATAATCAACAACGAAAACGGAACAGACAACGCAACGCTATTTGGTATAACCCACCTTTTAGTAAGAACGTTCAAACGAACATAGGGCGAGACTTTCTATCACTACTTGACAAACATTTCCCCCCTTCCAACAAACTATATAGCATATTCAACCGACATACTGTACGAGTCAGTTACAGCTGCCTACCTAACATGAAATCTTTTATTTCCCAACATAACAACAAAATACTCAACCAACACACTAAACAACAAACGAACACTCAAAACACAAACGAATGCAACTGCAGACGACCAGACGAATGCCCAATCGAGAAGAAATGCCTGTCAGAAAGCGTGGTCTACCAAGCTGATGTTACCACAGTTGACAACAACAAGACGAAATCGTACGTAGGCGTAACGGGCGGTCCATTCAAGAACAGATACCGAAACCACACAAAGTCGTTTTCACACAGAAAATACGCCGATGAAACGGAACTGTCAAAGTATATTTGGAAATTGAGTGATTCTAAGCGCGCGTTCAAGATAAATTGGTCGCTAAGAAAGAAAATTCCCGCCTACAAAATCGGCTCACGAAGGTGTAACTTGTGCTTGGAAGAAAAACTAATCCTACTGAAGGACCGGAAACACGAACTACTGAACAGACGCTCTGAACTTTTTAGTAAATGCAGACACGTAACACGACACCTCGTTTCATCATGTAAATAGAGTTTAACTAGATCGAATCTGTCAGTTGCCTGACGATCGCGTATAAGCGTGAAACTCGAGTAGCGACAGCTTTTTCACTTAATAAATATTCGCTCTACCTATAATGGTATTGAGCGCTCTAAAACCTTTTGCCAACTGTGTGACTTTGTTACATATTCTTCTTGGTATAATCTCGCTCCTAACCTTAGTTGAGCGCTCTTATTGGCTTGGAACTCACACGGTGAAAATGCAGCAGATCCGATTTAATTATTCTCTAAAGAACATTGGTCTACCAACTCATGATGAATACCGACGCAACATAATCGACAAAACTGAGAGTGTTATCCACCGCATGCGATGGAAAGCACACTTCTTCCTACACGGTGACAGCAAAGACGCACAGAAAACGAATATGTATGGTTTAAAGTCCACGCGAAGCCCGCCACACGTACCAGAGTTGAAAGGCTTTGAAGACGACGTTATTAAGATGATCTCTAACACCCAATTCCGAGACGGCAACGACGAGTTTAGCAAATCTCTAGATGACGATAAACGGAAGATCACATCATCAAACAACCTCTTCGTCCCCGCGGACAAAACGAGAAATATGTACGAGATGGACGCGCCTACATACATCAAGTTACTGACGGAAAACGTAACAAAAACCTATAAATTGGCAGAGGAGAATAGCATGAACAGTATCAACGATGAACTGAAACAAATAGCCGACGGATTAAAGATAAGCAACCGTATAGAGCCTATGGCGCAATCGAAAGCCTTCATATCCCTTAAAGACCACAAGGACAATTTCGAGAACCACCCGCAATGCCGACTTATCAACCCTGCCAAGAGTAATCTCGGAAAGGTCAGCAAGTCCATTCTTGACCGTATCAACACCGATATCCGTAACGAAACCCGAAGCAACCAGTGGCGCAACTCCGACGATACGATATCGTGGTTTACCAATATACCCAACAAGAATAGACACACGTTTTTATCGTTCGACATCGTAAATTTTTATCCATCCATTTCCGAACAATTACTAGATGACGCCATCAATTGGTCTAAGCAATTCACCACTATTTCCGAAAATGACATCAAAATCATCAAACATGCAAGAAAATCCCTCCTTTTTAACAACGGCAAAGCATGGACAAAACAAAACTCGCTCAACTTTTTTTGACGTAACCATGGGCAGCAATGACGGCGCCGAAATATGTGAACTAGTTGGCCTATTTTTCCTCAGCACGCTCGAGAACCGATTTGGAAACCAAATTGGATTATACCGAGACGACGGCCTAGCAGCTATCACCACCACCTCCGGAAGATTAGCTGACAAGGCGCGCAAAGATCTGATCCAAATCTTCGCAAATTTCGGCCTAAAAATCACGGCCGATGCTAACCTGAAACGCGTGAATTTCCTTGACATAACGTTTGACCTAACTGACGGTACGTACAAACCATTCAGAAAACCTAACGACGAACCACTTTACGTTAACCGACTATCTAACCACCCCCCCTCCATACTACGCCAACTACCATTATCAATCAACAAACGCATCAACAAACTCTCATGCGACAAACGAACATTCGACGCTGCCGCACCGCTCTACAACGACGCCTTAAAACACAGCAATTTTGACACAAACCTCACATACGAACCACCCGCGCAGAACGGAAACGACTACCCTAACTATAATCAACAACGAAAACGGAACAGACAACGCAACGCTATTTGGTATAACCCACCTTTTAGTAAGAACGTTCAAACGAACATAGGGCGAGACTTTCTATCACTACTTGACAAACATTTCCCCCCTTCCAACAAACTATATAGCATATTCAACCGACATACTGTACGAGTCAGTTACAGCTGCCTACCTAACATGAAATCTTTTATTTCCCAACATAACAACAAAATACTCAACCAACACACTAAACAACAAGCGAACACTCAAAACACAAACGAATGCAACTGCAGACGACCAGACGAATGCCCAATCGAGAAGAAATGCCTGTCAGAAAGCGTGGTCTACCAAGCTGATGTTACCACAGTTGACAACAACAAGACGAAATCGTACGTAGGCGTAACGGGCGGTCCATTCATGAACAGATACCGAAACCACACAAAGTCGTTTTCACACAGAAAATACGCCGATGAAACGGAACTGTCAAAGTATATTTGGAAATTGAGTGATTCTAAGCGCGCGTTCAAGATAAATTGGTCGCTAAGAAAGAAAATTCCCGCCTACAAAATCGGCTCACGAAGGTGTAACTTGTGCTTGGAAGAAAAACTAATCCTACTGAAGGACCGGAAACACGAACTACTGAACAGACGCTCTGAACTTTTTAGTAAATGCAGACACGTAACACGACACCTCGTTTCATCATGTAAATAGAGTTTAACTAGATCGAATCTGTCAGTTGCCTGACGATCGCGTATAAGCGTGAAACTCGAGTAGCGACAGCTTTTTCACTTAATAAATATTCGCTCTACCTATAATGGTATTGAGCGCTCTAAAACCTTTTGCCAACTGTGTGACTTTGTTACATATTCTTCTTGGTATAATCTCGCTCCTAACCTTAGTTGAGCGCTCTTATTGGCTTGGAACTCACACGGTGAAAATGCAGCAGATCCGATTTAATTATTCTCTAAAGAACATTGGTCTACCAACTCATGATGAATACCGATGCAACATAATCGACAAAACTGAGAGTGTTATCCACCGCATGCGATGGAAAGCACACTTCTTCCTACACGGTGACAGCAAAGACGCACAGAAAACGAATATGTATGGTTTAAAGTCCACGCGAAGCCCGCCACACGTACCAGAGTTGAAAGGCTTTGAAGACGACGTTATTAAGATGATCTCTAACACCCAATTCCGAGACGGCAACGACGAGTTTAGCAAATCTCTAGATGACGATAAACGGAAGATCACATCATCAAACAACCTCTTCGTCCCCGCGGACAAAACGAGAAATATGTACGAGATGGACGCGCCTACATACATCAAGTTACTGACGGAAAACGTAACAAAAACCTATAAATTGGCAGAGGAGAATAGCATGAACAGTATCAACGATGAACTGAAACAAATAGCCGACGGATTAAAGATAAGCAACCGTATAGAGCCTATGGCGCAATCGAAAGCCTTCATATCCCTTAAAGACCACAAGGACAATTTCGAGAACCACCCGCAATGCCGACTTATCAACCCTGCCAAGAGTAATCTCGGAAAGGTCAGCAAGTCCATTCTTGACCGTATCAACACCGATA